>JAEQBH010002260.1:1200000-1800000 GCA_016808115.1 Tetrastigma voinierianum | reverse complement strand
TAAGATTTAATTTTCCTTAAAACTCATCCTATAATGAGGCTGATGAGGAAGAGAAGCACTTGAAATCAAATATGGTGTTATATGTTACGCATAAGAGGTAACCCTACATGTAAATCTTTAGGAATCACATCATCAAACTCCTTTAACAAAGTCTGCACACCTCCACCGGAATTTGAGGCCCAATTAAATCTCTACTTTCTACCTCTCCCTTCGTAACCATCAAATGCACTTATCAGGTCTCCTTACATTCGTCCATAAGTGAAGATGGGTCGTTATGCACAATAATTAGAAAGTTCTTTCCCTTCGCTTGTAAAGCCTTAGGTTGGTTTTTCCTAGTGAAAGTCACTAGTGTTTATTTATTCCCCATTTCTCTAATTGATCTGAGTTACTCGAGGCTTCGAGTACTTAGCATCCATCATATTAATACATCCAAATAAAATGACAAGCATCCGTATCCACTACATCACGGTATGCTTCATCATTATACTTGCTAATAGAGACTGCCTAGCGTTCATTCACCGAACACCACCAACTCTTTAATCCTGATAACATATGGGTTGGAGATTTGGAGTTCAGTCTCTAGCGTAATCTCTCCCTGACACACTTATTATGTTCTCTTGACTCCCACTATCAATAATAAGATCACACAAACTCCCTTGTATAGTATAACTAGTGCGAAAGAGCTTATGGCATTGAGTCTCATCATTGAATTTCAGAGATAACATGAGCTACCACACAAACTCCCTTCTTTCTCATATTCCTCATAGTTATCACCCTCATCATGTCACGCCTTTACCCCCGCCTGGGCGAAGATAAGGATGCAACATGGTACTGGGACTCCTTAACCTGCTTTTCGGACATTGGTGGGCCCATTTCATATTTAAAACCATAAGGAAATAAAAATTCTAATACCACTACCATAGTAGTGTTTAAACTGTCCTGTACATATTCCCGAGTCCCTTTACTTGTACTTATACAAATTTCTCTACTTTATTCTGAAAAGCACATTTATTCTGAAACCAAAAATCAAAACCATCGGTGGGCTCCTATTCTTTGTGTTGGCCCTGGCGGATGTAGAATGCCTCAGATGTCTTCTTCAGTACCTACACGGATGAAACACCCTTGCTAAGCTTATAGCTTAGTGGGAAACAGATAACAGATATGACTACTTGAAGTGGTCCACAATTATAGGATACATATAACATAATACATATGTCAGAGTTTACATATAACAGAATTCTATAACTGAGTTTTCATATAACATAATTCTTATAACGAAATTTCATAACTCCCGTAGGAGTTCAAAACAGAGATCTTGTACAAAAGGTACCCGTAAGTACATTATAGAACAGAATTGATTTCTTATGCTTTCTTATTGTTCATTATTCGGGTGAAATGACATTTAAGTATTTGCCATAGACACATGCTTGATGAATGAGAGGAACATAGCACAATAGGTGCTCGAAGGGGTAAGGTCTGATCACGAGACGGAGACATACTTTTGCACGTGCGAAGTCTTGAAGTAATAGCGGGAGTCTTGAAACATCGAGAGACGTGCACCTTATGTAGCAGGAGATTACGTAGCAGTAAGGGTGTCGAAGCACTGGTAAGTCTTAGGAAGCACTGATAAGTCTTGAGAAGCGCGATTAGAGGCATTAATGCCTTGCATTAACGAAGTGTCGTAGCAGCAAGAGTCTTGAAACGCCGAATCGAGACATGGCTACCTCACGTGCTTGAAGTGTATGTAGCGGGAGTGTCCTTAGCCTTGGCGGTCTTGGAAGCGCTAATCGGAGGCGTGCCTATTCATTTGCTATTCGGTCTTAAGCGGACATACAATTATATGTCTTGCAGGCTTGTTATGTTATTCTTAACACATTAGCAAATAAGGCCCGAGAGACCATGTTTGTCCTAACGATAGGATCGTAGAAGCGACAGGAGTCTGAGAACATTTTCATATGACTTTTATACATGTACTGACCCCTTTCATTCTAAATTAACGGAAAAATAGAGCAACTTGAGTTAGCAAAATGGTACTCGGACCTTAAAAAGCTTGATGAGTCTGGGTACTCGCTTCCCGATCTAGATGTAACATCTTGGACCTTCAAACCACTTTGATCTTAGATGCTCGATCTTGGATCTTGATCTTAGGTACTTAACATCCCTCTGGACCTTAATCCTTTGGTCTGGTGCTCAACTCGATCTGGGTACTCAATACCCTCCCCAGATTAAAAGCAGCTTTAGTCTTAGGTACTCGGCACCCGATATTAAGTACTCACTGCGATTTTTTACGAAATGGCGGATGTCCATTTCCTTTAGAGATCTTCAGCCCAAACTAAACCCGACTCCAAAACCAGCACACAAAAGCGACTTGAACCAGCAAGAAAATACATGTATTGAAGAGTTAGGGTTTTCCTAACCCAAACATAGACAAAGAAAGAGTTAGGGTGGTTTCCTAACCAACAAATTCAAGAGTTTCAAACATGAATTCCATACCTGGATTTTCTTCTTCTTTTCTTCTTCCTTCTTCCTTCGTCTTCTTCTCTTCTTCTCTTCTCTGTTTCTCCCCAGTAACCCTAGCTCTCCCTAATCACAAATGAGAAAAACCCCCTTCTCATAAGACCATGTTTGGTCTTATACCATTTTGGCCCAACTTTCCATTTTTTCCATTTGGTCCTTCCTATTTAATCTATTTGCAAATCAACTTATTCAATTTCTAACTTAGCATATAATCTTCTTGTGTTATGACCCTTGGGTCCTCATTTCTCAGTACTATTTTAACCTTGGCTTTTGTATTTATCCTAGTTTATCATTTCCTCTTAACTTTACTTAAATTCAGGAAAATACAAATTTTACTTTTCTTATACTATTGTAATAAAACTCACAGGAATTACAGTCGAGGTGTTACACATCAAGTCCGTGCACCTTATTCTCTGCAATATCATTGTCCTTCTCCACTACATTCACTACCTTCCGTTTAGGATATTCATTGGAACGATGGCCAACCTCTCCACATCTATAGCATTTAACACCGAAAGGCCTTGCATAAGGGTTATTGTTTTTGGTAGACATAGAAGTATTACCCTTACCTCCTTCCACTACTACACTTTTTCCTTTTCCTACACCAACATTGACAGTCTCCATAATATCAGACACGACTAGAGGTGTTCTTCCCTTGTCACATGGATACTTATTGTCTACCCCTCCATATCTTCTATAATTAGTACTACGATTTTGCTTCTGAGTGAGTAACTCAAGTTTCATGGCCAAATTTCTATCCTCTTGTACACTGAAAACCATATGTGCCCCCGATTTATCTACAATAAATGCCTTGATCCTCAAATATATCACTTTATTTGGTTCTCACTTTCTGATAATTGATTCCTCTCTACCAATCCCGAAAATTCAGTAGTATATTCATTCACACTCCTAATACCATGTGCACATCTCTGAAAAGCATAAAAGATATATTGTCGATAGTCTAGAGGCAAAAATGTAAAACCCGGGTAAATTTTAACTTTTTTAAAAAAAAATGGGGCAAACACAGTGAACTTGCCTCTACGATACAGGATGAAAACCTAGAAGTTTTATAGATCTCAGATGACGAAACGAACCTCATTGTTGGGTTTGTCTTGCGAAATTTAGTTGCCCAGACGAATTTCGTTGAATTTTGAGATAATCAGGATTTTACTTTTTTCGAGGCAACGGGTGTCGGGCAACACATGGCGAGCCATGTGGGTGATACATGGTGAACCATGTGTCATAATGCATGGCAAAGGCCTATGCATGTAGGACACATTGCATGCCATGTGTGTGACATGTGGCATGCCATGTGTCAACATGCATGGCACATGGAGAATGCTATAAATATGGTGTGGGAGCTGTTCGTAGAAAGAGGGAGGAGAAAGAAGGAAAATGAAGGAAAAAAAAAGAGGGAAAGAAAGGAAAGAAAGAGAGGAAAAGAAAAGAGAGAGAGAAAGAAAATAAAGGGAGAGAGAAAGAAGGAGAAAAGGAAGCGGTGTTAAGGCAGTGCGAACTCGTCGGTTGAGTAAAGTTAGTATATTGGATGGGGGTTGCGCCCGAGGTAGGGATTCTTCCTACGCCCAGTTTCTTTCTATCCTTTGAGCTATTGTTTTGGTCTGCTTTTGGGACCACGTTGTGCCATGTTTATGGCATGTTTTGTGGTATTAATTGAAATATGACCCATTTTGCCGTCTTAATTAAGACAAGGTTGTAGTCGGTCTAAAGGGCTGCTTCCGGAACGAACTTGGGTTGAAAACTTGCGTGTACGGGAGTGGCCAAAAATGTCTGAAAGCCCTCGGGCACCTTGTGCGTGGATTGGCGCAGGTGTGGCTATTACACTCAGGCTTTGGATGGTCATATCTTTCGTCCAGAACTCAGGTTCAGCGCGTTCTTGGACTTTTGAAAAGCTCTTTGAGTATAGAATCTGATCATATGCGGGAAAATGGCATTTGGTGCTCCACAACATTGCTGAAATTTTGATCCATAAGCGCGAGTGTACTAATTGCATGGCATGACATGCTTGTTTGATGAAATGTTGATATATGCTTATGTGATACATTGACATGAATGAGTTAATGTAGGGAAATTATATGCATGTAGGATGCATTGGTGATATGCATGTTTGATAAAATTTTTCATATAGCATTCATCATATATGTGACATGGTACAAATACTCAATGACATAATTGCATTGCATATGCACGGGGACATCGCATTAAATGGGTGTGAGTGCATGATTGGTAAATCAACACTACGTTTGGTGTTTGATTAGGTGGGCTCTATTAAATGGGACAACGTCCAACAGAGTCGTACGATTGATTGAAATGGTAAGGAAAATATGTGCCAAGTATCAGTAAGTTGGGATAGATCCCCCCCCTTGGGTGAAAGACCCGTCAATTATGGTCAGACATAGTCCCCAACGGTGAAAGGCCGTAAAAGTGTCTAGGTTTGCAGAGCCCGCGGTGAGACACCAAAAATTCGCTACCCGCATAAAGGCGCATGGATTTTGAATATAAAATGATCATTGTGATGTATCATCCAAAAAGTTTTTGGTTTATAAACAAATGATATTTGTTTTGAAAATGATCATTGGATGTCATCCCGAATGACAGTTTTTCACACATGGGCTTAGGCGTTGTGTGAGGGAGTCGGTGAGGACTCAGGAACATGGTACATGATGAGTCGTATTTCATTTCATGGCATGACATGTAGGATTCCATATAGAATTGACATGTTCTTATTGGAATGCGATTGTGAAATGGTGAGTGGACATTGCATATGCAATTAGGTGGAGAGTAGCCCTTGTAGGATATATTCTCTACTGTGCAAGTGGATCTTCAGGAAGAAGAATGACATGGAAGGTAATGTGATTACCTATAAAGCTAGACTTATGGCTAAGGGTTATCATCAAAAACAAGGAGTTGATTATGACGAGACTTTCAATCTAGTAGCTATGCTTAAATCCATAAGAATACTCATAGCCATTTCCGCTCATTATGTTTATGAGATATGGAAAATGGATGTGAAGACAACTTTCCTCAATGGAAACCTAACCAAGAAGGTGTATATGATACAACTTGAAGACTTCACATCTGGAAGTGGTAGTAAAGTATGCAAACTTCAGAGATCCATTTATGGGTTGAAGTTAACATCTAGGAGTTGGAATATCCGATTTAAGGTGGAAATCAAAGAGTTTGATTTTTCGCGAAAATGCTGATGAGCCTTGTGTATATAAGAAGGCAAGTGGAAGTGTAGTCATATTCCAAGTGTTATATGTGGACGACATATTACTTAGTGGAAATGACGTCTTATTATTAAAATTAGTCAATATGATATTATATATATAATATATACATATAATTGTTGTCCAAGAACATTCTCCTTTAAAGACCTTGGAGAAGCGACCTACTTTTTGGGGATAACGACCTATAGAGATAAATCTAAAAGGTTGCTTGGTCTTTCACAGTCTACATACATAGACAAGATGCTGAAGATGTTTAGCATGGAGCAATCCAAGAGAGGATATGTCCCCATGATTAGTGGGATCACACTCTCGAAGTCTCTGTGTCCGTAGACACAAGATGAGAGGACACGCTTGTATATGATACCATATGCTTCGGCTATAGGATTGATCATACACGTTGTGTTATGTATTATACCTAACGTATCATATGCTCACGAGAGTCATGTGAGCGAGATCACGAGTTTGACCAAGGTGAGGGTCATCGCGTGACTATCAAGGATATCCTTTATTGCTTGAGAAGGACTAAGGAAATATTCTTGATTAAAGGAGATGGGGATCTTAAAGTAAGATACCAAATGTTGATCTGATAGAAATGACTTCGAATCTCAATCAGGCTAAAAGTTCACGTTGAATGATGACCATGATAAAGTTGGAAGAGTTCTAAGCAGAGATGGTAGTGGATTCTATGGCTGAATCGGAGTATCGTTGCTTAGATGGCCGACACATAAAGGAGCGGTTTGAGCAAGTAAGTTCGTTGCCAGAACTACAAGTGGTCTCCTACATTGTTGATCCGATACTGAAGCATTGGGATAACAATGGAGCCATTGCTAAAACTAAAGGAACCACGGTCTCATCAAAGGTCTAAACTAGTATTTAGAGTGATGCCATTTGATTTGAGAAATCATTGGTGATTGAGATGTAAAGATAGAGATATATACTTGGCTGAGGTGAATCCATCGATCTTAGTAAACCACTTCCCCATGAAGTACCATTCCTCATAAACTTGCCAAGGTATGAGATACAAAGCGATTGGCTTTAAGTAAGTGGGAGTTTGTTAGAGAAGTGATCTAAAGGCAATCGCCATTAGCACTTATTGTACGCGCAACATATTATTTAATATGCAAGGCTTCTTCATTAATTTGATATTCATACGTTGAATTGATATAGATCTTCAATCGAATTACTGAAGTCCATGATACATAACATAGCATGAAGGAAATCATAATGTGATCATGATAATAAGATTCCTATCATGTGTAATTATGTTAGTGTCTAAATTATCCCTAGTCATAGGATCAACAAGAGTGGACATTGTTGATGGGATGGCTAGCACATGTTATACTCCTTGATTGGATCAGTAGTAGATCTTATAAGCTGTGATCGAGTTGATGGATTGGGCGTGTGGATGTTTGCTAAGAGTAGCTAAGTGCATTGGAGACTAGAATGAAACCCGATCCTTATGGATCATCTATTTAAATGTAGATGATTGTCTCATCATAGCAATGGTCACCAGTATCCTTAGACTTGAGTTGCTCGAGGATATCTTGGATGTTGATCCTACGTACTTTGACCTCAATCCACGTTGCCTCTTAAGGGGGTCGCTCATTGGATGAGGATTGGGTATAGTTTGAGGTGTTTGAAATTGGTGGAAATTGCCCGACAAAGGTTCTCCACTCCCAGTAGAGGGAGAGTATACCTAAGGCCTCTTGTTGAAATCATTACTCGAGAATCTGCGCCGTAGTGAAAATGCGGGAGTGTCTTGAGTGCATAAAAGGTTGAGTGATGAATTTGGGGACAAGATAAATATCATGGACTAGGTGTGGCATATGGTCCCAGTGGGCTTCTACGATTGTCATACTCTGAACAGTAGGGTATAGTTTGGTGAAAGGACGAATTGCTCGGTATTTGTCTATGGGAAGGGTATGCAGTCAGACCATTGACTCTCCGGTAAATTAGGGGTCATGATGTGTTGCTAGATACCAATCTTGACTTGCTTGATTCAATGGTTAAATCAAGTGGCCAACATAATCGGAACCTAATGGGTCACACACTTAGAAGAGTGAGGGGCTGATATGAAACAGATTTGGATGTTATCCAAATATGAGGGAGTTAATTCTCATGAATGAAATGTTACGGGATTAGTGGAATCCCGGGTTCGAAAACCCTCACTTAGAGAGATAATAGTTTTTGGCTTGTACCTCGGCTTTGGGCCGTGTGGGAACTCGCCATAACGCATGGGGATGCGTGTAACCTATCATCACTCAGAGTGAGGGGCATTTTGGTCATTTCAAAGGATGGGGTTTTCCTATAAATAGAATGTTATGGAAACCTTAATGGGGTGATGCTACCCCAAGACAAAAGAGTTCATGAGAAAAGAAAACTTGGTGTTATCTCATCTCCAAAGAAAGTGTTCTAGAGCTGAGAGACCGGGTTTTGGATTCCTCTTCGGATCGGGTCTTGGCTAGCACTGGGACCATTTCCGAGACTGTTGCCTTAGAGGTTGTGGATCCACTCTTCGTGTGGATACCGTTAGAGGTGAACCTAAGACTTTGTTCACTTCGATTAAAAATTTGCCAGGCTTCTGCTTAGTTGTGGGCCGACACAAGGTAATCTACACCCTTCTCTTTGTTATAGGCAGGTTTGATGCTGCGGGGTCCTTGGATGGGTTTTGTTGGAAATTTTCTTTTGTTTTCCGTTGCTATTAGGAGTGTTGCCACCGAAACCTTCACATAGCTCATATCGAGTCTTAGGAGCCAGACTTAGGCACTTGGTTCCAAAATATAAGATCACCGGAGTTTTCAAAGCTTCACCCCACAAGAACTCGGGTAGTGAGGAATTAAGAAGCATACATCACACCATATCAAGAAGTGTGTGATTCCTCCTCTCCCCAATCCCATTATGTTGAAGAGTACTAGGTATTATATACTGAGCATCAATGCCACATTCCTGAAGGTACTTCGCAAATGGTCTAGGGTTGCGTCCCGCCTCATCATATCTACCATAATACTCACCACCTCGAATGAACCACTTTGATCTTCTTCCCTTGTTGGAGCTCAAATTTTGCTTTGAAAGCCTCCTAAGAACCAGACTTCTCATGAATGAGCTCAACAAAACCATAACGGGAATAATCATCAATAAACGTGATGAAATATTTGTGGCCACCCATAGTAAGAGGAATGAATGACCCACAAATATTTGTATGAATAATCCTAAGCAAACTTAGTGCATCTATCAATCTTAGCATTCCTAACCTTGGCGGTCAGTTTACCCTTGATGCAATCTACACATGTATCAAAATCGAAATCGAAGATCGAAGGAATTTCATCCTTAATTGGTTGTAACACCTAAATTATACTAGTAGTTTATTACATGTTTGGGTATAATATAAGTAAAATTTGCATTTAAAATTTAAGTGCTAAAAGTGAAAAGGATAAAGTCGGGACAATATATAAGCGGATAAATTGGTAATTTGACATTAAGGGCCCAAAGGTCATAACACAAGAAGATTATATGCTAAGTTAGAAATTGAATAAGTTAGTTTGCAAAAAAATGAAAATGAAGGACCAAATAGCAAAAATAGACATTTGACTCAAATTTCAATTAGACCAAACATGGTCTTAGAGAGAAGGGGAGATTGTTCTCTCATTTTGGCTAGGGTTCACGGTTGAGGAAGGAGAAGCCATTTTTGGCTCCTAATTGTTCAAGCAAGGAGAAGGAAAAGAAGAAGAGAAGAAATCCAGGTTTGGAACTTTGGTTTGGAACTTATATGAAATTGTTTGGAACTTTGGGTTGGAACTTTGGTTTGGAATTCATGTTTGGGTTAGGAAATTTTCCAACCTCCTTCTTGGTTTATATGTAGGTTAGGAAAACCCTAACTTATAAATGTGTTTTTGGTTGGTTTAGTTCAGTTTTGTAGTTGGTTCGGTTTTGGTTTAAAGAGTTCCGATGAAAATGGCCAAAACTGGCCATTTCTCGCTCGTCGACACCCCACGCCAGCATGGAGTGCACATCCACCTAGGCGAACCCGAGGCCAAGTTTTCTGAATTTTCTAATCTGTTTAGACGTAGGTGTGAAACCCTAGAAAATCCAAATTTTCGGATAAAGGGTAAAACGGTAAAACCAAAATTTTTCTAGATCTCCGATGATGAAACAGACTTCAATCATTGAATGCTCCTGCGAAATTCCAAATTTACCACATCGAATTTGGTCGATTGAGATAATAGAGATTTCATGTTTTTCGAGCGCGTGCCTAGATGACACATATAGGATTAGTGATGCCATACGGCACCCCAAAGAGAGCCGACACTAAGAAAATCCATGAGGCTTCACTGGGCGATGGCTCACAATGAGCCACATGGGAGATTTACGCCATAAAATAAACAGCAACGCTGAATAAAGACGTGAAACGGCGACCACACAAGCTGCATGAGGAAACAGAGGAAATTGCTCCTTTTGACCCATACACAATGGACTGCTATTGCAGGGGAGAAAATCCCAAAAGAAAAGAGAAATGAGGCTAAGGGTAGGAGAGAAAGAATCAAAGTGAAATGAGACGAGAATAGGAAAGGAAAAAGAAAAGCAAAAGAGAAGGAAAGAAGACAAAGCGAGAAAGGAAAAGTGTTCGTAGAGGAGAAAAGAAAACAAAAGGACAAGAAAATGAAGAAAACAAAATGAAATGAAGACCGCAGAGAACTAAGAAGAAATGGAAGAGAAAAAGAAAAGCAAAAAGGAAAGAAAAGAAAGAAATAAGTAAAAGAATTCAAGAGGAGGAGTTCGTGGATGTATATATAAAAAGAAAGGAAAATGAGAAAGAAGCGAGCTGAAACTAAGATTTCCCGCTTTCTTCCTGGGCAAATGGTTCGACGGTCCGAAAGACGAAGTCGCACGCAAATACGACTCCACGTGTGGACACTCCAAAAACTCAGCCACAACTCTATACGATGCGAATTTTCCTACTCCTGGCTTATTTTTAAATTTCAAATGCCATATAGTGGTATGTTGTTTCCAAATGATGAGTTTGATTTAGTCTCAAGATGATGGGACTAAATGGTGGAAATCTATGAAACCTGCTTATTAGCCGACCTAAGCCATACTTATATCCAACCGGGGTTTTGGTCTTCGAGACTGATGGAAAATGCATGTTGGACTTTGTTGTGACCGGTTTTCGGACCGTTCATAACGGGTTTTGAGGTGGGTTTTGATTCCGGGAGGTGCTGTCCAGTTTTCTCCTTCAACCCCATGACTGTGTTTTGCCATAACTTAGTCATCCCGTATTCGAATTGAGTGATTCCAATTTTTGGATAAACCAGACTTATAGGAGAACATATCTCCTTGAAATAGGTATAACCAAATTCCGAACCCTTCGAACTCAGAAATTCACCCAAAGTACAGCAGCCCGCTATGTTGTGCAGCAGGAAATTCCCGAGTGGGACACAATTGTCATTTTTCTAATTGTTGGCCTCCAACTTCTGAATGCACTACAACTTCTTCAACCTAACCCGTTTTGGGGTGTTCTTGACTCTATAGAGTTTCCCATTGAGTCAAGATTCTAGCCATATTATTGTGGATGACAGTGGGTGAACATAACCATGCTGAAAATTATGTTTTTCCAGGGCTGAATGGCATAATGGGCCGGCAGGTTGACTATTCATGTGACCCCACCCCGATGGTCATAACTTTTCGGGTCCAAACCCGTTTCTGGTGTTCTGGACTCTATGAAAGCCCATTGAGTCAAGATTTCAGCCAAGGTTCATGTGGAGGGATCGGGTGTCCACCGCCAACCATGCTGAAAACCTATGTTTCACTCAAGTGTGCGTGTTGTTTGTCAGGTTTATGTAAATAGTCGGGTTTTGACATGACCACCGTATGGCATGTTGTAGGTTATTGTATTAGTAGAATTTCCATGAGTTAGCTTCATGAAGGTTGTACGACATTCTTTGTTTAGTCATGGAATGTATTTATTACATGGAATGATGTATGGATACATAAACTAAACGCGATGCCATACGGACCGTGGAGGTACCCCTTTATCGATGTGGCCCAAGATTGCACCTTGTTGTGTGTGTGTTATGGCTTATGTGAATAAATATGTTGTGTGAGAATGAATAATGTTGATATATGCCGAATGATGTAATAGCATGGGTAGAGTATGGAGGTAAATTATGCGTATAAATTAGAATTATCCATTAGTATTACTGCTCATGTAGTCAGGCATCATACATGTAACATGAGAACTCGCGAAGGGCATTAGCATTGCATATGCACAGGACATCGTGATTATGTTGGGTGTGTGTGCATGGGTATGGTCATCCATCATCAACGTTGATGAATGGGGTAGTGAGCTAGTACTGGACGACGCCCAATCAATGTCTCATGGCTTAAAACATAAAAAAGTGAAATATAATTAATGCTGCGGTCAGCACCAAGAAGGGGACCGTTAACCCCTCGTGAAAAGCCTGGAACATGGGTGTAAGAGACCATGTGTGATCCGAAAAGTTCTGTTGCCCAAAGAAAACACACGGGTATGGTTATCACATAGACTCCGAGTCAGGTGGATAGAGTCGATCGACTCCAAGATTAGCTACACAATTGACACTTGCATCAGTACCGGTGAGCCGCAAGGGCTCCTGTGATATGTGTGTCATTGGTACTACCAGTGACGGTTGTCACACTTGGCATAGGCATGTGAGGGAGTCGGTCGGGACTCGGGTTGTGGGCATGAGGAGTCTCATAACATGCATGACACGGAATATTTCATATAGTGTTGCATAAATTATATGAAATATAATTGATGTTTTATGTACGCCATTGCATGTGCATTTTAGGTGGGGAGTAACCCTTGTAGGAGAATTTTCTACTGGGCTTTGCTCACCCCGTGGGGAAATATTTTTCAGGTACGCAGGGAAGGTAATTGGTACGGGAGCTCAGTTGTGAAATAGGTCGGACTGTGGCCTATTCAGTTATTTTGTAACATTTTGGATAAAATGTCCAGTTTTGTAAAGGACTGTTGATTAAATAGTCTATCATATATTTTTGTATATTTGGGTCTCAATACATGAGACAAATGAGTGTGGATATCGACACCCGATATCCATGTGTTTCAAGAGGGTTTGACGGTTTGTCAACGGACCCCCGGATAGGTGTCACAAGAGTCCCACGCTAGCGAACCTCCGCCTAGGCATAGCACAGAGCCGCTTAGGCGTGACTGGGCAGCTTTGCTCCTTCCTTCGTTAATTCTAAACAATCATCCATATCGATTAATGAAGATCCTAATAAGTGAATGAAGGGAGTTCGTGAGGCATAAAATTTATATGAAAATACATGTGACCTTCGTCACGATCCTGGCTGCCTGGGCATGGCTTTACCCTTATTTGCTAATGTTTAAGAACAATATAACAATCTCAAGAAGGCGACATATAATTGTATGCCCGGCTTAAGACCGAATAACGAATGAATAGCACCTCTGTCTTCGTTCGACACTCCCGCTAAAGGGGTAACGACAATTTATGCTACGGGCATGCCTGCCTGCTCGCAAGATCAGACATACCTTCTCGTACCTATTGTGCTGAAGTCCCTATCATTCATTATTACTCTGCTTATGCAAGCAAATACTTATATGTTGTTTATCCGAATACGCGACATGTGCAAACATTTATATGATAAGAATTTGGATAATGAACAATAAGAAAGCATAAGAAATCAGTTATGTTCTATAATGTACCTACGGGTACCTTCTGTACAAGATCTCTGTTCTGAACTCCTACGGGAGATATGAAATTTCGTTATAAGAATTACGTTATATGAAAACTCTGTTATAGAATTATGTTATATGTATCCTGTAATTGTGGACCACTCCAAGTGGTCATATTTGTTATCTATTTCCCACTAAGCTATAAGCATAGCACGTGTTTCGGTCCGTAGGTAATCGGCGAGGGCATCCGAGGCATTCCTGTGATCCGCCAAGTCCAACACAAAGAATAGGAGTCCACCCGATGTAGGTTTGATTTTGTTTTGTAACAAATGTAAAATTTTGTAATAGTGGAGTTTGTGTAAGCACAAGTAAATGGGACTCAAGCATGTATATGTACAAGACATTTTAAACACCACTACGATGGTAGTTTTACAAGTTATATTATGATATATGAATTTTTTTTATTGAAATGGGCCCACTAATGTCAAAAAGTCAGGTAAAGGAGTCCCCATTCCATGTCGCACCCCCTATCTTCTCCCAGGCGGGGGTAGGGCGTGACATAATCTCTCAATTCTCTGTCTTGAAATATAACTCAAAAGCTTGTGACAAATAGTAGAAGACTTTTCATTCAATCTCAAACGTTTTGTACTACTAACATATTAACAGAAAGGGTAGCAAAAACAGAAGGCAAAGTAGACAATCAATCAGAAGATTCACAAAGTACTCCAAAGGCTAATCAATAGTGAATTTGACAATTTAATTTTAGTTAAAAAAACTATATTCAAGTCTATCCAAAATAGGTATTAATATCAAATTTCTCCTGATCGAGGGTATGAACACCACATCCTGCAATTCCAAAAAATTACGTGTACTAAGCTGCAATCTAACAACTCCTGCAAACTGTCCTGACTCTTGCATCGCCTCCCATGTACACGCATCGCCAAAAACTAGTTGGACTTCTTCTGCTTATCACTGCTTGAATAGAATTGCAAGCGTGAATGGTAGCACCACTATTTAACCACCAAGTATCAGATGACACATCAATTATATTGGATTCAAAACAAACATTCGCCTAATGATTATTAGATATCTCATTTTTTCTATTCTTTGAAAACTTTATATATTTCTTTCTAACAACATATAAGAACTTTTTTGCATTCTCAGTCTTAGGAATGTTTTCATAAATAAAGTCTTCCATATGATTCTCTATGATCATCAAACAACTATTGGAATATTCTCAGTCCTCATAGAACTTTTTCTCATTTGCATAACTCTCAATATTGGGTTTTGGAGGAGCTTCAACTTTCAAGACCAAGTTTAATTTCATAATTGTCAAATTCATCATGAGATATTCAACCCATTGTTTTTAATTAGTCCCGTTAAGTTTTGTGATGACAGAAAATTGAGGAAAACACAAAGTTGAATAATAAATAAGAGAGCAATGTAAAAAATACATGTAAAACAAAGACATGCAAATTGCTCAATTCTTCGGCTTACCAAATGACCCACAAAAGTGGTCACAAAATGCTAAAGTATATAAAATATGAATACACAGGTAAAAGCAATTCAATAGCCGTCACAACCAAATACGTCAATTTCCCATCGATATGATAATAAAATTATGTGGTTCATAACACTTAGTGAAATCTATTCACCAAACTAAACATCTTACTAAATAATAAAGTAATCGATAAGAAAACTTCACTATTCAAATGAATCTTAGCAAAATTGATGCCCAAGATAAGAAAAATAATAGTTGCAGTATCAATTTCAAGAATATTCGATATACTCAGACTTACAAGAGGCAAGTTCCTAAGCATCCAATACTTCTCAATTTTACCTAAGTTCATAACATTCAATCTTATTTATAATATGATGCTATAAATAATTACAAATAATATAAAATAAATGCTGGTGCAATATGTGTAACAACATTGAAAAAATTGTAAATTTTGGTAAAAAATCAATTTTGTGTCAAAACTATTTCTTGCCATTAAAAAACTTGAAGAACTGAGGTTACAAGGTCATTTGAGCATAAAAAGAAAATAAAAAAATAGCTTATACACGTTTCGAAAAATAAGAAAAACGCAATTATTGTCTCAAACAACCTAGTGGAACAATTTTGAAAAGCTTGCAAATTGAGGATACACTAGCTCCGCCATGGAAATTTTTTTTAAAAGAAATACTTGAAATGTGGATTTATTTTTCACTCCTTAAAAAGTGCAATCACTAACAGACACAATTGTCGAGAAACATGATTTTCCTTTTATTGTATTAATTAAAAAAAACGTAAAAAAAAAAAATAATTCTCACACAATAAAACCACTTGAAATTTTACTATGAGAGTCGTCGTTTATGGGAAAAGAATTAGAGTTCACGCATGCACACAATTATCAAGAAGCATGGTTTTCCTTTTATTATGGAGTATTATTTAAAACTAATAATGGCCATTCTCATACAACTTTGGACCGTGGTTAGTATTCATTAAGGCCATGAATGAATTAAAGACATTTGTCAAAAACATCATGATACAACTTTTGTCTCTTCATTAAAGCACTATTAAATTATACTCCATCAATTTGGAGTATTATGACTTTAGATTCCATCATTTTGAAAGGCAACTCAAAGGGAAATAGAATGCCTAGAAGGCATCAATTTGAAAGACAACTCAAAGGAAAATAGAATGACTTTAGCTTATATACGTTTCTGAAAACAAGAAAACGCAATTTTGTCTCAAACAACCTAGAGGAATAATTTTGAAAAGCTTGCAAATTGAGGATACACTAGTTCAATATGGAAAACAAAAGAAATACTTGAAATGTGGATTTATTTTCACCTTCTAAAAGTGCAATCACTAACAGACAATTGAGTTTGAGAAACATGATTTTCCTTATTGTTTTAATTAAAAAACAAAAATAAAAACTTCATCTCACATAATAATCCACTTGAAATTTTACTATGAGAGTCGTCAGTTTATGGGAAAAGAATTAGAGCCTCCACTGCCATGCACAATTATCAAGAAGCATGGTTTTCCTTTTATTATTATTATTTAAAACTAATAATGGCCATTCTCATTCAACTTTGGACCGTGCTTTTGCCTTTCCCATTAAAGCACTACTAAAGTATACCCATCAATTTGAGTATTATGACTTTAGGATTCCATCAATTTGAAAGACAACTCCAAGGAAAATAGAATGCCTAGAAGGCAGCTATGTAGGACACAACATACCTTAATCAATTTTCAGAGAATCTTTCAAACGTTATTGCGATCAAACCTAGAAAGAGTATTTATAAGGAGATTACTTTCAAAAATCATTCCAGCAAAGTGTTTTTCGGAAAATTCCCCCACAATGATTCAACTCGGCTATAAACGCGATCAAACCCAGAAAACGCATGAAGATAAAATTGATAGCTTTAATGTCATTTAAAGGGACTTTGATAGATGACTCTGATATTCATTGTTAGATTATTTTATAAAATGAAGAATATTTATTAAATTAAAAAATAATTGATTAATAATTAAAAGATTCGATAAATATATTATAAAATAATAATTTTAATAAACGTAAGTATATCAATTGCATCGAATAGAAAGCAGGTATTCGATACGACCTGCACTAACTGTAATTAATCTTCAAAATTTATAAAGATGAAATTAAAAAAAAATTAGAATTGAAGATAATTTTTTCCTTCTCCTTACAATATATATATACTTGAAGCAAATGAATATAGAGACTATCTTTTAAGACCATGTTTTGATTGCAGGAATGGTTCATCAGAAGATGCTCGAGTTTGAAATAAGAATTAATTTACCGTGAAAGTAACCTTTAGAATCACATACATAATGAGAGACAACAAAGAATAGTCAATCGGGGAGCGACACGTCCAAGCTGAAAAAATTATTTGATTAAGCCGTCACAAATGCCGTGACAAAGCTTCCATTTTGTGTTATTTTAACATCATTCATCATCAACACTCATGAGTAGTTTTAAATAATTATATTTATACAATCATTCAAGTTATATAGTGAATGAATTATTAAAGAAATTATCATTACCAGCACGTAGGAATGCAGATGAAGAGAAAGGTGATGTGCTTTCAAATTTTATTTTTGAAAATTATTTGATAATATTTTATAAAAAATAAAAACGTTGTTCAAAACTTTCAGATAAAAGGTTATAAATATTTGTGATTCAACATTTATTAAAATTTGAACTTAATATCTACTAATTAAAACACAAAGTTATATATGCTTCATTTTTATATTGTGATGTTGAATAATTTTATCAAATATATTTAATTTATTTAATGATTTATTAAGTCATTATACAAGTTTATTAATACACTTATATTCTATAACTTAGTTTTTACTTGAATAGTATTGTTAAACTAATATATCATAATTTATATGCCTATTAACTAAACTTAATTTGCCACTCAAAATTAAGTTATATATTAAGCGCTGTTGTTTTTACTTAACGCTTAATATAACTCTGAAATTAATAATCGACTAAGACTTAATTAATAAAGATTAAGTATGCTTTATTTTTAACATCGGGATAAGCTTATAGGGATGACAAACTTATGATTATTTCGCTTCATTCCGTCTCGCTCTTAATGCGACGGCTTCGTTTAATCAGAATCTAGTTTTTAAATCTATTCAGCTTTATTTTCTTAACCGAGACTGACCTCGATACAGTTCGTGTATTGAAACTCCAGCCCTACCCCGATTATATTTTAAAAATATATATTTTTTTAATTTTATACTTTAATATAAATAATAATAATAATAATTAGAATTTCCTCAAAAAAAAAAAAGAATGTTTTTTAATAAATAATTTATAAAAATTCATAATATTTTTATTTTTTATGAAATATATTAAGTTTAATATAATAAAAAAAGAAAATATAAAAAAAATGAAAAACAAAAATTAAATGTAATCGGGGTGAATTTGGGGGTTTTCCCATCCCCGCCTTGCTCCCTTTAATTTTTTAAATGAGATAGGTTTGTGAATTAAAAATAAATAAATGAGCCGGGTCGGGATGGGGCCGCCCTGTCCCAAGCCCTCCCGTTGTCATTCTTAATAGCCGAAACACATAGCCTTCTTTATCAAGAATGCATTTAAATTTTTCTTTTTAAGGAAAATAATTTTTTCTGAATAGAAAAAACTAAATATTTTTACTTTTTCTATTAAAAACTTTTTAAAAAAATTTTAACAATAAGTTGTGAAAATTTTAAAAAACAAACAGCTTAATGCTAAAAGTCAAAAAACAAACAACCCCTAAAGTCCACTTCTTAAATGTTTCTTAAGTCCTAAAATCTAAAGTGTTGATGAAATGTAGTTATTACAATATTCATGTGTGCAATTAATCGATCAAATGTTTTTAATATGCTATGTACAATATCTATGGTAAATATATGTAAGTAAATTTATTGTTGGATTAATTTTAATCTTCTTTCCTATTTCCTCATGCTTCTTTTCTCATAGCTCGTGAGAAGAGTCAATAATAGGAAGAATCCTAACTAGCTAGCTTGTTAAAGAAAATGACGGGACCATTTTTTTTTTTACATATATTCATTTAATTTGTATTACGTTATAATACTTTGTTCTTATCGGGACTTGAGATTGGGGCTTCTCGTATATCCATTCCCCTTTTATTACTTGAGGCAGACATCAAAGACAATGATCAGACTATCTTAAAACTAGAAGTTTGATTAGTATGATGATTATTAATCAAAACATCAGTAATATGATTATTAATCAAAACCCTCCAAATCTTTGATACGAACAAACATTCTATATTTGCACTAAAACCCCACATCACCATTGACAAACTTCAACCATAATTGCATACCTAAATGGCAAGATCCAGTTCATTAGCAACATAAATCCTGTACAAAGAAACCTAAAATAGAAGAAAACCATTCACTGTTGCTAACCAATTCACAGATAAAAAGATCGTTGTCTTCATTCACTTTCCATCATCATCTTCATCATCACCATCATGATGTCAAGAAACAATCAATATGTCGACCCAATGGAGCAGTCAGCGGCGGAGCTCCGCCGCAAGAAACGCATCAAACAAACAATAACATACTTAGCTGCTTTCATGGTATTCAACATCTTATTTATAACAGCCATTGCATTAACAGTAATTCATGTTAAGAATCCGAAGTTCCTGATAATGGCGGCTGAGGTAGAGAATCTAAGATATGCCCCTGACACAAATTCTCCATCATTTAACATGGAACTCCATTGTGAAGTCGCTGTGAAGAACACCAATTTCGGGCAATTCAGATACGAGAATAGCACTGTTGTGTTTGCTTATGGGAATGTCACCGTCGGAGAGGCTTCCGTTGCTGAAGCCGGCGTCGGGGCTAGATCCACTAGAGAGGTGAATACAACAGTAAAGATTAGCTCAGACAATGTATCGAGGAACCTGAAATTGGGCAATGATATAACTTCCGAGATGTTGAGCTTGAACAGCTATGGCAGATTGAATGGGAAGGTGCATTTGATGAAGGTGATGGAGAAGAGGAAATCAGCACAAATTAACTGCGCCATGAAAATTAATTTGGCGGAGGGAATGATTCAAGATTTGAAGTGCAACTAACTAGATTTCTTTCTTTATATCGATATGTTTGATCAGTACTATTATCTGGTTTTGGGTGCCTTAGGTTTTGTTAGTTTCAGAAAGTATTATAGAAAGGAAAAAAAAAAAATGAAAGATGATTTTTTATTTTTTACTGTCTAATAAAGAAATCAAAGCAAATCAAATATAAATAAAATTATTTAGAAACTTACATATTCTTAAATTATTTAATTTTTAATTGATGAGTTAAAATAAATAAAAAGAGTTTAAAGTTGCAAAAAAACAATATGATGGATTTAGTTCTATTTTTATTTTCCTTCACATTTCCTCTCTATTTTTTCTCCCTTACATTTTCCCTCTAATTTTTTGGAAATCAAACACAGTCTTGATGTTTAATGAACTTGCCTATCAAATGTAATTACGCTTAAATTTAATATTTTGGAAATCAAACACAGCCTGGATGTTTTGCTTGGTATATGAGCCTGCCTAGTGTTTGGTATCTTTATCATATGTAATTACTCTTTCATTTAGTATATTTGAACTCATTGGATCAAGCCTTGTACCATATAACAGCATACACAATTTAGGCATCTCCAACGATCAACGCAGTCCAACTCAAAGAAGTGAGGTCTATAGTTAATTCAGGCTAGACTAATAAGTTTATTGATCGATCAATAGATCAGATCGAACTTTGCATATTGTTGAGGCTCACGGTCTAATCCAGAGACCTTATATTAGATGAGTTTGACGGACCCAACACTATCAAATAAGTGAGTTATAAGGACATGGTTTTGGTTGAGGTCAAAAAAATCCACAACTAAAACATATGTTTGTTCCCATTTTTATTTGAGCCGCAACTAATAAGATGGACCGCAACTATAAATGATTCTATAATGGGCCGCAACTGTAAGTGATTTTATAAATGGGGGAATGAGAAGGACCGCAACTATAAATGATGGGCTGCAACCATATATGGGCCCAATAATCACAACGAACTCTCCTCGTATTCTATGAACCTTTAAATAACCAAACTTCCTCCCCTCGAAACCCTTTTCTGAACTCTTCTAGTACCCATTTCTTTCAACCCTAATAATAATAGTTTTCGTTTTTTCTCATTTACCAACTTTCTCAATAAACTGAGTTTTAGAGGAAATGGCGAAAAATGTGGGAATTCTCGCCATGGACATATGCTTCCCCTCTACTCGTCTGGCAGGTGACTGATGTGGCCTCTGCTTTCTCCTTATTATCGTTGATTTTCTTGCTAGTAAAATTGTCTTCTGTTTGGTTTGCGGAAAAATGGAGGAAAAAGGAGTGAAAGGAAATGAGAGTTGGTTCTGGTTTTACCTAGTGTCTCCTAAGTTTGCTCTTGATATTCTGATCATTTTAAATTTCTTGGGCTTTCTTAGAAGTACAGTAGAGAACTATGAATTTGGATCATTGATCGCTCTCTCTTTAGTGAACCTTGGATTTTGATGCTTTTTTTTTTTTGTGCGTTTTTCTTCTTTTTGAATCTTCCTGGTTAGTTTGTTTAAATTGCACAATATTGTGCAATTCTTTTAGTTACTTATTATCTAATTGGTGAATTGGTTCTACAGTTGTTTGTTTATGGTCGTGGTTTGTTTTCAACCATGAGGATGGATTTTCATTAATTTGTTGAATGCATATGGGTTTCCTTGAGTCCTTGTACAAGAGAGTGAGTTTTTTTCTTTGAGTCCTTGTACAACAAAGTGAGTTTTTCCTGTTTGATTGATAGTGACAGGTCATTGTAACTAAGGCATGCGGAGGATAAGAGTGGAACTTGGATTTTTTCACCAAGACATATCCCTCAAATGTGGCTAAGATTTGAGTTCAACCCGGTACTTTAGGTTCTATGGCTGGTATGGCAATGATTTGGTACAGTTTTTATGAACTCTAAAATTTTGAATTTTAGAAGTCTACACATGTATTTTTTTTCATCTGTTTTTAAATCTGGTAAACTTGTTTTAATTGATTTTTCCTTGATTCCTTCTGTATCATAAACCATCAGAGCTGTCAAATGGTGTGGCGGTTGTGACTATGTGTGATCTCCCTGCTTATGAACAAAGTAGCTACTCTTCTTAAAATTTTGTGTTCCAAAAGTATGATTGTTGTTTGTTATAAGTGGCAAGACTGGAGTGTCTTGAATTTTCTAGTGATTTCTCTGCTTATCCAAATGTACGTGAAATGGAGTTCACTTCATTACCTTTGAAGTACTTGCATTTGAATTATATTTGAAAGAATGGCTACAAAAAGTTAATCCCAAAATCTAAAATCATCAACCTAACCTGCTTCGAAGATTTTAAATGGAGAGTGGTTGTGATAAGTAGCTGTTGAATGCAATAGGGAGGTTCATTTCCAGTTGAGGATGTCCAGGATGTTAATTCTAAGAACTTCAGTTTCAAGTTCAGTAAGTTTATCCAGAAGCCAATTCTGAAGATGTTATGATGAATGGGTCTCTTCGAAATTTTTGGTACCTCTCCGTGAGCAAATTTTTATACTCAATCTCTGTTTGGTTTCCAGAAACTTGGGAATGGGAATGGGATAAGGGCAGGGAGAAGATAACACATGATTTTTTTCTGATTTTCGTTATGTTTCACCATTATGTTTTGGATAAAAAAATTCCAGAAGACCCCTCATTAATTCCTTTCTCCAATACTATATTAATCTTTGTTATTATAATTTTTCTAGAGAGAATTTTCTGTCAATTAGCTATGGTCTTGCTTTATACTCAATCTTTGTTTGGGACTGGGAATGGATAAGGGAAGGGAGAAGATAACACATGATATTTTTCGGAATAGTATTTTTCTGATTTTAGTTATGTTTCACCATTATGTTTTGGATAAACACCCAGAAACCCCTTACGAATTCCTTTCTTCTAAGACTATATTAATCTTCGTTATTATAATTTTTCCAGAGAGAACTTTTTGTCAATTAGCATGACCTTGCTTTCTGATTTAGCTGATGCATTGTTTGTGGTATACAGTTCATTGTTTATTTCTAGCTTTGTTATTGCTTTATGTCAATTAGCATAGTCTGTAATGCTCATGTGCAAGCACCTCTATCCAAGCATCTGCCTTGTAATTGCATATCAATTATCTGCTCTTGATAAACTGTTTGGTGTTTTGTCCCTTCCACCTTCCTTTCTAACTGTTACTATATCAGTCTTGTTTTTGACAAATAATGTTTTTGTCACACTACTTGTAATAAAATGTTGTAGAAAATAGTACAATTTTGACAGAGGGAAAATTGGCTCTCATATACACATAATGATTTTGGTTAATGATGGAGCCAAGTAGTTCACCAAGCAGTTCAAATTTTCGTTTGCTATTTAAAATGTTGTTAGTCTGCTCTATTGTTCTTTAACTATTTCCCATCTAAAATTATTTGGATGAACTATGAATTGCCTTCATTTGATATTGTAAATACCTTTCTCTCTAATGCTTAACCTTAACTTTGACTTGATAATATTATAAATTCATAGAGCTACCATTTGCCTTCCAATAAATAAGTTGATCAGTTTACCTACTCGACCATCTTCTGTTTGATTAAAATTTGCAGGTTCCAAGAAGGTTGATAATATTATAATGTGAAGTGGCCTGTAGTTCTTTATCAAACAGGAAGGTTGATGTTCCAGCTGTTGGTTGTCATGGTGAAATGGCCTCTACAGAGGCTGCTTTTAGTTCAGCCACAATTCAAGCTCCAACAACCAGTTTGGTCAAAGAGAGTGTTCAAATTGTTCCATTTCTTTTCTTTTGTGTTCTGCTAGTGAATCTTTAGTGTTAGTGGAATCTTCTTATCTGTTTCATCACTACTCAATAACTGAGTTCTTCTTTTCTCTCTATGTTTTGTTCTTTCTTTCCTTTTCCTCCTTTGGCTTTGGTTTTGTCTTCTGGGTTTTTGACTATACTTGGATTTTACAACCCCAGCCCTGAACATGTTTCTCACCCTATTCTGGATTTGATGTGGATGTTCATTTGAAAAAGCTGTTTTTGGGTATCTGAAGAATGTGGGAGAATCCCCCTGCTGTTTCTTTATAATTGTTAGTGATTTCAGATTTGGGTACTTACTGTTACTATTGTTTTTGCAATCAGTTACATTCTATACTTTCTAAAGAGAAACTTTCCTGTTGGAATCAAGTTTGAGTTGTGATTTCCTTTTGTGTAGGAAGGAGATCCTTTGTATGTCTTATTATATTGTTGGTTGGCAACAGTTGGTGCTGGTCTGCTCAAATATGAGGAAATCCTTGATTTTTTTTAATCTCTTTACTTGTTTTTCTGGGAGTCCTTCAATTCAAAGACTTCGACATATCAAAGAAGGCTAGTGGGGTTGAGAGAGCAATTGAGAAAAAATTCAATGCTACTGTATCAGAAAACTATCTCGAAATTCACTTGTTTTGGGCCGGTAAGGGAACTTGTTGCAATTCAATCTAGGGTTATTATGGACCATCCATTTCAGTTCTCAGTGTTGTTTCAAGTAACATATTTGAATGATGGATATTTTATGATTTTTTTTTAATAGAATATGTCTAAAATGATGCTTCTTTTCTCAGATTTTACACCAACTGTGTAGCTAGAATACCTCCAATTCCTCCCTCAAAGAAGAACAAGAGTGGGTTGATTGTGGGTGTTGCAGTTTCTGTGGGAGTTGTAAGCATCATAATGATATGTGTTCTTACATAAAAAGGAAAGCTTCATATGTCAATGAGGATGAAGGTAACACTTATGCTCTACACTTAGTAATTTGAAAACCCTCATATTATACATAGCCTTTTCTATCAAATGAAGGACACCTCTTTATACAAAATGAAATGGACATTATCTAATAAATGTACAGACATTTCAGTAACTTTTATTTTCCATGAATTTCAGAGTTTCTTGGAATAGGCCCTACACCAAACAGTTTCAGTTATTCGGAGTTACGAACTGCAACAGAGGACTTCAACCCTGCAAATTAGTTAGGGAAGGGTGGATTTGGGCCTGTGTACAAGGTGACCTTAACTTTACTTACCTATAATAACGTACTGCATTTCATAACCTTTTGAAAAGTATTATGTTACTGATTTGAGTATTGTACTGGACATTCTTAATGATGGGAGGGTAGTAGCTGTAGTTTTGTATTCATAAGGGGTTGAAACCGATTTGTAAAGGAAAAAGAACTCAATGCAAATGATGTTGTCACTTTCTACATGTGTGGGTATGGATAAGGGACAAAAGAGGGTAAAACATTCTGCAAGATCGATGAGAGGAACACTGATGGCCTAGAAGGGCCCAACCGATATGTCGGACTAGAAGTTGAGCTGCAAAAATATTTGAAGCAGACTATTAGCAAGGATGAGATGAAATCTCAAGAAGAGGAAGAGTCTGAGGTTGTACCAGCATATTTGAAGCAGACTATTAGCAAGGATGAGATGAAATCTCAAGAAGAGGAAGAGTCTGAGGTTGTACCAGCATCTAAGGGAGAGAACAAGGGTGGCTTTTTTATACATCTTGTTATTGGAATAAGTTTTACTATTTAATTGAAGTAATCCACCTTATTTTTCAGGCTGGTGGATGCTTTCAAAGAGCAAATAAACACTGCAGTTGAAGAATCTGTTTCCCGAAGAATAAAGCTTGATTCCTTATGACAATCTGTTCCAAAAGAAATCCCAATAGATCATGTTGTTGCTCTGAATGTTACTTTTGTGAAGGACCCTGCATCAAGTGCTTCTTCCATTGACTTTGAGATTTATGGGTTATTCACAGCAAAGGATGATGGTCCAACTCCAAACAATTACCATAAAGAACGACATCAAGCTCCCATTTCCTGCACAGATCTAGCCAAGATGGTTGAGATTTCATTAGATGAAAATGTTTTTAACCCTGCAACTTCTGGTTACTTCAAAGTAAGTTTATAAATATCTATCTCTTGTTACATTAGAATTCTGCATTATTTTATCTCACTGTCTATTCTTGTTACAAATTAAGTTTATAATCATTAGATGAAATGATTTTTTAACAATTCATTTAAAAATATAAATTATTAAATTGAGCCTTATTATATCTCCCATTTTTAGTTGTGGCCAAGATATTTCCCCTCTTTAGTTGCGGCCAAACAAATACCCTCTTTATATCTCACTCTTTAGTTGCAGTTGATCTAAGACCCCAACCATAATCATTCTTATAACTGGTCACCTAAGTATACTCATTTTTATAGTTGCAGCCACAAAATAATCCCAATCATATTTATTCTTATAGTTGCGGCCCAAATATGACCTCATCCATTGTCAACTCTTTTAGTTGGGGTCAAAATATCACTTCATCCATAGTCATCTCCTATAGTTGCGGTCATGAATGACCTCAACCATAGGCCCCTCATTTACTTTGTACCTTCTTTAGTTGCGGTTAAAACTACAATTGCAATTATAATTTTTTAGTCATACCCTCTATAGTTACACTTGGTTACGGTCCATTTTATTTGCAACTATATGATATAGTTGCATATGACCTTCATTTTGGTTGGGGTCAGTGACCCCAACTAAAAGCCCACTACCACAAGATTTTTTTTATCCTAACCCCTTAAATCTAATGCAACAACCAAGTTGCACCTTTATTTGACTTATACATTAAACTTTTAACAAAATATGTAGGGAAAAATACTGTTTAAATTCTGAATTTTTCGAATTTTTGCAAATATATTATGAACAAAAAAAGTTGTTATTTAATTATACTAACTTTCATTTTAATTGATTCTCTACCCTCGGATAACCCAAACCTAGTTGTCTTCCAACGTGGTAAATACAAGCCTATGTGGCAAAATAAAAACGTCGTTTTTGTACAAATTGAAGAACCAAACCAGGTAAGCTAAAACGACGTCGTTTTGGGGCATTTTAATGCTTTGAACGACGTCATTTTAGCCTTTACCTTTTTCCTCTTTCAATGTTTTGTTTTTTTTAATGGGTTAATGATGATGGTGTTGATGTTTACAGAGGCGTGCAGGACGTGAAGATTGATTGCTCTTTGTAATCGCAGATTGACGAGTTTCTAAACCAATCCCATATGCTGTTTAGCAATGGAGGTGAGTTCTTTTTTCTCTTTTTTGGATTCTTTTGGTTGAATGTTTGTTTTGGAATGGAGAGGAATGAATTAGGATTTGGGTTGTGATTGGTAGTAGTGGCGAATAGCCGAAAAAGAGGGAGGAAGTGTTTGGCAACACCAATATAGGTGATAGAGTTGCGCCTCTGATGAATTCATTTACGTTTCAGCCACAACCTTCTCAACTCATAGACCTCTCCATCCTTCATAACCACCAGCTAAATGTGGTGTCCTTCGGCCTTTGGCTAGCTTTCAGAGAACATCTTCAACATCCTCAGCAACAACAACAACAATTGGGTGTATTTTCTTTATTATCAGAAGATTTCATTGCGCAAATAAAACATCAAAGGGGCGAAATTGATCAGTTCCTTTGAGCCCAAGTAACGATTCTCCTTCAATTCAAATGGGTTCGTTTCAGTTTTTAATTTTTCCGGTGCTCATCTTCAATGCAAGAATTGAATCTTGTTTTATTTGTTTCTTAGAAGAGAGATTGAGGCATTGTTTGATGAGGACGCCAATTTCAGGTCCGCGACCACCACAACCTGGTCGAACTCGCGCTGCTCTATGTCACGGCACCCATACATGGTAAAAATAGCCACATCGCCCATACATCCATATTTCATCAAATATAACCAACTATATTACAATAGTTTCAAGAGTTAATTACACTTTATACAAACATGTTTTACAAAAACATATAATCAAAAACTCACGCCGACTTTCTTCTTAAAAGCGGCTCTGCAGTGGCCTCAGCCATTGCCTTCCGAATACTCCCCCGCACCAGTGGATCCTAATGACCGCGAGCAATACCTAAGAAGCATTCTCTTGTGAGGGCATTTCCACCCAAACGATACGTAGCATGACCACAACATCCACACCCATACAATTCACAATGCAAACCCCGAATGACGAGATTTATGTATGAAATGTTTCATGCTCATATTTCGAAGTCACCCACCGATTCCTCATTACGTTTATGCTAAGTGTGGCGCCGCCAACGGTAATGCCAATGACACCATATTAATGAGCCTTTGCCTACCAATCGACACCAACGCGTCTATTAAAACGGGTAAATTCAATCCCGAGTCAACCCTAATTCCTAACACCAACTTCCCTAGGTCTAAGTGGATAAACATAACCTCTGTTTTCTTTGACAATAGAACTTTTCACCATAATCGCGAGTCTCTCTAATAACTCAAATACAGAACTTAATAGCACCAGGTCTCTTACACCCATACATAACCTTTCGGATATTTCCACGGGTCTCCTACACCCAAATTCCAGGCTCTTCACCTAAGGGGATTAACGACCCTCTTCTTGCTTCGCCCAACACATCTTAATTCTATCTCATTTTATGATTTAAACCACAGTCTTTATTATCGATATAATTCCAAACATTAATCCTCAACCCACATTCACCAAGAGTGGTGAATGAACCATACCGTGTACTCATTAACTAATTTATGCGATGTCACCGCAGTAATACGAATGTGCAATGGATGCTAATGATATCCACTATAGTATTTGCTAAACAATTATATTTCATATAATTCAAACAATTGTGTTAAGACATCAATTTAGCATGCATTAACATATCATTTTCTACATATATTCCAAGCCATTCATTTTAAGCAATATCATGCTATCTAATTCAAGCAAATCTTCACATGGACAACTTCTCGTCCAACAGCAATCCGCATCGCTTTTTAATAGCCCCAACAAGATATGTGGGTTGTCCTACCTGACGCCTCCTCACAAGTATCTGCTCCATCAAGTGAACCGAGAATCCATGGCCATTTCCTATCCACAACACCCAAAACCATTTCACATCTTGCATTAACAAACTGGGCAGTAAGACTTCTACATCTCTGAAATACAAACCCACAATACCAAAGCATTCACGCGTAGCCTTGCATGGGGATCAACTGCCTCTATCTCGTCTGGATTCACAGATCGATTGCCGAAAAATCTAGAGAGAAGGTAGAACTTCTCTCTCTAAAAACTCTTTCTTCCACTCTCTATCTCTCTCCTTTCTTTTCCTTTCCTCCCCTCCTCAACTCTATTATTTAAGATGGGTCAAGTGTGACAGTCCTCACTTGCCACATGTTGAATTCTCATCGGGCTTTTGATTACACTTATCCACTTCATCCATCTACCACATTTTCACCCACTCACGCGCTGTCACAGGTCTCTCATGGGTCCCACATGAGTCTATTTACTCCTGCTTTGATACGACATCACTGTCACCTGGAACACCAAATGTGGTGTGTCTTCGCATCACCCCGTGTTTCAGATCGAACACGCGAAATTCATCGTCTTTAATCGACGCAGAGCCTGTGATTCCACGAGAAGATCCTTTAACTACGTTCATTTCATCATCCGAGATCTGGTGAAAATTCGGATTTTAATCGAATTACCATTTTACCATTTTTTAGAAATTGTACTGGCTTTACAAGATTAGCGGCAAGCTACAGAGACACTACCGCGCTTGCTCGGGCGCGCGGAGGAGTCAATAGAGACAAAACGGTTGTTCAAAGCACAAATCTCTCAGCTTGATGTCAGTTTAGCTAACCTGGCCTGCCTCCATTTATGGGCCAAATAATGCTGGTATCTCTACACATAGGTTGTATTTCCCATTGGAAGACAACTATAGGCTTCAAAGTTATCCTATGAAAATCAATTAAAATGAAAGTTGATATATTTAAATAGCAACTTTTTTTGTTCAAGATATATTTGCAAAAGTTCGAAAAGTTAAGGATTTAAATAGTATTTTCCCAAATATTTATTATAAATAGAGTTATATTATATATTTCTAAAAAAATGACATAGGGCTAGGGGGCAAGCTAAAACTAAAATGAAAGCTGTAGCCCGACTCATCTAAGGCCTGCCAAGCTTAACTTACTTTAGTTAAGAATGGGTCAAATGAGCCTCTGTGGCTTTGAAACCCCATTCTTGACTTCCGTTCCTGTGAAGATCGCGAATGTTAGTTACTTAAATAAAAGTACACTGCAGATCTTTAATGAGATCCTAAAGGAAAATGAGTATGGTAGGAACATGAATCATATTTAAAAGGCATATGCTCACCTGGGTGGCCAAAATTCACGTAGCTTTAGGTACTAGGTGTACACAACATGAGTGCCTGTTCAGATTTATGGTGAAGTGAAATGCTTACATTTGAATGCATCTTCCAATAAAGAGTAAAATATGAATCGCACAGATTGCATTAATAAAAAATTTAAGATTCTAATATTTAAAAGAAAAACTCAATAAAAAAAGAAATGAAACTATACAAATTTCAAGAGTAAAATTATAGTCTAGCTCCATACAAAAATGCAGACACATACTTTCTGAAGGCATACAAATGTTTAATTAGTTTATTACTACTTCTTCCTTCCTTTGCGATTGTATGAGAAGTTTAAGGTGACAACTTCGAGAGCAGGCTCCAATTGGGAATCGTTCTACATCATCATGTTCGATTAGATTGATATTGCCTCACCGATAAACCTCCAGATCTTAATTCCCTTCATATTCAGTTCCTTGGTTGAGTAAGATTTATAGCCTCTGCTTCTTCCTATTGCAGGAATACAGACCAACTATGATTATGAGCATGCCCAACAAGCTGCAAGGATTAAAACTAGAGCTATTAGTCTAAACAAGCTTTTTTTTTTTTTCTTTTAATAATACTCAAAAAGTATAGAATAAATCTCCAGAAAATTATGGGTCTATTTGGTTATAGTGTTTTTTTTTTTTTTTTTTAGCTAAATATTTTAGTTATAATGTAGTAAATTGTTTTTATTGGGACTTGAACTTGAGGACTCCTCCCTCATCCTTATTATGTCTTGCATTTTTGAAAGGTTGAGCATTTTGCCACATGAGCTATGCAATATGGTCATAGTTTTTTAAAACTGTTTTTTTGTTATGAAAAAACAAGAAGAATGATGAGAACACTGACAATACGTTTGGTTCTTTTTTCTTTTTGTTACGAAAAATAAAGATAACATAATAAACACTAAACTTAGAGAACAATGAGTAAATTTAGAGAACAACCGGATGGTGTTTTATGCTTTTTGAATTACGAAAACGATTTTAAAAAGCAGAGGCAAGAAAGTGTATGAGCATGTTTGATTCTGAGTGAAATTTGTTTTGTTAAAAAATAAGGAGAAAACGAAGAATACAATTTTTTTTTTCTTGAAAAACATAAAAAAATACTAAATTTATAGAATAATAAGTGAATTCAAAGAAAACCAAAATAATGTTCTTTGAAAATTATTCTTATTTTATAAATTTAGTGTTTTTGTGTTCTTTGTATTTCTGGAAATAAAAAGAAATTGGGAACTAAGTGCGTTATTTTTATTTTTGTTCTTCTTGTTTTTGACAAAAAAAAAAAAAGTTTTCAAAAATTGTAACTAAACAAGCTCTATATCTCTAATTTATTATTTTTAAGGAAAAAATCTCACCTCCCTAGGCTGATCTCTTCACCAAAAATGAGAGCTTCCAATACGGCCACAGCAATTAGTCCGAGGGGGTTGAACATAGATGGAAAAGTGGGGCCTCGCTTTTTAACTGTCCATGAAACCAAGAGGAAAGTTGCAGGTGTTACCATTGCTCCCTGTTCAAATAATCATCATCAAAATATGATCACTAAAAAGTACCTAAATTAGGCTAACATTTTAAGAGACTTTCAATCAATAAAAAAAAATAATGGCATGAATAGGTATACAGAAATGAAATAACTTACTGAATAAATTATTGTAGCTAATGACAGATTCCATTCTAGCTTCCAAGCAGCCTTGCTTCTATTTAAGCATAAGCCCATCACAGTTGATTGTGCTGCAGCTATAATAAATGTTAACGTCGTTCCCCAATATTTTAATGGAAATACTTTGAGTAACTCAACCTGTTTGAATAAAAATTGACCGTTAGAATGTGTCTCAAATTCTTAAAGAATGAGGTTCCCACCAATTGAGGGAAGGAGTTCACAGTTTAGGGTATGAATATAATGAATGAAAAAAATATTGGATGTAATTTTATCCTTTTTAATATTCTCTATAATATAGTAGAAGGATTATTTCTTATCTATGGATATAAGCATGGTTGGTTGAACTACATTAAATTAAACAGGAAGAAAATAAGCAAGAACACAAAGATTCACATGATTCGGACAATATGACCTATGTCCATGGATAAGGAGAGTACTTTTATTGATTTCGACTTTCAAGTACATAGTTAAAAAAAAAAAATCAAACACCCACATATAAAATATATATAAAACCCTAGATCAAAATGGGTCACTCTAATCGGGTCAAGTCCATATCGTGGTGGCATTGCCCTTCCCCCACGAGATCAATGTTCGGTCTTTGGGTGAGGGCCTATAGGCTCTCGTACTGCGTCTCCCACCATATCTACATAAAAAAATATCTTTTGAGTTTGAGCTAAAAATATTTAGATCCTTTGAAAAAATTATAGTCATTTAACATTATTTATTTGTCTTTCTTGGGTGCATTATTAAATGAGATTTCCTTAGGCGTTTACAAAGAGAAAATCGAACTTAAATTGACAACATTATTTAGATTAGTATATATATATATATACCTGTACTAAATACCAAATTGCAAATGACAAGCAACAAGAAAGAAGCATAATCGTGCCACGAGCCCAATGTGTCTTCTTCTTGATGATGCTATTCTCAAACATGCTCGTATCCAATATGAAATGATTCTCCCTTATACAGAATAGCAATTAGAGCTCCTACTAAGCAAATGATTGTCCCTGCAGTTTTGATCTTGCCAGCCTTTGTTTTCAATCGCAGTTTCTCAATCCTATGATCAATCACTGGTTAATTAGTAACAACTTTAACATCTGCAAACACTTGTTGATGTTGGACATGAAGGCTCCATTTGGAATCCGAAAAATATTAGTTGGAAAATTATTTTTTTATGTTTGGTTTTATCGTGGAAAAAAAAAAAAAAATCCAATATAATAAAATTATCAAAATTTTACATATTTTTAAATTTTTTAGTCCCTATATAATAGAAAGAAACAAATAAAATGAGTTTTAATTAACATATAAAATTAATTTCTTAAGTTTAAACTTGTTTTTTATTTTCCTTCAATATTTATTTCCTCTATATTTTATTTTATCAGTATTTTTCGAGTTCCAAATGGAGCAAAAAAGAATCGAAATCGGGCAATGAAGTTACCCCAATACAGTTGAGAAGGCAAAGGTGATGACAGGTACTAAGTTGATCATATTGGTAGCAAATGTAGCTGTGGTATCTCGTAAACCATAGTAAAAAAGTCCCATTGCCATTGTTACTCTGCATTTCATGTAGGGAAAGGAATTGGGATAGGTCTATAATGTCAAGATCAAGAGAATTATATTGACATGATGAGCCAAGAAATATGTCGTGATCTATATTTGTAGCGTGATTTGATTAAAATACCTTAATATCGAAAGTTTGATCATCCATTAATTTTTGGCATGAATTTGATAAAAATACTTTTTTTATTTTCTTGCTAAAATGACCTTTCTTTTTAAGAAATAACGTAAATACATGAAATGAAAAAAGATATATATATTTTTTATCTACAATAGGTTATTTTTCAAGAAAAAAAAAAAGAGAAATGTTATAATCATAAATTTTGAATTATTTGATATATTTTAACCAAATATTTCATATTTGTATGCCTTACCCGGTTATTGCATTCATGGAGAGCCAAAACCAAACTTCAAAACTGAGATTCTTTTCTTTGTTCCTGCAACATGCACAGCACCGGTGCTCAAAACAAGGTTGTGTTTGATTCCGAAAATGCATAGGAAATAAAAAAATGCCAAGAAAAATGATTTTTTTTTTATGTTATAAAAATATTTTCAAAATATCAAATATAAATAAATTTAATTTGGAAATTTTACATTTTTATACTATTTTATTTTATATTAAGAAGTTAAAATACATATATAAGTTTGACACTATTTTTATTTTCCTTCACTTTTTCTTTTTTCTTTCTACTTTTTCTTTCTATTTGCTTTCCCTTATATTTTCTGTCAAATTTTTTAATAACTACGTAAAGATTGTGTTTGGCTTCCAAAAAGTATTAAAAAAAATATATAAGGAAAACGATTTTCTTATATTAAATTGTCTAATAAAAACAATATGTTAGATTTAATTTTATTTTTATTTTCCTCAATTTTTCTTTCCTTCTATTTTTCCTCTCTAGATTCTTTTCCTTGCATTCTCTCTCAAAATTTGCGGAAATCTAACAACCTCCACAACCACAAAGGGAAAAAAAAATCTAACCCTGGGTTATTTTCAGTATTTTGTAAAATAACACTATTAAATTAATGACAAAAAATATAAAATAACACTATTAAATTAATAACAAAAAACTTAATAAAAAATCATTCTGATGTTACTCTACAATCAGATTTTCCCAAAAAATAAAAACAAAAATCTAGGGCCTGTTTAATTCACATCTTTGAAAAGCATTGCTTGAAAGCGTTTTGAAAACTCAAAAAACTGGTACTATATTATAAGAAACTCCCTATTGTTCTTTAAATTTTGTGCTTTTGTGTTCTTTTTGTTTTCATAAAAAAAAAAAAAAATTAGAAGCCAAAATATATTAACCCCATTGTTTTTCGCTTGTCGCATTGTTTTTTGACTATTAAAAGCAGGTTTTAAAAAATGGTAAACAAACAAGCCCCAAAAGCCCAACCCTAGATCAATTCTTAACATTTGTCTATCATAACCATCTATTTATTTATCTATTTTGGTGGTGGGAATATCCATGACAAAAAAAAAAAAAAAAAAATAGGGTTAGGGAACAAACCATGATGAAGGAGGATGTACCTTTCAAAGAAGAAAGCAAAGGGAGCAACACAAAGAGTAGCAATAGCATGACGGTAGACCACGAAAGCGTAAACAAAGGTACCTTTGTTCAATGCAACTTTCGTAAGCAGTTGCAATGCTGTTCCCAACCCCTGTAATAGTAACATCGCCATTACTGGACCTGAAACCATTAACAGATTTTTCATCTCCATCCCTTTTTTTTTTTTTAATTTGTCTTCAAAGATGGAGAAGAAGAAAGAAACACCTGATTATCATCTCTCCATGTACTTGTTGTCTTGATTTTATAGCAAAATGAAGAATAAAATTAAATGTGTTGAAAAAATCTCCATGGCTGATCAAATTCCCATATGAGACATGTTTTTCCACATCCAGCACTTTAATCATTAATCATTGAATTTTGAGTCAAACCTTCTTCTTCTTCTTTTTTTTTTTTGAAAAAGGAATTAATGGATTTAGAGCCACAGTAAGGAAAGAAATTAATTCTATTTTTGAAATTAATTACAACGAGGAGATTGTTTATAATTTCTTAAAAAGAAGTTTAATTCTATATATGTAACTTTCCCTACCTCTCCCGGGAGTAATGGGGCCCTAGGATGAATTCAAATAAATGTGGACTTTTCAGTTGATATAATTATACAATTTTAGAATATATATACATATCTGAAAGTTTGTTTTTTTTAATAACATCTGACAATTTGTTATTGACTAGAAAGCACGGGTTTTCTAGTGTAATCTTTGTTTTAATTTCTATGGATGGATGAAATATTTATTTGGGTATTTATTTTTGCAACTTATAGATTTTTAAAAAGTTTTCCCCCACTATTTGAAGCTGAATATTCATTGTTTATAAAAACAAATTTACCAATAAGGCCTAACTTGGTGGTTAAAGATTGGATAGGACATAGGAAAATGACTGTGTTTAAGTTTCCATGCATAACACTTCAATGTTTGAAAATATGGTTAGGACTTCAAGACAACAACTAAAAGAAAAAAGAGCTCTGATCTAATTAAAAATAATTAGAAATTAAGATTTTTTTTTAGATCTATTCACTTTGCATTATATATATATTTTAATATATATTCACTTTGTATTATATTGTTGTATTACGTATAGTACAGTACCTCTTGGTTCGCTCATTACTTTGCTCCTTGAGTCGAGCAGAGCTAAAAATCAAAATATTGAGAAATAGAAAATTAAGAATATTGTAGAATAAGAAAGAATAATATTATAATATAATTTGGTTGATGATATAAAATTGTGTTATATTGTATAACAAATATAATTTTTAATAAGATATGATGATAGGCCCTCCAGTACTTAGGTGGTAAAGAAATGGGATGAGTTTAAGGGAGATCCACTTATAAATCCAAGAATATAGTACTATAATGATATAATGCTGACAAAATTGGATATGATAATATGAGACCTTAAAATAGTTGACAAAATTGGATATGTTGTGTTGTATTATATTTTGATCCCAAAGTAAATAAAAAAAATGAAAGAATATCTATTATTTTTCAATATTTGATATTTTTTAAAAATAAAATTATGATGTATCAAAAAACATTCAAAATTAATCAATATCCATTATTAATTAATTAAAATATTAAAAAAAATTATAAAAATTTGTTATTCAATATATGAATTGAAAATCAATATCGATCTTCACAAGATTTGATTGAGGAAAGTGGAGGAGAATTTTGAAAGGTTATTATTAATATTTTAGAGAAAACTTATTAAAAGTAAAAAGAAGTCTAATATCTATAAAAATATATAACTTTTTTAATATCCCTAGACTTTAGCAATAATTGAAAAATGAATACCTCCTCTAGACTTTTTAAAAGTTTTAAAAATGTCATTGTTGAATATATCGTGACTTTCATAAAGCCTTTTAAAGTTGTAAAGTTCAATCCAACTAATTCTCTTAATCCAATACACCCCTAATAGAAATTAAAAAAAAAGAAGGTTGAAATAGAAAAATATTAAAAAAGTTAAGGGACTTTTTGGGAAAAATGGTTTAGAGAGGCCAATGAGTGGTGTTTGTTTTGTTTTATCTTTTGAAGCTGAATAAACGGCGTTAAAATGTTATTTTAAAAATTTTAAATGAAACTATTCTTGAGAATTTATTTTAAAAAGTTACGAATAGAAAAAGTGAAAATATTTAGCTTTTTCTTATTCGAGAGAAAAAGAAATAATTTACAAAGTTAAAATAAGAAATTATGTAGTTCTTTTGAAAAGAAGATTTGTAACATTTTCTTCTTAGATTATTGATAATAGTAGATTTGGGACAGCAAATCTTTGTCTAGTTTGGCATTGATTGACTTGGCGATTAGAAAACAATAGTTAAAAATTAGAAAAATATCAGATGAGACAGAATGGAAGACCACGAACGTGTTCATGATGATGATTTTTTTGTTTTATTTTTATTTTTATTTTTTTATATTTGCTTTTTATTTTTATTATATTAAAATTAATATATTTCGTAAAAAAATAAAAATATTATGAATTTTATAAATTATTTATTAAAAAACATTAATTATTATTATTATTAATTATATTAAAATGTAAAATAAAATAATAAAAAAAACGTTTTTAAAATATAATCGAGCGAGTGGGCGGGGAGTATGATCTGCAGGGCGAGTCCAAACCCATCTTGGATTTGAGAGAAAATAAATCAAAACTTCTTTAAAAACCGATTCTGATTAAATGACCGTCGAATTAAGAGCGGTGAAGCGAATTTCGAAATAATAAATAAGATTGTCATCCTCTTCGTTCTGTGTTAAAAAGCAAACGAGCTTAATACTTAATCTTTATTAAGTCTTGTGATAATTTCCGAAAAAAGTTACATTCGGTATTAAGTGAAAAAGCAAGCCTTGACCTGAAGACTTATTTCAGTGGTAGAGATAGAATTGATTGTAAAAACTTGTTACGTATGCGAAAGGCTTTTCTCATGAGAATACGAAGGGATGATATGAGTTTACGAGATATTATAATTTCGAATTCAATAATAAAGTACTAAAACAATATAATACAGAATAAATAGAAAAAAAAACATACTGAAAAAGAAGTTTGTATATTTATTTGTAGCCTATGAAGAAATTAATTATTGGCTGTTTATCAATAAATAAATAAATAAAATTAATCCCTCAATAGTTGTTTATTTGTTTTGAAACACCCTTAGAAATTGATCTAGTCTGTATCAAACAACAATTTGACAGGAGTTAAATTGCATAATTAACCAATAAACCCTCAATTCTCTTTGACATATATTTAGGAGATGGAATAAGAGAAATCCCTACATAACAAGCAGTAGCAAGCAAAAATAAAAACTGAAGAAGGGGTGAAGATGGTTCCTAGTTTTATCCTAATATTGGTCTTGGATTTATTGCATTATTTCCAATATAAACTTTCGTTCAAACATTCATCTGAATAGAAGTAATGAAAAAACAGAAAGATGTTCCATAGGTGAATAATTATATATATGGATTACACAATCATGATAGTAAAATGAATAACTTCCTCATTCTATTCTGAGATAATTGTCAACTCTTGTTGAAGTGTAGTTTTGCGCCTTCTGATGTTTCCTCCTACTGAACCTATAGAGGCAAAAGGATTTGGAGGTATCGCTATATTTTCTCCTTCTCTTTCCAACATTTGAACAACAACTTTCATGGAAGGACGATCGATTGGATGCCATGGATGCACCAAAGTCCCACAACCGTTAGTTTCTTTGCTATTTTAATATCTCCTTCTTCCTCAATTCGGATATGCACATCTTCCCCTTGATCTAACTGATTATAAACCCATTCAGGAAAGTATACTTGATTAGTCTCCAATGTAACATCAATATTTTCTTCCTCTAATTCAGTAATAGCGTTAAAGCGTGGCTTGTCGGCCCATAAGGCAGCGTTCCCAAAGTTTACAGATAGCGCTTCTGGTCTGATGTACCCCATGGTCCTCTGCCATTGTCATTGGCGCACTTCTGGTCCTTGGAACTTCAATTTTCTTATAAAAATCGAGGAGATTTTAGGATTAAAGTTTTCATCAAGCAAAATATTATGAGGTTTAATATCAAAATGGAGAATTCTTTGATCTATGTGCAGTGAGATACTCAACTCCTTTAGCTATGCTTATAAGCGATATCTTGAAGAAAACTATAAAGCCAAGTGAATAGTACTTCATAGATGACGAAAGATAACTTCTCTAAAGACTCCATTTAGTAGAAATTCATAAGTCAGCTTGGGTTTAACTCCGTCGGTATAAAAAATCAGAAGCCGAAGCGAATTATATTGACATGATGAATTTTACCTGTGTTCCCCCTTGCGTTTGTGAACTCTTAATTTTCCTTAGTCATTAAGGATCTTTCTTTGCAAACAAGAACTTCATTGGAAATCTTCGGCACATATACGGATTCGAAGTAACCTCCTTGACCCAATTTTTCCTTGAAGTTATTTGTCAGCTTCTTAACATCATTATAGGAGTATCTTGAAGGTCTAAAAGCTTTGTAATCTTCCAAAAACTTCTCGACTCGTACAATATTTTCTCTTTTAGATTCATTTGATCTATGCACACGATGAAGTAGGAAAATTACACATACGAGAACAAAGACACCAAAGATCACACCTGTATATATATGTGAAACAAGAAAATTGTTTGAGTACATGTAGGAAGAATCAAATTAAGAATATTTGTTCTCTCCCATGTTCTTAGTTGAATGCAAAGTATAGATCGATTGAAAAAAAATCACCTGCAACCAGTATTTTTTCTTTTACACCTGCGAAAACAAAATTAATGAAGTCATTAACTTGATAAACATTGTAAAGCAACAAAATCATGATACATTACACTGTCATGGAATATCCCCTCGAGCTTGTTAAGATTTTCGTTGCTTCACTATCTTCAATTATGCTTAGGCCAGCATGCAACCATAAAATGGAGGGTTCAAAACTAATTTAAGGTCTTTTTAGGTAGCGTTTGGATGCCTTAATCTTATTATATATATAATACATAACTTCGGTTTTTAAAAATGAAAACAATAATTGTAAATCCAAACGGACTCTAAAACGTTCTATTTTCCTTTCCCCTTGTCTCAGTAAAAAATAAAAATGATGATTTTTATGAGAATCGACATATGTGTAACACAATGATCAATAAGAACATAACCCCTAAAACTTGTACTCTTTCAGAGCTCAGCACAAAGGAAAGAATATTAAAGTACTTTAGAATTGTACCTTTCACCCTTTTAGGAATGCATTGAGTTTCAGGTCCTTTGCTATTGCTCTTTAGTCTGCATTTTTCACCTGCTTTTTCACAATTTCCACAGATCGATTCAGACCAAGTGAAAGAAAAATAGTCTCCCCCATCAAATATGCCGTTTGGGAGTGAAGAGTTGAAAAGCTTGTGGCAAGAGGATATGTCCAACCCATCGAGACCCCAATCTGACCTAACAGCAAAGACTGGGTTTCCGTCAAGCAATCTGCAGGGGATGGACGAAAATTGGAAATCTTTTGTACTTGAAGAAGAACAACTGAAGAAGGTGAAGTCGGCTATCCTGGAATTGAAGATGGAAGAGTCAAGTCTGAAGTTGAAGGGAGAGGCAGATAAAGTAAGGTTTTGAAGCTGTCTTTGAAGGCAAAAATCCGGGTCATGGACAACAATCTCCCTAGATTTGTAGTTTATTTGATCCACCGCAAACTTAACTGAATACGGCAGCTCCAGTATGGTCTGATTCTTTTCTTTACAAGATACCTCAAACCCGGGATATCCACAGTGGTGTGGCTGGTCTTTTAGCCGGAACGGGAACCTGATGGCCGGACCATCGGGACTGCAACTTTGTTCCTTGCACTCATCTGGGTTAGCTCCAATTTGTGCAGATAGTCCCAAGAACAAGAAGAAAAGTAAAGCAAGGATCATTTTCCTGGTCTCCAAAGATTTTGCACTGGTCGTCTGGTATAGTGTATGGAAAAAGACCTGTGATTTCGAAGATAAGAGAACTTGACTTGTTCTCACACGGTAAGCTTCCTTGATATTTCCTTGTACCTTCAATTACTTGCTTATTTTACTTTGTCAAAGTTGGAGGCTGACAATGATGTTTCACCTAAACGTTTGACTGGGAAGAAAAAACACATTAGTTGAACTATGACCTGGCTTAGCCAATTTCTGATACATACAATATCAAAAAACAGAGCTGTTCTATATCTCTGCAGCTGAACTTATGACGGAGAAAGAAGAAAAGGTTGTGAGAATAGGCCTCATAATACTCCTCCATGTCTGGTTCCTTTCGGTTTGTGCTGCTACTAACAACAAGACCTGCACATCCTCTTCTTGCGGAGGTATTCAAATCCGAAACCCTTTTCGATTAGAAGGCGATTCCACGAGCTGTGGTGATCCTGAGTATGAATTGGTTTGTAAAAACAACCGTACCATCTTGAATAGGAGGTACTATGTCAAGCAGATCAACTACGATAACTACACCATTACAGTAGTAGTTCCCGGGATAGAGAAGGGAAACTGTTTCTCCACTCCTCTCTATTCCTTGACTACATACTATGGTGTATTTCAGTATACTGTTGATGGGCACAATACTATAGTTTTGATGAACTGCACCAGGCCAATCAGTGATCCAAACTACATCCCTATTACTCCTTGCAACACAAGTACCAATGCTTCGTCCTCTTCCTCTTCTTCACAGTCATATTCTTATGCTCTAGTTGGAGACTCCAAGGAGGTTGGAGATCTTCCCTATTCCTGCACCTTTGGTGCTACTATTCTTACCGGTAAATTTCAGACAGTTTCCGAGCTTCCCAGAAGATCAATGTCAGATTTGCAAGAAAGGCTGATTACCGGGCTTGAGGTTTCATTTTTGAGGTCTCGCTGCAGCGAATGTGATGTGGAAGGCCTAGACTGCCTTTCAAATTTCACTGACAACACCATACAATGCTACAAATGGAAAACCAAAGAATATTGTGAGTTCCGTTGTCGGATGAAGAAAAAAAAAAGTCAATGGAAATTGAATTATGCAATTCTCTCAAAAAGGTATCTTCAACTTGTGTGTCTAATTCAGTTGTCTGATCTGATCGCACAGGGCTTAAGTTCTTGAAAAACAGTGTACTGGTTCCAGTTGTCTCCTTCTTCAGTAAGGCTTTTGGAGTACCTAAATGTTCTTTCATTTTTTGTTTTTTTTTTCGAAATTCGACTTCCATTACCATTACTTCTCATTTTTCTACCCTCTCTTGTCAACAGCCCATTTTCCAGAAGTCCTTTGCAGCACCAAGGTACTCAATCACTAAGTTCAATAAGTGATTTTGTTGTGAATATGAGAATTTTTCTATGCAATATATAATTAGGATATGCAAATGTTGATGCAGGCCTTAAAAATTATCTGACAAATCTTGGTTACACTATGACTCCCAGGACTGTTGGCAGTGACAGAACTCATACTTTGCTCTTCTATCATCTTGTACGATTTACAACTCAAAATTTTCATTAATGGCACTCCCTCTTCTATTGATTTGTCTTATTCCTAACTCGATTCATGTTGCTCTCTTATCAGGAGCCTGGATTCTTCAAAAGACAGGTAAACACTCCATGTTCAAGTTTTCCACCATTTGTCTTATAGGATTAACATGATGGGCGGTTTTTATATATTTGAAATTCTTAGAATTTCACTCATTCAGAGCTGCACTCTGTTTGGTTATGCAACCAATAGACCTAATTTTTTCTCCCATTTAAGCAAATTATTTTTTCCTAAAATACTTTGTGTTTTTCATGTTCATCTATTAGTCGTAACAATCATTGGAGGCCGCACTGCGATTGGAATATCATGTCTGCTTGGCTATTTGATCTACAAGTTTCGGCGGCGGCACTTGTCTATCGATGATAATATTGAAGAATTTCTGCAAACTCATCAAAACCTCCAGCCAGTCAGGTACTCATATTGGCATTTAAAGAAGATGACTAACAATTTTAAAGATAAATTAGGCCAAGGAGGTTTTGGCTCAGTATACAAAGGAAAACTTCAAAGCGGTCGTATTGTAGCGGTAAAAATGTTAGTCATGGGAAAATCTAATGGACAAGATTTCATCAATGAAGTAGCTACCATTGGAAGAATACACCATGTTAATATAGTACGGCTTGGATTTTGTGTAGATAGATCAAAATGGGCTCTTATATATGACTTCATGCCAAATGGGTCTCTAGATAAGTTCATCTTCCTTGAACGAGGAAAGAGCGGTCCTTTAAGCTGGGATAGATTATATGAGATTGCAATTGGAGTAGGACGCGGGATTGAATATTTACATCAAGGTTGTGACATTCAAATTCTACATTTTGATATCAAGCCCCACAACATTCTTTTGGATGAAAACTTCACTACAAAAATTTCGGACTTTGGCCTTGCTAAGCTGTATTCAACAGATGAAAGCATTGTATCTCTCACTGCAGCCCGAGGAACAATAGGATATATAGCCCCAGAGTTGTTTTATAAGAATATAGGAGGTGTGTCATATAAAGCTGATGTTTATAGTTTTGGAATGCTATTGATGGAAGTAATTGGAAAGCGAAGGCATGTAATAAGTGTACAAGAGGAGGAGGATCTAAGTAAAATATACTTCCCATCATGGATTTATGACAAAATCAAACAAGGAGAGGATATAGAAATTGGAGATGCCGAGGAAGATGACATGAAAAAGATAAGAAAGATGATCATCGTTGCATTATGGTGCGTGCAGATGAAGCCCACAGACCGTCCTTCAATGAGCAGAGCACTGGAGATGCTGGAAGGTGATGTTGAACTCTTGGAAATGCCTCCTAAGCCTACTCTTTTTTCTCGAGAAATGTCAGCTGAGGATAGACAGAACAATCCAATTGGTGTACCAATTTCTTCGTATAATGCTAGTATTACAATTAGCCTAGATGGGAGGTAATTTAGCACTTTATCTACTTGTAGACTCTCTATATGTATTTAGTTATTATTTTCTGCATGCATTAGGACTGCCTGAAAAGTGAACAGAGATCGAAGTTGTAATATTGTTCTGTACCTGAAAACAGGAAACATATATAGCAATGCTGTTTGCATTGTTTACAACGAGAAATAGAAAGGTACCCTATGGGATTTTATAGACTAATAGCCATTTGTTTGTTTAAATAATTTATAAATAAAAATAATAATAATCAGAGCAAAAGTCTTTTAAAATATTAACATAATAAGCATGTTATATTTTTGTTTTAATAAGAGGTTATTATTCCGTTACATGTTTTTATTAATTTATTGGAGATGTCACTTTTTTTTAATGCTTTGGGGAACTTTGCTTCTATTTTTAATTATTTTTGGTTCTTCATAGCATTTTAACATAATACCTCATTATTAATATTCAGTTTTTACGATCAAATATTACTAAGAGCTTGTTCAACAATGATTTTACTCAAAGTATTTTTAGGTTCTATTTGGAACCCGAAAAATAAAAAGGAAAAGATGGAGAAAAAGAGAAATGAAAGAAAATTTAGAGAAAAATAAAAAATGGGTATAAACTTAATAAAATTAATTATATATGTTTATTTAAACTCATTTTATTTATCTCTCTTTATTATATAAGGACTAAGAAATTTAAAAATACATGAAGTTTTGAGGAATTTTGATTGTATTTGATTTTCTTTTGTATTTTTCACTGTGGAACCAAGCATGTGAAAATTGTTGTTACCTTGATGGCCTAACCTTCAGAGCATCAGCGGCGCAAATGTAAACACGCAAGCGTCAGACGTGGTGGGCGTGTTGACCAAGGGTGCGTATTAATTATTGAAACCATTACTAGAAATTTAAAGTGTCTGTGACGCGAAAAAACTTGTTGATCGAATGATATATACACAAATTTTGCTACTATTACAAAGAACAAACTGATCAGGTAATCACCTTAAAAACTTGTTGAGACCAAATTTCACATTCTGTATACTCGCTAAGAAGAATAATTTGTGTAACTAAACTATTAAAGATTTTACTTTGGTCTTAAAAGCGCAAGTCTTGTGGTCATCCTAAGTAATAAAGTAGACTTATAAATCAGGATATCATTCCCATAGAGATTGAAAGAAATTTAAACCTGACTCACCTTGACTACTCGAGTTTTACTATTTGAACATAGTTTAGATGAATTTAGTAACCTAATAAGAATTTCAAAACTAGAATCCTACATTTAATATAAAAGAAAAAGTTAAATCAATCATATTGGGTGAACAGGATCATTGTTGGAAGTGAACCGGAATTTGTTCTTTGTGAAATTATCAATTCTGCACATCCTAATCTCATTATGTTTTGCGAGTTAAAATCTGAGATTTGTCGAGCGAGATAGTATAGTTTGGATTCCTTCTCTAATCATACTTTTCCTTCGAGTAGAAGTTCATGTTCATTCACGAAACATGATTCTAATCAATTACTTGTAAATAAATTTTCTGTAAGATTTGGGTATTTTCTTTTCGATACTTCACCAATTTCTTATGATTGTGTAGATTTATTGCTTCCTTAGGCGAGAGCGATTGCAATATCTCTGTGAGAATGATGTCGTCCTTGGAATCAGAAAGTTTCTCTTTCCTTGATTAGATCTCAAATGCTTCGCATTGGGATTGATCTCGTTAAATTGGGAGAGATCTCACAATTGATTAAATTGATATATCATTCAACTTTATTCTCAAACCATGAGCAAATTGAGGATTTATCTAAATGACCTTCGGAAGCTCATTGGAACCTTTAATGTTGAAGTATAACATACCCACTAAGTAATTAGTGACAAACTCTCGGAATCTTCATCTACGTATTCACTGAGACCTCTCTGGAAATCGAGGACAACCGATAGTCCTTTCATGGGTATAAGGTACTAGGTAGAACAATAATTCCAAGAACAACACCATTCATATAAACTCAAAATTCAACTTAGGAAATTTTCTTCTCAATTTGTAGAAAAGACCATAACTAACATCATATCTTTCTCAGTGGAAGTTGTGTTCTCGAAAACTAGATTACATCATACATTGAAATACTGATCAGGAAAATTCCACTGTAATTGTGATCAATTGAAGAAATGAGTTCCAGCGTTTGTTTGGAGTTCATTGCATTCAAACAACAATCGTAAATGAATTTCAACATTAAATTTCAGTTTCAAAACCACGAACAAATTCTTGCTTGAGATCGATAGAATCAAATATCACGCTAACGCTAATCTAAGAAGAAATGAAAAATAAGAAAAATAAAATTAAAAAAATAAAAGAAAAAGAAAAAGAAATATAATAAAAGAGATTCCCTCGACTCCCAGTATACGGTTCATAAATTCTTGACTTGATTGCCTCACTTTCACAGTCATTTATTTATAGATTTTAAAAGTTTAGGCCACAACCCGATACTTCTTTATAAATCCACTACAAATTTGAGGCCGGATTTGTCTTCTCGATCGCGACACGAAAGTTGTGTCGCGGCTTGGCGTTTCTGCGTTCTTCATTGCAGTCGCGCTTATTGCAAGTATGCGATTCATGTTTACAACGAAGATCTTGTACTCATTCTTGCTGAGTTGCGGCTTGACATATTTTTTGTTGCGACATTTTCTTTCCCTTGATGTAATGTAATGCGCGTGAGTTTTCCTTTAATATGACAATATTACATTCGTTTCCTCGAGCATGTATGTCGCGACTTCGAGACCCGGTAGCCAGCGACCGCCGTTTCAATGCGACACGCGAGTTGATGTTAGGCCGAGTTTCATGTTCTTCCTTACATTTACCATTCAGCGGTGTTTTCTTGAGTCGCGGCAGTCTTTGCTTTGAGCTGCTTATTCAAATTGGTGTTGCGACCACGAACTTTTTTGTTGCGAAACGGCGTTACGTTTTGGTTCTTGTTGCAACAACGTCTTGCATTATTGTCATCACCGATGCGACCCAAATGTACTGTCGCGGCGGGGTTACGTCGCCACTTAGCTGTTTCTTGTTGCGACACCGAAGCACATGTTCGCGACCCTAGACTTTGTGTTGGGGATGTTTTGAATGTCGTGACCCTAATATGTTATGTCGCGACAACACTTTTTTTGTATGTAGCATATTTTCCTGTCGCGACCTAGTTTTTCCTTTCGCGACATACCTTTTCTGCCTTTCGCTTGTCTTCGTGTCGCCACCCATTTTCCTTGTCGCGACAGGATTTTTCGCAATGTTCGGCTTATTTACGTGTCATTGACACAAGATCTCACATCCACGACATCAAAGACACCTTTAAGCGATATGCGGCAGTAACTCTCCTTGTTGCGAAATGACGATTCATACGACTAAGCACCCTTTATCCGCGACTGGTTTCGCGTGGCGACACAAAATCTTCTCAGGCATCTTTTCTCTCTCGGCAAACTTTTCCATATTCACGAGGAAGTCAATGTCGCGTGAGAGGATTACATGCGTGACAAATATTACGCCTTGATTCGGCATTATGTCGTAACCTGAAATTATCTTGTTCCTAAGCGATGTGCCTGTTTTCCCATTCTGTCATGACTTGCTATATTACATCGCATTTGCTTTCGATTGTCAACAATCAAATTATGGTGTTGTGACACAGGAAATGTTGTTGCAACACGGTTTCTTTGGTAGTTACTTGGAAGTTTTTCGCGACACATAAATTTCAGTCGCGACATAAACTGCTGCAATTGCTGTTTTTCTCTTCTTTCTTACTGGATTTTTCTCTTTTTTGAATTAAAGCTTGCAAAACACAAGTTTGGTAAATATTCCATAATTTGGCATTAAAATAGCTCTGAAAATACTAAACGACGGAAAGAAATGGTTAAAACAGATAGGTTAGACTCATGGTAGATTACCCTCTCCAGTTGATTAGTGAAGGCAAAAATGTGGAGGAAAGAAGGAGGAAGTTTGCATAGTTGAGATTGCATACCTCCTCATCATGGGGATTCTCCTGATTTATATAGAGTGGTTCACGAATCCGTCCCCCTTCTTCTCCAGAAAGAATCTCCTTTTCTTAGGCCCCAAATCCTATTTCCTTATGAGGCGAGATTCTTTCTTATCGGATTAATCTTCAGGAAGTAAGGGATTTGGAAACTAGGTCGTGGATAAATCTGGACCTGCGTATTTCATGCTTTGTCATTAAATCATAGCATACTTGCCATAAGCGAGAGGACAATGAGCTAAGGGGACTTGGAACTCTAGACGGGTTGGCTGCGGAAGAACTCTAGAACTTTCATAGATGGGCCTCCGGATTTCCCATCTAGGTAGTGCCTACCTGTTTTAATATGGAAGGTGGGATTGGGCCACTTCATGGGCCAGGTGGATTTAAGGGCCGAAAGGAGTAGGCGGGTAGGACCTATGCCCATTGAGTGCGAGGTTGTTGACATAGGTACTTCTGATGCTCCCCCTTTCCGTGAATTTTGTGCTTTTCCAATTGGGGAAAATATTGTAGTATTAAATGTATAATGTGGAGAGTTGAATACACCGAGGCGATGCTCTCGTGGGTTTTAAGCGTGTGGGAAACACACACTCCCCAATATATATATGGGGCATCTTGCTCTGAAGGCGCATTTAATGCTCCTGTTTGCGCCTTACCCCTACAAATAAGGGTAGGGGTTTCAATAGCAGTTTCTTTTACATTTTCTCAAAGTTTTTTTTTTACCCCTGCGATTTTGCCTTTTGTGTGCTTATGCGAACTTTCCTTTCAAAGGAGCCATTAGAGACTCTTGACTCTTCAACAACTTTTGGTTTTCTAGTGAGTGTTCACGTCTCAAACCTTTTTTTTTATTGTTGGTTGGTTTGCGTGTTTTTTGGGGCGTCCCATTAGGTTCAGCAAAGGTTTTTGGTTCTCGTTTCTTAGGTTTTGTCACTAGTGGGATGTAAAACCTCTGAGAAGTCTACATTATCTTCAAGGGTTTTTGTTTTCCATCTTAAGCTTAATGGGCCTCAAGTTATTCCCTCTTGTGCTTTTTGTTTATTTGCACATTAGAATGGCAAAAGGTTATGAAAGGTTTAGGCTTAATCAAATTTGGGCATTAGAGAGGACTCCCCGAGGAAATGCCTCTTGAGTAGTCCTAGTTGCTAATATGTTTGTAGAGGCTGGGGTTGTACGGCCAGAAGTTCTGCCTAAATTGATGCGGAGATGTTCGTGGCTTGGCTGCACTCGGCGCCAGGAGGCGGGATAAGGCCGTCTACTTCACCGAGGCGGTCGTTGCAAGGCTTTGCTTCCCTGTCCCATCATTGGTGAATCGGTTTCTGCATTTTACTCGGGCACCTCCTGCACTCATTACACCGAATGTTTTGGATTCTAATGGGTTCGCGTCTTTGAACTCTCTCTACCAGTGGACATCTCAACGAGTGGGGTTGTTCATTTACACTTTGAAGCTTGGGATCAGGGGCCGCCTGTTTATGTCGACCCACAGTCCCACCGTTTCAATGTGTGTCGGGCTCTTGACTCCCCAAGCGGAGGTGGGGTTGTTTAGTTAAGGGGCAGTGGCACGTAACTCTAGCTCTCGGGGCTTCTTTTTATATGAATAAGTCCCTCTCGTTCCCAGGTCTGTTTTAGTTTTGATGCAGCTCATATTTTTCTAGGCGGTCTCCTCTATTGACATGCCTGTGTTTTCTTGATGATTCGTAGGGAGGCCAGGGCAAGTAGGTTGGTCATTGGGTGGAGCGAGGGCGGACATCGTTAATTTTGCCAGAGATCATGGGAGGGTCTGACCCACGAGCTCATACATGCAGCGAAGAATCTGCAGGAGCTAGGCACTAGTCCTTTCCCATACATAGTGCATGTTCTTCCCCATCCATTGCCCACCGAGCTTGTGAAGGGTGAGCACTTCATCCTTGTGGATCTCCTGAAGCTAATACCGGGGAGCTCCTCGTAAGAGGAATCCGCTCCATAACACCTTGTTCGGTCGGACTACCTACCTTTGTCCGAAGAGCGAGATTCACAACCTACCCCCCAGGCTGCGAAGAAGAAGAAAAAGAAGATAGGATAGATTAAGGTTCGCGCACGGGATTTGGGGGTTTGTGGTTGGGCCGGATCGATGACTAGTGAGTCGGTTGAAGAAAGAATGAGATCATTTGCTTTGTAGTTGAATTTGTTGTGGATCTTAAATGAGTTATCGGTGCCAGGGGAGATTACCCTCGGCGACTCAGGGTCGAGCGACAAACACTTTAAACATTCTAGTCAAGTTGAGGAGGTTCAGATAAGCTCGACAGTGATTTCCATGGATTCTCCAGAACAAGCACCTAGTGCCTTGCTGGCTTTAGAGGGTGACGCCTGGGGTGCCTCTCGGGAGGCTTGTGCGTCACTGGAGGATGGGGCTCCAGCTGAAGAGCCTCCCCTTGATGACAAGGTTGCAAAAGAGGCTCTTCCTGCCGGGTGGCTCGTAGCCTCGAGCTAGATAGCCTAGTCTCTCGCATTTTGGGTGGAGGACAAGGCCACCTGGTAATACTTGACTCGTATGTCAGTCTCTTTGGAGTGGGTCGTCTGTAGACGGACGTCTTGAGCACATATTCGGGAAGGCATGTGGTTTCTTGCCGGAAGAATCTGACCGCTCGACCAAGAGGGATTCTTCGGTCGCACATGCGATCTCTACCTGACCTCCAGCGTCTTGGTGGTGGCACGTTTTGAGAGTACTCCGTCCCTTTATTACGAATAAGAGGTTCTATTATCATGTGGCGGAAGATGGGATGTATATCCTAATCAACTTGATAGGGCGGTCAGGCGAGTATGGCGGAGCTTACAATGTTTGAGCATGGGTTTTATATTGTTATTTCCTCCTAATGCCTCTTTTGTAACAGGTTGTCATCGTTGTTCGAAACATGGCTTGCCAGCATAGGGAGCTTCAGGTTAGGTTGGAAGACGTCGAGAAGCTGTGGCTTTATGTTGGATGCGCGCCAGCTCAAGCACTTAGGAGCCTTAGAAGAATCCCTCGACAAGGCGAGTCTGATGCAGACATTAAGAGCAGAGAGGCTAAGGAGGCGCGAGGAGGCCGCGGTGCGGGAGAAAGAGAGACGAGGCTAGGAGGGGCTTAAGGAGTTTGCCCTACTTGGCCCGTCGTGAACAATCTAAAGACGAGGTGGAGGCGACCCGAGCTAGGGTCAGGTGCTTTGGGATTGCGGAGGGAAGCCCCGAGGCGGTAGCGGAGTAGGCAGTGTAAGGCGAAGTGGCCAGCTCACTTGGAGAGTTAGTGGACGTCTCTCTTCTTGCGGAGATTGGGGCGGTAGGGCGAGGTATCCTCTCCACTCTGGCGGCAGCGGGAGGTCGGGAGGATTACGGGAGAGCCACAGGGTCATTTTGCTTTCTGTTCTGAGTGTTGTGTTTTCAAACACAACATCTGTGGAAACCAACCAGAGGTTCCAAATGGTATGCCCGACTCCTTCGACCCATTGCCTCCTGAGCTCTTTGTAAGGCCTAGGTTCCCCCCGGTCCAATGAGCTACAGGGACATAGCAGTCGAGTGCACCCAATGGAGTGGCGAGGAACTTGAGGAGAATGCTACCGGCCAGGGGATCGAGCTGATTCCGATCCCTCATTTTCCTTTTCTCTTTTTGGGGGTATGTAAGGGGCCTTGTTTGGTCATAGGGACATATTTTTATGTCCTTGACATGATTAGGCGCACTTTAATGAAATTTGACTTTTGGTACTCTTATGCACTGAACCTTTATTATTTCTCATCATTTTTACGAACATCGACTAGGATAGTTAATTCTTTTAGAGAGCCACGAGGCCGGCTCCCTGCCACAAGTATGGTCTTTTGAAAGTGCCAGTAGGCTTAGAGCCACATGTTTGGTCTTTTGAAAGTGCCAGCAGGCTTAGAGTACAAGTTCGGTCTTTTGAAAATGAGGTTATTCCAAAAATTTAAGTAAATAATACCTTTAAAGAATACTTGATTGGTAATATTCCAAAGATTGAATGAAAATACTTTAAAGGAAATATTATTGATAACACCCTTAAAGAAAACTCTATTAATAATACCCTTTAAGGTGCATAGCATTCCACATTCTAGGCATCGGTGCCCGTCTAGTTTATTTAATGCGTACGACTAGGATGGTCCCACTCTTACGATCGATCACGTATGGCCTCTCCCAATTTGGTTGGAATTTGCCGGTAGTCGAATTGACCTTGTTTCAAAGACCCTTCGGGACTAGGTCTCGGCTTGAGATGCATGCGGCTTTATATGCTTGTTGTATAAGTTTGCCATCCTTTGTTGGTAAGATGCTATACGTATAGCGACCGCTTCTCGGAGCTCGTCTTCCATATCTAGGTCCTTAGAGATGGCTTTGGCATTAGCCGTTCTAGGAACCTCAGTTCGAAGCGTGGGCATCCCGATTGTTATAGGAATAATGGCTTCCATACTATAGGTGAGGGCAAATGGTGATACTTCAATCGGCCTCCGGCTAGTTGTTCTATAAGCCTAAAGGACTCCTGGTAGCTCGTCCACCCATTTTCCCTTAGCTAAATGCAGACGCTTTTTCAAAGCCGTCAAGAGAGTTTTGTTAGATGCTTTCGCTTGGCCATTGCTCTACGGGTATTGTAGTGTTGAGTACAAGTTTTTTATTTTCAACTAAGAGCAGAAGTTTCTATATACTTTTCTGTCAAACTACGGTCCATTATCAGTTATGATCGACTGAGGTATTCTGAAACGGCATACGTTATTCTTCCACACAAATTGGGTGACGTCCTTATCTTTGATGGAGGCAAAGGCTTCAGCTTCTATCCATTTGCTAAAGTAGTCGGTGGCAACCAACCACAACTTTTTCTGAGTGGGGGCTGTAAGTAGTGGTCCAACTATATCAATTCCCCATTGAGAAAAGGGCCAAGGGCTTGTAATGGTGGCTAGGTCTTGAGTTGGCATCCTCGATATAGGAGCTTGTCGTTGGCAGCGGTCGCACTTCTTGACATAGGCGTCTGCGTCTGCTCTCATGGTTGGCTAATAATACCCTTGTGTATGGGCCTTGTGAGCTAAAGTCATGCCGCTCAGATGGTTTCCGCATACTCTTTCATGAATTTTTGCTAGTATATATTGTCCCTGTTGAGCGATGAGACACTTAAGATACAGCCCGTCCAGAGACTATTTGTATAACTGCCCATTTACCAAGGAAAATCGCGTTTCCTAGACACGGACCTTGTGGGCTTCGATTCTATTATTCATGATTCTCCCGAAGCTCAGATAATCTGATATAAGTCGACGGCTCATTTCATCATCCGACTTAATCGTCAGTTGGAATAGGCGATGTCAGGCTAGTAGTAGATTGGGAGAATCTGAGTTTCTTTATTAGGATGGGCTGAGCCACTATTGCCAATGCTTACGCCCTTTCATTGGGTCCCTTGGGATATCTTTCGAGCTTCAGACAAAATTCATAGTTGTTTGACCCAGCCATCTTACAGTCGTGATCTGCATTTGGGATCTCGTTCTTTATCTCTTTGCCAATTGAGTGGATGCATATGAGGAGTTTCTTTGATAATAATGATTGAGCAAGATTGATCCCGACTAGGATGGCTTCATACTCAGTCTCATTATTGGACGTAGGGAAGTCTAGTCGTATGGTTTGCTCTACCCTTTCCCTAGTTGGGGGTTTTAGTTGCAAGTCGACCCTAGCTTCCGTTTGGCGAGAGGCTCTATCCACATTAAGGATCCACCAACCATTGTTATCCTGGACAACATTCGACTAGGGTAGTTATACTAGAAAATCTACCAATACTTGCCCTTTCAGTGCTAAGCGAGGTTTATACTAAATACTGAACTCACTTAGCTCGATCGCCCATCGGACCATCCTCATTGATAGGTTAGGCTTGTGTATAGTGTTTTTAGTGGGGAGATTGGTCGGCTTCAACTATAGGGTGTGCACGAGAGAAGTGAGGTGAAGCTTCTTGGTACACTTGCAATGCGGGGGGTTAATTATTAAACTGTTGTTTCTAGATAGGTATATCGAGTTTATTAGTACACCCAGGGTTTAACTTATGAATATCAGTCTATTTTATTTTCATCTTCTTTGAACAAAGCTGCGTATACTGAGACTTCTAATATTGCTAGGTAAAGATAGAGCGTATCCCATGCCCATGGGCTAGCTAGGATTAGTGGTTCGATAAGATATTGTTAGATAGCCATGAGGGCTTGATCACACTCCTCATTCCAACCGAACCCTTTGGCTCCCTTTTGGGTGATGAAAAATAGTTTTAATCAGTCGGTGAAGCGGGATATAAACCGTCCGAGAGCTGTCAGCCGATCGGTCAGTTTCTAAACCCCATTTTTGGAGGTAGGAGTCTAAGAGTCCATTATTGTTTTGAGTTGAATGAGATTGGCCTCAATCCCTCTTTGGGTCACCATAAATCCTAAGAACTTGCTTGCACTAACTCCGAACGCACATTTCAAAGGGTTGAGTTTCATGCCATACCTTCGTAGCAGCTCAAAGGCTTTGTGAAGATGCTTGGCATGGTCGAAGCGTTCTTTGGATTTTACTAGCATATCATCGATATAAGCTTCCATGGTGTTGCCCAACAGCGGTCGGAATATCTTAGTCACCAACCTTTGGTAAGTTGCCCCGGCATTCTTCAGGCCAAAGGGCATCACATTATGGCAATATAACTCGTGTGGGGTAATGAAGGCCATTTTCTTTGAGTCAGAGACGGGGTGCGTGGGAATTTGATGATATCAAGGCGTCAGAAGCAGTGATATTAAGGTGCCGGCTATGGCGTCGACAATCTGATCTATACGCAACAAGGGGAAGCTATCCTTTGGGCATGCTTCGTTGAGGTCAGTGTAATCCATGCATACTTGCCACTTTCCTCATTTCTTTGGAACTACCACCACATTGGCTATTGGGGTACTTCACTTCCCTGATGAATCATGCTTTCAATAAGTTGTCTATCTCCATCTGGATGATTTGATGGCGATCTGGGTGAAAACGTCTCACCTTCTATTTGATCGGCCTAGCCGTAGGGATGATATTTAGCTTGTGGGAGGCCACCGTCGGGTTAATCCCTTCCATATTTGAGTGGTTCCAGGTGAACACATCTCTCGACATTTAACGACCGCAGTCGTAGCGTTCTTTTTAGTCACGGACATAAAGAGGCGGCATAAGTGAACTTCTCCGACCCATCTAACATTACTTTCTATAGGGGATCGACAGCCAGTAGATCCTTTCTTATATGATCTGACTCACGAATGTGATTGCTCGGGGTCTGATCTTGAGATGAGGATTTTCAAAGTTCATCCCCTTGCACTCTGCGTATATGGGCGATAACGTTGCCCGAGCCAGATTTGTGACGCCTAAAGGTCAATCCACCCAATGTTAGTCAAATAAGCCCGTATTTGGTGGTAGGTTGAAAGGATAACTTTCATTAGTGCCTGACCCTCCCCATTATGGCGTTGTAGGTCTAAGTCTTCAATGATTGAGGAATAGAACAGGTTGAGTCACTGGCAGAACCTTGCGGGAGGCGCGACATCTCTAATGTTGTGGTGGTTGCACCATTGAAACCGGAAGAGGATACGTTTGTTTGGATTGACACATTCCCGAAGAGAGTTTCATGCTGAATCTTCAGTGTTACAATAGTTTACATTGCACTACGAATCTGTCGATTACCTTGTGCACATAAAAATCGTTAATACAAAGGGTGAGTACCAGAGCATCATAGTGAGGCACAATTATCCTGTTCGAGTTAACAGGAGGAAAGGATATGGGACCATCTATTGGCTTGGTTTCTTCGTGTCTTCCTTCCACGTGGATAACATTTACCTAGCTTTGACTGTGGTGGATCTTAGGAGCTTCTTCTGTTGGGGCTTTGACTGATACTAGTCGTCAGACGGGGTAGCCCAATATATAGTTTATGGCAGGTCTGGATTATGTCAGGGTTGTCATGTCGGTTTTGATTATGTCCACGGGTTGCCTAATTCCACCATGTGGTCAGGTTCCCTAACATATCACCTGAGGTGTCCCGCCTTGACCAGCTTTTCCACTATAAATTTTAGGCTTCAGCACCTGTCGGTCTCATGCCCATGGTTCTTATGATAATTGCACTGTAAGGATTTGTTCCTTTGGGAGGGATCCATTTGGATCGGATCATGCCATTTAAACTCTAGCAAGTCGCGAATGATGAGCAATAGACTCTCATAAGAGACGTTTAGGGGGTTAAATTGCGGGGGCTCTCTCTTCTTTTGTGGCTGATCACGGGATCGCTTCCAGTCTCTGTTCTGACATTCCTTGGATTTAGAGGGCTGTTACCCAGGCGGCTTATTTCCTTCGGTCGGTTGGCTCGTGCTCATGATGGTTTGGGTCGCTACACGACTATTGTCCTCCAACATTGAGTACCTATCAGCCCATCTGTATAATTCTTCCATTATCACTGGCGGGTCTAAAGATAGCGACTAGAAGAAAGGAGTAGATGGCTCAAAGCTTCTCCTGAAGTTTTAGAGAATTGCGTCCATGTTATAGAACTCTATCTGCTGAACAACTTGCCTGAACCTCCTTGTGAAGTCATGAATTGACTCTTCCTCTTGTTTAGGAATGGTTTGTAAGGAGAGAGACTTTTTGTGTTTCTCTTCTCGCACTTAGAGCAAAGATCTTGTGATATGAATCTGACCATAGTTCGTTTAGGCAGATTTATTGAGTAGCCGGGGGCTTGTGAAACCGTACCTACAGCCTGCAAAATAGCTAGGAATACTTTACAAAACAATCGATCATTAGCCTAATTATAATGGAGCAAATGGTCATAGGGGTCAGCCGAACCATCGAATGCGGTGAAAGCTGGCGGGGTGGCTCGTAGTCAAGGATGTGTTGCCCCAAGGGTGAAGAGAGCATGCCATCAGGTCTTCGGATTAGGGCCAACAACGGTAAGTAGGACGTTGGCCATCTGGCGAGGATGTGCGGGGCGGCAGTGTGGCGATGCACGAAGCGACAGACGGGTTCCCAGGGGAACGATTTGTGATATGTCGGTCTTTTGCACCTCTCTCCTCGCCCCGTGAGATGCACCACTAACAACATCACTAGAGGCAGGGTGAGGTGAAGGCCTCTTGCGTTATCTGGTGCTTGTGCTTTCCCGAGTATTCTTTGTCGATGAGAGATTTAAGGATGGGGAGCTGCCTGAGGACAGCTTATCGTCCACTAGGGTATTGACGTCACCAGGAGTAATGGGCCCCTTCCCTTTATTGCGGGTGATTGGTATCTGTCATGATCCCATTATCTCTCGCGTCTTTTAAGAGATCATGACTTTTGTCGATTTGGGCCCTGATTGGTCATTCTCAATTTGGCGCTCGACTGCTCTTCTGAGCTCCTTAAATAATGCGCGATTTCCTCTTGCTTTTTCACCTGCCATGTCACAGCGCGCCAGAGGAATTGATCTTCTAGCCATTGGTTCATCGGAATGCTCGTCATAGCGACTACCTCGGGCGAATTAGACGTAGAATAGGGATCAGCGAGCTCTGGCGACGCAGAGGCTGCTGGCGCTCCGTGAAGCCTGGCTCTTGCGGCTTATGCTTGAGACTTTTTGTTTAGTTCCCGCATACGATGTCAATTGTTGTTACCTAGATCGCCTAACCTCCGGGGCATCAACGACGTAATGTAAACCTGCAAAAAGGGCGATCCGACGACGGTGGGTCGGCCACCTCTCCGACGATTAAGTTAACAAAAATACGAAGAGGAAGAAGGAGGAAGTTTGCCCAATTGGGATTGCATACCTCCTCATCGTGGGGATCTTCTTGATTTATATAGAGTGGTTCACGAATCCCTCCCCTTTTTCTTTGGAAAAAATCTCATTTTCTTAGAAACTAAATCTCTTTTCGCTATCCAGTAATTCTTATTATCAAGTTAATCTTCCAAGTAAGAGATTTAGAAACTAGAAATTTATGGATAATACCTTTTCGCGTGTTCAGTCTTTATCAATTAGTCCATACTTGAACTTCTTTATAAGTAGAAAGATGTTTGAGACTTGGAACTCTAGACGAGTTGCGGAGGATACCAGAGCTTTCATAGATGGACACCTCGGATTTCCGGTCTGAATGGCGTGCCCTCTGTTTAATATGGAGAGATGGAGGCTTTGGCGCTTCATCGCCAAGTGGATCTACGGGAACTCATGTTTGGTCTAGGTATGACCGTCAGTAAGCGGTTCGAAAGCAGCTGATCTTTACTACAAATCATTTCATATACTTTTATTTGTAATATTTTCAAAGTTAGCAAACTTCAATGTTTTTTGTGAAAACATTTTTTCTTCTACAAACGTTTTAAACATAATCAATTATATGTAGAAAACACTATAAATGATTTTCAACAAGTTATTAGAGTTATGTATCTCCAATGTCGATATTGTGAATGTGTAATAGGTAATTGGGAAAGAGATTAGACTGAAAATAGCATTTAGGTGGAAACATTTGTAGTATGGACCTCAATTTTAATCACTTAAATATACTGTGTTCTAGAGTTTTGTAGTTTTTTCTCTAATAGCCATAATCTATACTTATATTTGAGATAATAAATTTCTCATCATCTATCCGTGGATTTTTCACTTTCTAGAAGTTTCTACGCAAAAATATGTATTCATATTTTCATTTTTCTTTAACATGAAGTAATTTTATTTTCCAAATTTTATCAAATACATAATTTTATATAAAATGCACTCTTAAGCAAACTCAACTCATAGAATAACTGCAAACGATCGTTGGTATACATATGTGATAGAGCATCGGCGTTTAAAAGATAATGCGTAAGGAAGAATGGGTCTAGTTTTAGTTTGATAAAAGCAATTTATTATATATTAGCAAAACTAAAGTATTTAACTGTAAAAAAAAAATAATTAAAAAATAACACATTAAACAGCCACTAAGTAGAATCCAAAAATGTGGTCATCAGCTATCAAATGGGGCGCAATCTCTATGATCATTAATGAAACGACAGTCAGCATCAGACCATAACAGGGAACTACCCAAAAAGGCCCCAACCCCTTTCTCTTCCTTTAAGTCACATGTGCCGTAAAGGGAGCTAATTGGACCTGGTCTATGTTCCCTGTTTCGTCTAACTTATAATATTCTTTGCCTCCTACAAATTGGGCCTCAGCTTTTCGAGTTGGCTTCGAATTCGAAAAGGTGTTGATTTAGTATTGGAGTTTTAGTAGGTCCTATAATAATCTATTGGTTATGAATGAAAACACATATAAATATATAATATAAATATAGATGTATAAGAACTGAGATCTCAAGACATTTTGGGGAACGATCAAAATAATAAGAAGTGGATGATGCTAATAACGATGTGGATAAGAAAGAGTTAAATGGATTTTAAATGAAGTGATCTCAGTGGGTTAAGTGCTTGTAGTAGCAGGTAGGATGGCAGCGAAATGGTGGTGGCGGTGTTGAAGCCATGGCAGAAGTTGTGTTTATGCGTCAAAATGTTCGAGCATGGCCAGAAGAAAATGAAATCTAGTTTGAGAAGAGCTCGATTGGAGCTTTGTTTAAGGGGGAGGATTCTTTGGGTGTTTGCCTCAAAGTCTACGTCGGTTATGAATGAAAGGTTTATGAGTATATCGCATGGGCAACGTAAGTCAGGCTGAAGACATTTTAGGGAGAAGCGCAATCGCTGAACTGGGTTAAAGTGAAGCGATATCGTCACGATGAAGCGAGTAGTTCCTGAGGTTTCACGAAAAAGTTGGTTTGATATCAGAGTACTCAGATAAACTTTCAAATGGGTTTTGAATTTCGTTTGATGTATGTGTTACATCCCACATCGATTAGGAAAGAGGAGAAAGTTTCGGCATTTAAATGATATGATTCTTGCTTCAATAGAAGCGTTTTGAAATATGAGTCAGTTCAATTAAGCCAAACAAATATCTACATGATTAATACAGTGTTACCAAATATATTAGAGTCAATTCCTGAACTTAGTGTAGGGGCTTTGCTTGCATAAATATATTATGAGAGAGAGAGAGAGAGGATGACCAGTGCCTTATGGAAAAGAGGATTGTGAAATAGTAAGTCAGGATTCATGCACCCTTTTAAGATAATGAAAAAAGTTTATATACCCCCTTTAGCCTATAGACCATTCATTATTGGCAGTTTATTGACGGAATCTAACTACCATTGCTATCAGGTATCTTGCTGCATAATAAAAGTTTATGTGTAACATTATTTATCTAACTAAGTGATAAGATTCACTGGTCCATTAATAATCTTTGCTTTTTCATATTTTGGAAAAAAAAGAAACATTGACTTCAAAGGTTCTTTGCTTGCAAGATGTGAGATCCACCAGCTTTTTCAAAACTAGTAATCTGATCTTCCAAATCTAAACTTCTCTCCTGACTTGTTATCTGAATAGAAATAATGACTAACGAAAGATGTTATGTGGCTTGAAAAGGAGTACATAACATATAATCCTTGATATATTGGCGCAGACTTTTCATTTTATTCTGAGATAATTGTCAATTCTTGTTGAGGTGGTCTTGTGCACCTTCTGATGTTTCTCTGCCTCCAAGATCTGTAGAGGCAAGGATTTTGGAGGTATCGTTAATTTCTTCTTCTTTCCAACATTTGAATAACATGCTTTCTGTGGAAGACGATCGATTGGATGCCACTGAATGCACAAAGTCCATAATCTGTTGGTTTGCACCTTTATTTTAATATCTCCTTCTTCTCAATTCGGATATGCACATCTTCACATGATCTAACTGATTAACCATTCGGAAAGTATACTTAGTTAGTCTCAAAATGTAACATCAATATTTTTCTCCTCCTACCATTTCCAAAGTAATAGCATTTCCCCCAAACGCTGTAACATCTGACTTACTGAACTTCAACGTTCCCAGTTTAGTGTCTTACACAGTTCTGATAACACCCCCATGGTCCCTGCAGCCGCCACGTCCTTTATGGCTTTGCACTTTGGTCCTTGGAGACTTTCAGGCCTAGCAAATGCACCAAAATCAGAGATTTTTAGGATTAAAGTTTTCATCAATGAGCAAAATATTGTACGAGGTTTTTAATATCAAAATGGAGAATTCTTTGATCACAACCACGACAGAAGATACTCAACTCCTTTGATAATAGCATAGCGATATCTTCTGAAGCTTCTCCCGACCAGAATGAATAGTTCTTCGGATGTGAAAGATTCAAACTTCTCTAAAGACTCATTGGTAGAATTCATAAATCAAAACTCGTTTAATTCCATCGGCACAAATCTGACAAGCGAACTATATTGACACATGATTAATTCTGCCTAGTAATTCTAATAATTCTAATGTGACTCTTCTCCATTTCCTTTAGAATCATTGAGATCTTTCTTTACAAGAACGATTGGAAGCTTTCAGCTTTGTACCTGGTTCCATAACACTCTTGACCAGATTTAACTCATGAAGTTATTTATCGACTTCTTATCATTATAGGAATTATCTTGAAGGTCTAAAAGCTTTTAGCAATCTTCCAAAATTTCTGACTATTTTAATATATACTGATTCTAGTTGATCTATCACTTTTTGATGAAGTAGGATGATTACACATACGAGAACAAAGACACCAAGGATCACACCTGTATATATATGTGAAACAAGAAAATTGTTTGAGTACAAGTAGGAAGAATCAATTAAGATATTTATTCTCTCCCAGGTTCTTAGTTTATTGCAAAGTAAAGATGGATAGAAAAAAATCACCTGCAACCAGTATTTTTTCTTTTACACCTGTTAAAAAAAAATTAATGAAGTCATTAACTTGTTAAGCTCCGTAAAGTAATAAAATCATGATATATTACACTATGTCATGGAATATCCTCTTGGTTAAGATTTTCGTTGCTTTACTATCTTCAATTATGCTTAACCCAGCATGCAAACATAAAATGGAGAGTTCAAAGTTAATATAAAGTCTTATTATATATATAATGGGGAGTTTCGATTGATTTTATATTGGTTGGGTTAATCTATAAATAACTCTATATGAGTTATTAAATGATTGATTTAATGAAATACAAAAAAGTGAAAAAAAATCAATAAAGTGAAAAAAATGCTTAATAATAGAATTTTCAAATTTATAAAGCATTCAAAGTAAAAAAAAAAATAAAAGAAAATCACTCTCATCGCTTTCAACATTTCAAAGAAAAGAAAAACTCAAATCAATAAAGCTACACTCAAGTCATATTGATTTAAAAAAAAAAGATTCATAACATCATTTTTTTTCTCATTCTTCTCACCATCCAAACGTTTGAATAGAGTAGAAGTCAATTACAGAAAAAGGAAAAGATATCGTAAGAGTACCTTTAGGTTTTAACTTTAAGATTGATGAAAATAAACGACTTGGGGAAATGATGGTTGACCAGATCACTAGAAACCTCAATATAAACTAAATAAAAAATGTCTAGTAAAAAAATAGATGATGATAGCACATTGGTGATGGGAACAATCTAACCAATATAGAAATGGAAGCAATCGAGTGGAGATAGCTTGTACTATCAAATGAAAATGTCGAAATGGTAAAAGGGGGTGTTTTAGGGCTACTGTAATAAGATTTATATATACACACACATGGGGTCAGGTTGTATCGGGTTATTCAAACTGAAACCAGACTCCCAATGATATAAATTTAATTAGGTTGATAAAACTAAATAGTCAATCATTTACAAAATAGTATTCAAACTCATCCAAACATCAGTTAAGCTCAGTTTAACCTGCAAGTTGCAGACCTAGTGTAATGCAGTGATAAATATTAGAGAACTTATAACTCTTTAAAATTAAGTGCTCTCTTCCCGGAAACAAAGGCAGAAAAAATAAAAATAAAAAGTCATTTATAGTTCGGGTTGGGCTCGAGTCCAACCTGCAAGTTGCAAAACACTGACAATGTGATCAGCGGGAACATGGTGCTTTAAAATTAGTATCACTCCCAGAGCTCAGCGCAAGAAAGAAAAGATCATTAGAGTTTAGAATTGTACCTTTTACCGGTTGAGGAATGCATTCAGTTTCAGTTCCTTTGTCGTTCTTCAGTTTGCATTTCCCACCCGCTTTTTCACAATTTCCACAGATCGATTCAGACCAAGTTAAAGAAAAGGTATATTTCTCATTAAATATGCCATATGGGAGCGAAAGGTTGAAAATCTTGTTGCAAGAGGATAGGTCCAACCCATCGAGATCGCTGCCTGACGTAACAGCGTAATTTGGAACTTTTGCGCAATCTACAAGGCATGGTTACTAAAAGGACCAATGATTTTTTGTATTTGACATTAACTGAAGAAGGTGAGTCAGCTGTCTGGAATTGAAGAAGAAGGATCAGTTTGAACAGGAAAGGGAGATGCAGATAAGTAGGTTTTGAAAGCTGTCTTTGAAAGGCAAAAATCAGGTCATGGACGACAATCTCCCTAGATTTGTAATTTAATTTTACTATGAGACTCTTTGGTTGGCAGCTTTCAGTGCATAGTTCTTCCTTTCCTGCCAGATATCATAAACTGGATATCAAAGTGTGTATTGATCTTTTAATGGGCAGGAACCTAAACTATGGGACCGCTGCATTTACACATCTTCAATTTTCTTGCACTCATCTGATTAATAATTCTTTGGATAATCTCAGGGCGAAGAGAAAAAATAAGGGCAGACCATTTCTGATCATAAACACTTTTACACCAAGGTCGATGGCCCGACGCATATTGTAGTGATGAATATAGATTAAAGATGAAGAAGGAAGTGATACTCTTAGCAGTAAGTTGACTTGTTTTTATGAATAAGATTATGTCTTTCTTATCCTTTAATGATCTCTGGAGTTGTATTTAGTTCGTTGAGTGACTCATTCACTAAATAATTTGTTCAGTAATTAATGAAAAGTCTGAGTTTAGTTGGATTGATTAAACAAAAACAATGAATGAATTTCTAAGCTGAACTATGAGCTAAACTTAATAATTTCTAAACACAAAGATGCCAAAACCAGAGCTGCGAATCTCTCTCTGTTATGTCTAGATTTATGAAGCAAGAAAAGAGAAAGTTTAGAAGTAGGCATATAATATATCATATGTCAGTTCTTCTCATTCTGTTGCTGCAGAGAATAGACCTGCCTTCTTCTTGAGATATTAAGATCCTGACAACACTTGGGGATCACAAGGTGGTTTTGATGGCTGTGGTGATCTAAAGTATGAATTGGTTGCTTAGCAAAACAACCTTACCATCTTAACTGAAATACTATGTGAAAGATCATCACACCGCTTCTGCATTGATTAATGGTTACGGATGAGAATTGAACCTGTTTATATACTCTACAGTATTTCATGACCCATATATGATGTTATATATCAATATATTTGCAGAAGATCACATTCTGTATTTTGATGGTTCACAACGTACTGATCAGAGGATCTGAAACTTCACGTTCCTATTATCTTTTAACATAACTCAAATAAGTTCTTATACCATTTACCAACCATATCTGCAGTATGGTTGAACTCCAAGAGAAAGAGTGAAGCCAAGATCTTCTATTCACCTGCTGTGGCTTCATTATCTTTGAAGCTTGCGGACGTTAAATTTAGTGGATCGATCGATGCATATAAAACCTGCTTATGGAGCTTGAGCTTTCATTTGGGATTTCGTTTACCAGCATTGCATTGAAAAAATGAATCTTGCCGATCTGATTCAAATCTAACGATCCAATACATCAAATGAAGACCCGCGGTGTGATTCATTATCAGAGGCAAAAAAAAATTAAATTATAGTTTAAAAAATATCGCTAAGCTTCTATGTTAAATTCAGTTGTTGATCTGATCACCACGAGACTAGTTCTTGAAAGACTATGTACTGGTTCAGTGCTCAACTTCGATGGCTTTTTGTTTTATAATCTTTATTTATATTTTTTGTTTTCTAAATTTGGCTTCATTCAACAGTGCTTTATTTCTCTTCTCTTGTGAACGGCGTGCATTTATCGATCTTATATTCCAGTAACACTTACTGGTTTTCAACAATTGATTTTGTTGTAAATATTAATTGCAGTTGTTGTTAAATAAATAATTTTTATCATCTCATGATAAAATATCTTTAATAATGTTGATGTGGGGCTTAAAAATGATCTATTAGTTCTTATAACCTCTATAGTTTAGAGGTGTTGTAAATTGGTAGTCTCTGCTGGGTCTTCTATTATCTTCTGTCATTTTGCAGCTCATTTATTAATAGCATCCTCTTTATGTCGTGCTCTTTTGTTTAAACCGAACTATGTTTCCTCTGTGCATCAGGGCCTGTTCCTTCAAAGGCGGGTAAGCTTTCAAGTTCAAATTTTTATTTATTTGTATGATTAACTTTTCTGATGGGTTTCTTAGATATTTAAAGTCACTCAAATTCTTTTATATTCAGACTTTTATATCTGTGATTACCAGTGTGGCATAATGGACCTAATTTTCTCTCCCATTCATGCAAAGTTTATGTATAGGATTTAGTAGCTTAGTGCATCGAAGATCATAAATCTTTTCCTAAAATATTGTGTTTTTTCATGTTTATCTATTAGTCATAATAAATCTTTTGGAAGGCCTTTTTCTGAGTTTGGATCATAATATAGCAGCTCTTTGATCAGTTTGAACGAAACGCGTATCAGTGGTAATATTGAAGAATTTGAAACAATAAAATCTTCAAGTATAGAACAACCGTAATTCTGTTAAGAAGATGATAAGTTTTAAGTTGATTGATTGTGGAGGTTTTAATAAACCTTTTGAGAAACTTCAAAAAGTGATTCATAGTGCGTGTAAATGTTGATCGGAAATCTGGACGAGATTTCAATCAAACAGTATTCTGTCGGAAGGAATTCACCCGTATTGTGTAGTGGCTGGATTGGATTTGTGTAGAAAAGTCAAAGTGAAATTGTGTATATGTTATTTGTAGTGGTCTCTGGAATGAGTTCATATTCCTTGAGCAGGCGGTCCTTTGCGCGGGAAGATGGAGGGTTATGGGATGCAGACCCATAGATTGCAGTTGGAGTAGGATGACAAGGGTTGAGATATTATCAGGTTAATGACAGCTGATTCTACCAATTTTGATATCACAGCCCACAGCCTTCTTTGTGGTTGAAGCTTTATAAAATTTACAGATTTTAGCCTTGTAGTTATTAACAGATGAAAACATTGCTGTCTTTGCAGCCCGAGACTGTTGGATATATATTTGAATTGTTTTATAAGAATATAGGTGTGTCATATAGACTGATGTTTATGGTTTTGAGTGCTATTGTTAAATAGTTGAGCAGAAAGGCACATAAGTGTTATGAGGAGGATATAGAATGATCTAACTTAACATGGTTTTTATGACAAAATCAAACAGGGAAGAAATACAGAAATGGAAGTACAAGAGAGATGATAGAAAAGATAAGGAGATGATCATCGTTTGCATTTATAGTGTGTACAGACAAACCCACAGACCGTCCTTCAATGAGCAGAGCACTGGGATGCTGGAAAGTGAGCATTGAACTCTGCAAGTCTCACTCCCTAAGCCTACTATTTTCTCGAAATGTCAGCTGAGATCAGAACAATCAAATTGGTACTTTCCAATTTCCTCATCTAATCTTTAATTGACCACAATTAGCTTTAGATGGAAGGTAATTTAGCACTGTGTCTGTTGTAGACTTCTCTTTCCTCTCTGTATGGATGTTAGTGCACTATTAAATGGAGCAGAAATCCCCATTCTATCATTTACTTTTATTTGTATTTGAACAAGACTGTAGTTTAACACTCATAACACCTTGCAATTACACAAATTAAATCAGAGAGGCGAGAAACACACAGAATTTCATCAAGATGGTGAAGTATACATTAGAAGTAGCCTAAAAGCAGAGTATACTTTATTCAATCCAGCAACCCATATAAATACATGAAGCAAGCACGAATTTAGACAGCATCAGATAGCACAATTACACTTCCTAAAAGAACTGATGGCATTTTCTAAAATAAATGACCCACTTGCTAACAATTCAAGAAACTAGAGCAACAACTTAATAAACTAATTGAATTATTAAAATATTTAGATAAAGAGTAGGACTTACTTCTGCATTACTTTAACAATGGTCAGTCATCTTCTGCATGCATTATGACTGCTGGAAAAGTGAATAGAGAAAGTTGTAATGTTCTCTACCTACCTGGAGACAGGAAACAGAGCAATGCTGTTTGCATCATTTGTTTGCTCAGATAATTATTGTTTTTTAAAGGAAAAGCATGCTTGCTCCACACCTTCTTTCATCTTCCTCTCTCCTCTCAAACTTCCTCCTCTCCTCCTCCTCCTCCCCTCCTCCTCCTCCCCTCCCTCAGAGTTTCTGAATTCTAATAGGTTTGATTGAATTGAAGTTAGACTCAGACTTCTTCTTTTCTCCTTACCTGCATTTCCAATTCTTTCACTGCACCCAAATCCAGAAAAACCTAATATTTCTCCACACTTTGACAAGTAGATCAGCAACTTAAAAGATGGATTTGTTTTTTATTATTTCACTCCTTGTTGCATCCAGTGTTTAAAATATTGGAAATATCGGCCGATATTTCGTGTGTCGGTTGATATCGACACGATATATTCCTTCAATAATTGTTCAACAGAAATTTCGGAATTTTTTTTGCAATTATCGGCGATATATCGGTATTTTACCGATTTTCATATTTCCCCATATATCTGACTGCTCACAGTTATTAATTCGTTCATGAACAATCAACCTATCTGTCATCGCTCATAACCCATTTCTCACTTGAGTTGAAACTGTGTTCGCTGATAACGTATTACCTATATATTCCTTCAATAATTGTTCAATGTAAATTTCGAATTTGCGAATTATCTATTATATTTCGCCGGGAGCTATATTTCCAGATTTTACCGATTTTTTCGATATTTCCCTATATATTTAAGATCGCCTACGTAACAACAAATAACCCATCTGGTCACCGCTCATAACTCCATTTTACGCCGTGAGATGCGGCGTTCGAACTCCCCGCCTGTACCCGGAGGTGTTCAACCTTCCATCCACTGTGCCAAGCATATCCTTATAATATATGAAGTATGTAATTTTAATATATTTGCCTTTCTAATTTACGAATATTTTTTAAAATAAATGCGAAATATTTTCAATAATTTATAATAACTAAATATAAATATACAAATATATAAAAATATTGTATTTTATTATATGTTGTTATTACACTACCAAATTTCAAAAACATTTGAATAAAATATTTTGTATAAATCATATAAAATAATTTATTTTAATTAAATATATTTTAATAAAAATAATTTAATTTTTTTATAAACAAATATAAATATAGTAAAGAACGTAAAAATCAAATCTAATCGATATTATCATTTCTACGCTTTCAAAATAATTTTGATAAGTAACTTAAATATATTCTTAATTTTAGATAATTTTTACTCACTGATATTTATATAAAAATATCCACCAATATATCTCCATATATCCGTAAAACCCAAGACGATATATCCTGGCCAAAACCGATATTTTCATCCTTGGTTGCATCCCATTTTTCAACTTGCTAATTAATTACACTCTAATTAGTTTTTTTTTTTTTTATTTTGGGGAACCACCCTTTTTGATATTGGATTCTCAACAATCAAATATTACCAAGTGCCTACTCAGAAATAATTCTACACAAAGTATTTTTAGTATTTGCTTGATAGTTCATACAACTGTTTCTTTTTCGAGCTGGATGATGGGATTTGTCTAAAATTTATGTTTTTGGTGTTAATTTGTTCATTTTGACAGTTATCAAAATGATGAAGTAAACTAAATAATTCATATTTTTTTTATTATTAACTTTTTGAATTGATCATAGAGGCCCAAGTAAAGTGATAAATGGGTGGGATAGGAATAGGATATTCAAGCTCCTGTCTTTATGGCTTTTTGAACTCGCATTAAAAGAAAGAAAATATAAAAAAAAAAGCAAAAGAAAATAAAATTTAAAAAAAAATAAAAAATAAGTTTAAACTTAATAAATTAATTGGACATGTTTATTTAAACTTCTTTTATTTGTTACTCTCTATTATATAAAGATTAAGAAATTTAAAAATATATAAAATTTTATAAAATTTTGACTATATTTGATTTTTTTTTTATATTTTCTATGGTAAAATTAAATATGAGAAAATCATTTTTCTTATTATTTTTTATTTTTCTAATACTTTTTAGGTTCTAAACAAAACCTATAAGAACATAATACAACAATGATGATAAGCAAAATGAATAGATATAAAAATAAATAAATTCTTTTTGAATTTGTATTATGACATATATCAAGAAATAATCCAAATAAACTAATCCATCCAATGGTTGTTTATTTGTTTGACTTCACCATTTGAAATTAATCTGGTCTGCCTTAAAGAGCTTGTTGGACATATCAAACAACTTGACAAGTTAAATTGCATTAACCAATAAATCTTCAATTCCCTTTGACATATATTTTGGAGATGGGACAAGAGAGATCCCTACACAACAAGCAGCAGCTAGCAAAACTAAAAAATTGAAGCCCTTGAGGCCGGGCTCAAGAGATAAAGGGTTGAGATGAGAATGAAAAGTTCTAGATTTGAATCCTTGTAATAACATAATACTATAACATTGATATAGAAGAATCATGTGATGAAGATGGCCATTGTTGCTAATGTGATTTCGATTTGCACCCCTAAAATTTGTAAGTGTTAAACCATTCAACTATGATTGCTAATGCTTTTTAAGTTTGCTCCCCCTCATGTTGAATCCTAGCTATGCCGTTTGCTCCCTTTGATGTTGAATCTTGCCTCCGCCGTTTGCTCCGTTGATGTTGAATCTTAGCTCCATAACTGACCATGAGCCTCAAATAGCTTTTCTTTTCTTTGTGAGACCTAGCTCAAGTGGTAAATGAGTGAGAAAGGGTTTCGGGAGATGTAATTAAGTTAAGAATAAAGTACTATAATATAATATGCAAAGTGAATAGAAGTTTAAAAAAAAAAAAAAAAAAAGGGTTTTCTTTAGGTTTTCATGTTAAAGTAATTCGAAATGAAGATTTGAGTATCGTGGCCTCTGGGCTTCTAGGCCCACCACTGACCGGGACATGCCTTAGTGGCTCTGCGTGTGCCCATCGCCTAACCCGCCTCATGAAGTGGCCCAAGACGGCCCACCATATTAAAGTCGTGCGGGAACTAGCCAGACGGTAGAACCCTGAACCTCGTCTGGGATCCCGAGTCCCCCAGTCGACCATCTCACCTGATATGAGAAGTTTGTTATGGATAAATATATTAAGGAGGAAATTACACGCATGATATTTATCCATAGATCTTCCAGTATTCAAATCTCATATGTCTCAAAAACATTAATTCTTAATAAGGAAGAATTAGTCCTTGATAAGGAAAAAGAGATCTTATCAACAAAATCACGAGATTATATTTCCTATAATCAAGGAAAAATTCGAGTATAAAGCAAAGACTCCCCATGAGGGAAAGGTATGCAACTCCAACTACGCAAACTCCCTTCTTTCTCTTTTCCACCCTTTTACTGACTTAATCATCAGAGAGGCGTCGACACACCTACGCTCGGTACTCACATTTTCAGTTTTACACACGCCGATGCCACAAAGGTCAGACGATCTAGGTAACGACAATTGGCGTCGTCTGTGGGAATCGAACAAAAAGTCTCATAGACGATGTGCAAGAGCTTGGCCCCAAAGGCTATCCAGTAGCCCTTCGTCACCAGTAGCTTCGACGGTTCCCCTCCACACGTCTAATTTGTCTAACATAGTTGCAATGACTAGCAACCTGGGTGATCCAAACAAGACTCAATTTTTCTATCGGGCGCGTGACAGCGAAAGTCAAGAGGAGCAAAGGAAGATGCACGAGGAATCAAGCAGGATCGCGGCTAAACATATGCAACGTTAGAACAATCGTTTATGGGCCTAGGTAGAAAAAAGACGTGATCTTGGCAAAAGAGACGTGCAAGACAACGATCAAGCAAGGCACCCAACCGCTCGCAAAAAAGGAAAGGAGTCCATTGTCCCGGACTATGTAGATACCCCAGCAAACGACGAGTTGTCCTCGGGCAGCTTGCCAAACCTCTCCCCGGCAAAAAGTAGCAGGGCCAAGTTGTGGCAGAGGCACTCACATCGCCCTACGTTCAATAACACCGATAATGGCACATTCCGTCGGGCAAGAAGAGAAACAGGCTAAGGGCAAAACTAGCCAAATGAAGCCTCGAACGTTCCGCATTACCCACGTGCGCAGTGACGCCGTACGCCTGCGGTAAATTTCGCTCGTATGCGGCCCACGCTTTACATACCCCTACAAAGAACGATTCAGGTCCGAAGACATGCCTCTCACCCCTAGGGCGACACATTCTCGACTACGACCCGCCCCGTGGGTTTGTCATACCAACTTTCACTATATTTAATGGCTCTACTAACCCTTCCGATCATATGCTCCATTATAATTAGGCGATGACTTTGAATGCATGCACTAGCCTGGTTTCATAAGCTCCCGCAAAACTCAATAAATACGTTTTATGAACTTTGGGGAGTATTCATCTCACAGCACCTATGCTCAGTGCACCAAAAAAGGAATATTAGTTCCTTACAAACTATTTTGAAACACGAAGAAGAGTCCATTCGGGACTTCACAAGAAGGTTCGGGCAAGCCATCTAGCAACAGAATTTTACAAAGACGGATGTAGTTCTTCGTAACTCGTGAAGAAGCTTCTCGTCAAGCCGACTCTTCTTCCACTCGCGTCCCTGCACCCGCTTAGCACAATGGAAGAGTGCTATACGCAAAGTGCACATATACACAACATCAAAGACAATATCCGAGCAACAACCCAAACGGTCATGATCACAAATCAACCAATTGAGAAAGATAATCGGCGGGAAAAAAGCTATCCAACAAAGGTAAGAACGGAGACAGAAAGCGACCCCGAGACCAGTCTCAAAAAAGGAGAGAGCCCCCCATAATTCACCCTCCTGAATATCTCGTGACGAGTGTTATTGTCCCTATTCGATCTACCGCATTTCCAAATGGCCTCACCCATCCGCACTGATCCCGCCTCGCAGGAAACAAATCCTTGCGATGCGATTATCATATGGACCATGGACACGAAACTGACAGGTGCCAAAGTCTAAAGTTCCTAGTGGAAAAGTTGATCAAGGCAGGACACCTCAGGAGGTACCTTAGGGAAGAAGATCAAGGGAGGACCTGGGCACCCACACGAGAATCATAACCAACTAAGGGTCTCACCCGGAACCCAAACCAACCATAAACTACATATCGGCGGTTCGACCAATGATCGCGATCAACCGCAGATGCGCTGTGCAAAGAAACTGGTCGTGGCTACGGCATTAAGGCTGGGTGATCGCCGGGCCCATACAAAGTAGCCGGGGAAGCCGAAATGATAGATGGCCCCATATCCTTCCCTCTCGGTTAATCAATAAAGGTCATCAGGCCCCACTATGATGCCTTGGTACTCACCCTCTGTATTAATGGTTTTAATGTGCATAGGGTGCTGGTGGATCCGGGCAGTACGGTAGACTTACTACAACTTCTAGCCTTCATACAGATGAGGCTTTCATCCGGCATGCTAAATTCAGCTGGGCAAATCCTCTCTGGTTTCAACGGCAACCACAAATGCATGCCAGGATGTTGCACCCATCAAAGCCTTCCAGCCAATTATTCAATGTCTCGGGTTTCTGGCCATCGGTGAACTCGGGGCCTTATAATGCCATAGTGGGTCGGACTGCCGCACCCATGAAGGCCAGATTTTAACCTATCACCAAATGGTAAGTTATCTAACAAACGTTGGGCAGGTTAACCTTTTAAGCAACCAACCGCCGCATAAATGTGCTATCACAATTGTCCATGCAGGAGCGTAGCGAAGTACGATCTCAACAGCTTCCTCAACGTCGACTGCGGTATAGTAATCATGCATGCCGCCCAGAGCGGGCGTAAGAAAAGGACTTGCCGGCTATGGATCCACTGGAAGAAATAAAGTTAGACGGACCAGAGAGGTTCACATACGTTGGCCCCTCCCATTCCAGCGAAGAAAGGAATGGCATGACTCCACGCCGTCAAGAACATCGGGATGTATTTTCCGGAGACACTCTAACATGGTCAGATAAATTCAAGGTGGCTTCTTAAAAACTAAACGTCCTCCCTACTACTAAGCCAGTAAGGCAAAAGGTAAGGCGATTCCACCCAGATCGACATTAGATCATTCATATGGAAGTAGACAATCTCTTAGCAACAAGTTTTATAAAGGAAAGTACCCGGAATGGCTGGCCAATGTGGTGGTGGTACCGAAGAAGGATGGTAAGTGGCGCGTATGTGTAGACTACACTGACCTCTATGAGGCATGTCTGAAGGATAGCTTCCCCTTACCACGAATATATCAAATTATGGATGCAATAGCCGGCATGGCATTCACATTTCCCTGGGGACGCCTCTCCGGGTACTAATAAAATTCCTACGCATTTGCCCTCGAATGTGAGAGAAAATGTCCCTATTACACCACATATCGTACTACTGCCAACGTAAATGTCGTTTGGCCTGAAAAACGTAAGGGCAACCTATCAAAGGATGGTGACCAAGATATTCCGACCTCTTATAGGTAAATCCATGGAGGTTTATATCGATGACATGCTCGTCAAGGCTAAAGAACGCCCCGATCACACAAGGCATCTACAAGAAACCTTCGATCTCTTGCAAAGATACAACATGAAACTTAACCCTTTGAAGTGCGTGTTCGATGTCAGCTCGGGAAAATTCCTAGGCTTTATGGTAACGCAGAGGGGGATAGAGGCTAATCCCATCCATCTTAAGGCCATAATGAACTCTTAGACTCCCCGCCTGCAAAAGGAGTACAAAGAATCGACCGACTCACACCTCTAGGCGGTTCATATCTTTTCACGATCGCTTGAAGCCGCTTCTTACCACCTAAAGGGATCCCAACAGCCGACCGAATTAAGAATGCAATCGCACTTCAGCAATAATCAAACAATATCTCACTGAACCACCAATTCGGTGAGTGCAACATTGTTTAAAGAAGATGAAAATCGGAAGTAGACACCCATATTCTTCGTAAGCAAGTCCCTATTCGAGGTAGAAAGCTGATATACCCGTCTCGAGCAAGCGACACTAGCTCTCTGGGTAGTTGCTAAAAAGATTTGTCCCTACTTCCATGCGCACCCTATCATTGTATTCACCAACCTTCCTCTAAGAAGCACTATACATAAGCTTGATCTGTCAGAGAATGGGGTCTCTAAGGCACTGAGCCGAGGAGTTCAGTATTCAATATAAACCCGCCTGCATTGGGGGCGCGGGTGTACTTGTCGACTTTTAGCCAGGTTCCTCACACAGAAACGAACCGCATGTGCCTTCGACTGGTGGACTCTGAATGTGGATGGTGCTTCACGATAGATGGGAGCCTGACTGGGACTACAAGTTAAAGCCCGATCGGGAAATAATGGGAACAAAGCATACGCTTTAGATTTCTCGCCTAACAACGAGGCCGAACACGAAGCAATCATACCGAGATCGTCGCGTCCCAACCCGCTGCCGGTAAGAGTGGGACGGGCAAGGATTGGGACTCTTTAACCTCGTTCTTTTTCGTCGCTTTTCTAGGCCCAATTTATATATATATTCATAAAGAAATAAAAATTAATACATATACATATAAAACAACCACCGTAGTGGTGTTCATAATATTCTGTACATATATCTAAGTCCCATTTACTGGTTCTTATACAATTTCACTGTTACAAAACTCTACATTTATACAAAACAAATCCAAAACCTATTTAAGGTGGGCTTATTATTGTGTTAGCTCATGATGCACGCCATGAATGTCCTCTAATTTCCATGAATGATGAAACACCCATGCTAAGCTTATAGCTTAGTAGGAAGCATATAACATATATGACCACTTGCAGTGATCCTTAATTTCAATATACGTATACAATAACTTATAAACATATACTTCTTTTACATATCATATGCATCTTTCATATCATTTGGGTATTATTTCATGCATTTTTCTATGTATCATGTTTCATATTATCTTATATCATCTTGTATTTCCATTCAGATCTTCTTTTTTTTTTCTTTTTTATGTCCCCAGATATTCCAAAGACGTGGATACGGGAGATAACTGTGTATACCCAAAGGTATCATCACTGCATTTAAATAAAGTTGACATGTGCTCAGTATCAGAGACTCCAAACGGGGTCAGATATACCCGGGCACATCACCGGTACGAGATAGTGACCTATGCCTGTATTATGTGACCTAAACGGGGCCGTTGTAATGACCTAAACAGGGTCGCTTTAATGACCCAAACGAGGCCAACTTATAACTTGTAATCTCTCATAAGCAATGCCTACTTATCCATCCACTTTGGAATATATGCAACCAGTTTATTAGGTTTCTTTATCCGAAGCTGTAGATATCATAATTAGTCATCAGAGCATGTTTGTGCCATCGTTCATGTGTTCATATTTCATATATCAACCCTTCTTTTATTTATTTACTTCAAATACTTTTATAATCAAATATTTCCTTACAAACGCTTCACTTTAACGAATTTTCTGGACCCAATGGGGTCCAAATTTTGAATACAATTATTTCAAGGAGATTTGTTCTCCTAAAAGTCTAGTTTACCCAAAAATTTGAATCACTCGAATTAGATGAGTGAAATTCAACTTATGGCCTAAATACCAAAACCTGCTCAAACACCAAAATCAGACGTAAATCGAAACTAGAATTGATCGAAAACAGAGCCTCACTTTGACGAATTTTATGGGTCCAATGGGGTCCAAATTTGAATATACTTATTTCAAGGATATTTGTTTTCCTAGAAGTCTAGTTTACCCAGAAATTTGAATCACTCAATTTGGATGAGTGAAACTCAACTTATGGCCTAATTACCAAAACTGTTTCGAAACACCAAAATTGTATCAGAACTGAACCAGTATTGACCCGAAAACAGAGCCTCACTTTGACGAATTTTCTGGGTCCAATGGAGTCAAAATTTGAATACACTTATTTTAAGGATATTTGTTGTCCTAAAAGTCTAGTTTACCTAAAAATTTGAATCACTCAATTTAGATGAGTGATGGCTAAGTTATGGCCAAGAAAAAAAAGTGAGTTTTGGAAAAATTTTGACAGCATCTCCCCTAAAACCCTAACATTTCCTTTATACAAACATTCATTAATTGAGGATCACAACCAACTCAAACAACAATATAACACATTTAGAAGAGTTAGGGTTTTCCTAACTCAAACATAAACAAGGAAGGAGTTTGAGGAGTTTCCAAACCTTGTTTTCTTCTTTTGAACTTCAACCATCTTCTTCATTCTTCTAGCTTGAATCAAGAGGAACCAAAACCATGGATTGCACAAAAGCCAAATGACCTTCTTTCCTCCTCCACCGGAATTTCTCTAGCCCTAGCTCCCCTCTTTCACAAATGAGAAAATATCTCATTCAAGACCAAAATTTGGTCTTATCTCTTTTCCTTCCTAAGGCCTTATTTGGCCAAAGCCATTTTTGGCTTTTTTTTCCTTTTTGCATTTTTAGTCCTTCATTTTTCTTTCTTTTGCAATTCAACTTCTCAATATTCTATTTTGACATGTAAACTTATTATCTTATGACCCTTGAATCCTTAATGTGACTAAACATGTTATAAAACTATGAGGGTATATTTTGGGTTGTTACAACTCTCCTCCCTTTAATAGAATTTCGTCCTTGAAATTATTACCTAAACTGAATAGTTGTGGGTACTGTGCCCTCATAGTTGCTTCTGGCTCCCATGTAGCTTCCTCTTTGCCATGGTGTTTCTAGAGTACTTGTTTTTTCCGCAACTGTTTCACTTCTCAAGCTAATATAGTTGTAGACCCTCAATTTTGTCCCTCAATACTTGCATTTATCCTATGGGTGTCACACTTACCCATCGTTCTCATATAGCACTATTAGGGCCCTTTTAGGCTTAGTCGGTCTCCGAGCCTCCGTGAACTTGCATGTGGTCCATTGAGTGCGTATGTAGTTCACTTCGGAGTGTCATTATGGCTTTATTTTTTTTTTTTAGTTATTGCCATCGTGCCGTAGGAAGAAAGTGGGCCCCCCCAAGGTTTTAACTCAATCGATTTTGATCGAGTATGTCGACCCGGGCCACTCGCTTGTTTCGATCATATCTCCCTCATCCTAACTTAAAATCATGCACCGCTTTTGTTGGATTCCACTATTAAAGAATTCTTTGAAAAATTTGAGAATTTTATCAACTGGATCGCACTATTTGAAACTCGCTCACCCGCTTCAACGGATTTCGCTTGAAGTCTAGCTATTCGAAGGTGTTCAAATTCGGAGCACCTGAGCTTGTTTTGGTCATATCTCCTTCATCCGAACTCGAAATCATGCACTGTTTCTTTTTTTGGATTCCTTACTCTTCAAGGAACATTCTGTCAAATTTTCAGATTTTTTCTCAATCGGATCAACCAGTTGGGAATTGTGCCACCGGCCTGCCAGCGCCTGTAATGGAGCACTATTTTTGTTGATTTTGGGGCCTAAACTTACTTGGTTCGGGCCCATAAGCCTCAGATCAGTCCTAGGCATGGGTTGGGTCCAGTTTTGGGCCATGTTATGGGTTTCTTGCAACCCACCTTGGGTCCACTTAAATACTTGGTGGTTAAGGAAAGAAGTAAATGTGGCCAACTATGGACCTTGGGAATAGAGGAGTGTTTATGGAGCTGGGAAGTCTTAGATTGATTAAGGGAGTTCCTGGGACTGAAGGTGCACAAAATGGAGTGAGTTCAGAGAGAAAAGGGAGAAGAAAGAAGAACAAAAAATGTGAAGGGGTGTTCTCTCTCATTTTGAAGAAAGAAGAACAAAAAAAAAAGAAAAAGAAGAGAGGAGAAAGAAAGAAAAAGAAAGAGAGATTCTCTAGATCCGAGTAGGAGTGGTCTCTCTCATTTTGAAGAGGATTTCCTACAAATTTGAAGAGAATTGTCCTGCTCTGGGTGCCAAAAGAAAGAAGGAAAAGGGGAGGGGAAGGAGGAGATACCATGAATCCTACAAAGCGAAAAGTTATATGCTTCTCCCGCTTTGTGTTTGTCTTTGCTCTTTGATGTTTGCAAATTTCATTTTAGAGCACTAGGCATCGTTTGTATCAGTTCTCAGTCATTCGGATTCAAAATTGTACTCTGTTTGTTTTGTTGGATTCCTAACTCTATGAAGAAGATTCTAACAAATTTTGAGAACTTCTCTCAACCGGATGAACTGGTTGGGAAACCGGATCATTTGGTTTATTAAGTTATGTTTTCCAGAACAACAATTAGAGCACTAGGCATCGTTTGTGTCAGTTCTCAGTCATTCGGAGTCGGAATACTCTGTTTCTTTTGTTGGATTCCTGACTTTGTAAGGAAGATTTTGAAAAGTTTTGAGAACTTCTCTCAATCATCTAAACCAGTTGGGAAACCGGATTAGCTGGTTCATTAAATTCTATTTTCAGGAATAGTAGTTAAGGTGCTAGGCATCATTTGTGTCAGTTCTCAGTCATTCGGAGTCGGAATTGTACTCCGTTTTGTTTTTTTGGATTCCTGACTATGTGAGGAAGATTTTGATAAATTTTGAGATTTTCTCTTAACCGCCTGAACCGGTTGGGAAACTAGATCAGCCAGTTTATTAGGTTTTTTTTCCAGGGATAGCAGTTAGGGCATCTTGGCTTGTTTTAGTTGGTTCTCACTCATTCGGGTTCAGAATCATGCATCGTTTGGTTTTTTAGATTCCTTATTCATTAAAGAATATTCAGGTGAAATTTGAGAATATGTCTCAACCACACCACTGAGAACCAGCTTCAACTTGTCAAGCAAGAGACAAATTTTATGGGCGCCTTCCTATTTTAGCACTTTTCAAGCCTCGAATCTCGAGGCTCAAGCCTGTTTGCACTAACAATGCATTTGCGGCCAGTATTTTAAGCTCCAAAGTTGAGCCTAACTTGAATTAGCTGGGACCCGCTCTCGGAGTTAGGACACTCTGGGTTAAACAGTTTGATCGTGTGAATCGTGATCGGTGGTTAGTGAATTGTCATTTAGAGAGTATGGAAAGAAGCAAACATCTGAATCCCCTCATTTTCCATTCACTTCCATTTTGAACACGAATTTTGGTTACTTGATCATGGATGCATGCTATGTGCTTGTGCTTATTAACTAACCATATATGCAGTGCATGGCTAGGGACCACAGGCATGTGCTTGGGCTTTGGTATTTGCATTTATATGCGTACATGGTGTTTGGACTTTGATGTTTGTGGTGCATTTGAGTTTGTTGACTGACCTCTTATGCAGAGCTTGGCTAAGGACCACATGTACGCACCCATTGTTTTGTTTGGTCGAGTGTTTATGCATGTTAGATACTGAGTAGGTTGGTGTGATTCGAGTCATCCTGGTTTAGTTCCGAGTGATCGATTGATCTTTGACCCATATGATCCCATGTACCCAATTCATTAGTAGAGACCGAGTTTCGAGCTTAGAGGGGTGCTACCTCGCATAAGGTACCTTCCCAATAAGTAACCTGATCCTCGGACCTAGAAATCTAGCTTCGTGGATCAAGCCCCGACCGGAGTCAATGAGGGGTTTTTGTTCTTAGTTGATTTTCCCCGTAAAAAATAAAAATAAAAAGTAAGTGGCGACTCCAAAAAAAAAAAACCGTTCCTCACTAGGGACAGATTTTTCAAAGCTCGAAAATCAACTCACTTTTTTCAATTAATAGCGAAGTCGCTACCGGTAATGTGGACGGTAGGTCCACAAATTATCAACTCCTACTGGGAATGAACCCGTAATCTCCTGCCTCACTAAGAAGGTCAAGCTTCAACTATGTGGGTATATCGAGTTAATAATGGTTCATCGACCGCAGATTCTAGGATACAATAAATGACTCCATGATAACTCACTGGTCGTATCGCACACACTCAGGGTTTATTTATGCCTGCAGGTTCACCATTGATTCTGCCTCATGCTGTCTACAATATTAAAATCTAGTTATATGTTTGAATCGCATAGATGGTTAGTTTATGTATATTCTGTGACAGCCTTTCCTTTGCCCCATTATTTGCCGTTGTCATATGATCATTCTCTCCTCTGCATGACCTGCTTATTCTATTTGTGCTTTTATGGGGTGGCGTTAGGCCCCCGGCTCAAAACATTCTCATTATCACTGGTCGTCAGAGCCATTCCTGAATTGTTCGGTTTTGACTGTTTCAGAGTCAGATGAAGCCCAACAGAGGGGCCATGATCAGACCCAGAGCACCATGGAGATTTATGGACATCCAAATAATTTGAAGACCAGAGAGTTCTGGCTGGATCATGACAGTATGTACTAAGTAAAACATCTGACTGTTAATAGATCTTAGGTCATGAGATCCTACTGGGCACAAACATTCAATAGGACTCATCTTTCCATTATCGCTGAGCCACTCATCTCCAGGTACTCACTATGTCGGGATTCATTCCTCGCTTATAAATGATATGATTGAAGCTTTGAATTGCTGGACACTATATTATGTTTCGGCCATCTCCTTCTTAGAGGATTTTAGTCACACACGGCCTCGATTAGGGACGGATAGTCACAGGATTCGACATACCCTTTCTCCTTTTAAAGGATTGAGTTGACAAACCAACCCGGGTTCCCGCCTCGATCCCGGACGAAGACTTGTTAGAGGGATCAAATTCACACAATCGGCTGTAGCCAGAGCATCGATCATAGAGATGCGGACCCTCGGCGACGCCATCAAGCCAATTTCAACAGGCCTTGGGATTACTCGGCGCCGGCATCTCCATGCCATATCGACTGGGGATAGATCACGGGCATCAGCCCAACTATCGCGATTTAAGGGAGCAATTCCAGATGACCTTTACTACGCTCCACCACCACCACCCATCATCCGGACCCACCACACAGACTATATAGTTCCACCTCCACCACCACCACTTAATCAAATTTCCACTCGTCGGACCATTTGTACCGCACGCTAAACTCGGGCACCACGAGACATTCTATGCTCGCCCCCGTACGTATTATTGTCATTTGATGACACCCCAAGCTCATATCGATGGGATCGAGAAGGATTGAAGTCCCCATGCTTATGACGTTACAGGTCGACTTATTATGATGACCTTCTAGTGGCAAATTTGCTAGTCGAAATCTACTACTGCATATCGAGATATACTACAAAAAGCAAGGTGCCCCGTATTCACTCGCAGCCATATAGTGATGTTATGAGCGCACAGACCGTGATGAGCACAAATGATTATGCTATTCTCCGGCACGGAAAGTGGTGCCGTCATGTCAAGGTTCGCTTCATTGGGATCCTCTCGGGCGATCGTGAAGATGCAGCTGATTTGGGACATGAGTTTATCGTGACTCGCATTCTTTAATACCATAAAGTGACGTATCCCTGAGTGGGAGTCGAGGCCCCCGCGGCAGGCTCCACGAGTCAATTACTTCGCTTATCTCCGTCGAGAGAGAAGATAGCAAAATTATAGATGTATTCCTGAGCGATTAGATAAGCACATGATTACAGTCTTCAGCCCCGATTTGCTAGGCATCTCATAGGCTTTCCATATACAGACTTTGGATCATTGGTTCAGGTCCTCTATGGAATTGAGGAAGGCATAGCTAGAGGATTATGGGCAGACTCTTCCCCTCTAGATTCAAAGGGGAAGAAGCCGGGGTTAGGCCCCAGATCATCAAATATGGTGCTAATGGTACATCAAGCCACAGGTTTTCACGTCGGCCACAAACTCAAGTAGACAACCAAGTAGATATTCCCACCATATGGTACAACAAAGATTCAAGATAATTAAATCGCTTCCTATAAAGTCGCACAGGCTACTTACGACATCCACCACCACGCCAAGATATGCTACACAGTACCTTAAAGGCCACTGCACGCATCATCAAGCAGCGAGCACCGCTCCATCGAGGTCGCCAGTGCACATGACAATGATGCCACTAAGCTGAGTTACTGCAGATTGGGCCAAGGGGGTTTGATTGCCTCCACTACCACCCAGGCCACCACCACATCCTACCCCACCAGGATTCAAGATAGATCTCATCAGGCTCTACCATCGAGAAGCTGTGCCATGATACGCATACTCAGAGCAATGCTGCATTAATGCCATTCAGAATTTGATTGACTGGGGTTTGGCTGATTTAGGACGCCCTCGCGCTGATTCATGCACTCTCCTCACTCGCCACGACGCTAAAGCTGCGTACCTCCCACCCACTTTAGAGTGTGTACATTTGATTGAGTTTTCGAGACGAGATATTCATGATGGGATGGGAATGAGAGACCCACTGTAAATGATCATTTTATACTAATGCACTCATGCATTTTATAGATACACCTCTAGCCAACAGATCCTCAAAGCCATTCACTTATCCCAGATGAGGTTCCTGGTAGGATTGCACTTCACTTCACCCGTATACTTACAGCATGTTTCGCCCATGACACCCTTCATTCTATTCCTGAAGGAGTATGGGCCCTTATTCTACGTGGATGTTTAGATTGTTACATCGGCGGGAGGGTAGCTCACCCCACCCGCTGACGCCACTGCCATACTACATCAGGCTAAAGAGGCATGTTCAAAGAGCAGGATGATGAGATTCTATGCCACCGCAAGACTACACGTGTTCCAGATATCCATCCGGGAGCCTATCGCCTCATCCGTTACTCATAAAGATGCATTGATCAAAGCACTTAGTCAGATTAGAGTTGATTAATCGCCACTACCCCCCCGGGAGGCTTATTCACTTTCCGACAAATTCTAGACAGAGCTACGTATCATAAGCCGATGATGATTTACCGCCACGATGGGTCGATCATGTTCAACTTCTTTATTCATCGATGTTGGTTATTCAAAGCCATCGCGTCGCCCGTCCTACCGACAACCGCCGCAATCAACTTCAGGTCCATTAGTTAACGCCATTGTACTGGATTTTCGCCTAACCGATTTTGGCCTTCTTCATAGACCGTTGTTTCGGCGATGGACCCATAGACAAGATGGGCACACCCAAAGCACACATGTCATGATTAGGGGCCAGTCGATACTCCATACTACTAGGGTTTCGAGGATTCAACATCCTTAACCCGCTCGTCGCCTGATTCATGAGACGGTGTTATACCATCTTCCCTCTCATCGGCCAAGCTCAGCACACATGGGCGCATTATCACGATACAAATTAACAGATGCTGTTACTTCTTCAGCCGTGTTATTATCAGCCCACATTTGACCAAGCATTTTTTACGAGGTTCAGTTGTCGCTTAGAGGATGACAATGTAGAGACCGTCGTCATGTTCGATTAGCACAAGAGCACTCTGGGTACTTAGCACGATGAGAGGCGTCCTGCTACACCCGGGCTTAGCTCAGCCTGGCCACGCGCAGCCATGACGTAGCTACTTACTTACGCTTGATCATGATGATACCCTAGTGGGTTGAAGTTACACCTCATGTGAGATGATGCACGCCACATGCATGGTCAGCTTTCGAGATACGAGGGTCATTTATCTAAGGTTCATTCGAGTCATCCCCAACTGAGGGTCTCTTCTCAGCTTAGTCGACTACTTTATTTATCAGAGCATGCAAATCTCGCATAGTGGAATGATCAAGATTTGTGAGGATAGATGGGGATCCCAAAGGCACCTAGCCTCAGACATGTGTTTTAGTTCTAAGATTCACCGAGGCATCCGTGCCATGATAGTCGTATCTCACCACCAGTCAGCAGCCAGTGTTCCTCATGTGAGCTTCCTAAGGAGGTCCCGATCATGACCTACCTATGGATTTGGGATGACACTGGATAGCACCTTCTTGATACTTACATAGACGAGATGGACATGATCGAAGCATAGCTCGATTTCTCCCCGATGCAACCCCACGTGAGCCCCGCATTATGCTTTGACATGTTTAGAGTTTCATTGGATATTGAGACAATACTTATGATGCTCACTACACAGATAGACATGGAACGGGTACGGTCGTGATCTCGATGTTCCTTTACCTGGCCCCCGCCCGTTTTTATAAGTGTTTAGGTTTCTATAATTAGAGATAAACAGATGATCATGGACTCATCACGATATTATTCATAATGTCATTTCTCTGCTGAGGGAGGTCTCGACTTATGGACCCACATCTTTCTTTTGACATTATGTTCGGGTTTGTCACCCGCTTTGATGATATTTCTGATGGTAATAATGACATGAGTATTTACTTGTGTCACAACATTTTCCTGTGATTACACCACCAGCACCCATAGCACATAGTATATAGCGATGTCATGATGCTGAGACAAGATGACCCACTCGTACGCCAGAGTGTGATTCTGATACAAAGGACAGGAAAGTTACAATCATTACTGGTAGCACATAGTTGATAGATTTTGGGACACCAGATCAGCCTAGGGAGGTTAGGATTGGCTCTTCTTTATCTCCTAATGAGAGAAGTAGATTGATTGACCTGCTTAGGTCATACTTGGATGTATTTGCATGGTCATATGAGGACATGTCGGGCCTTGACTCCTCTATAGTGCAGCACCACCTGCCCATTCTACCACATGCTAGGCCAGTTAAGCAGAAATTGAGGAGACTACACCCTAGATGGAGTTTTCAGGTTAAGGAAGAAATTCAGAAGCAACTTAAAGGTCGGGCTTCTTATCGGGTCGGTGCATCCCGAGTGGTCAGGCTAATGTCGCCTTATGTTCCCAAAAAGGATGGCAAGTTAGAGTTTGTGTAGACTTTTGTGATTAACAAATCCAACCTATGATGATTTTCCTCCCACATTGATATGTCGCCACAAAGACTACAAGACATTCAATGTCGCTTTCACGGATGGATTTTGTATAATCTAGATTAAGGATGGCTCTAAAGGATATGGAGAAGACTTCTTTCATTAATGAAAGGGGGTACTTACTACCACCAAGTTATGCCATTTTGGGTCAAGAATGCAGAGCCACCATCGAGAGCCAAGTAATACTGCTCCATGACATGATGCATAGAGATGTCGAGGTATATGTGGACGACATGATAGTGAAGTCCCGAGACAGGGCAGATCACTTAGCAGCCTTACAAAGGTTCTTTGAGAGGATTAGACGTTTCAGGCTGAGGTTGAACCCCAAGAAGTGCACCTTTGGGGTAACTTCGAAATCACGGGACACACAGAAAGAAGTAGAAGGGTATGCAGGCCGATCCTGAAAAGATCAGAGCCATACTCGACATGCCTGCCCCGAGGATTGAGAGAGAAATCAGAGGCTTTCTAGGCAAGATTACAAGATAGCAGCCGTTAATTTGCTAAACCGGATGTGCAGAAGATATGTGAACCTATCTTTCGCCTTCCGAGGAAGAGAACTAACTTGGCGCTTGAATGATGATCGCAACGTGTTACAGAAGGATTAAGGAGTGTCTCCTTTCTCCTCGAGTTTTAATGCCTCCTATACCAGGGTGCCATTTGCTTTTGTATTTTTCAGTTTCAGACATGGCCTCAAGATGCATGCAGCTCGATGATTCAGGGAAGGAGCGAGCCATCTACTATCTGAGTAAGAGGATGCTAGAGTATGAGTACAGATACATTATGATTTGGCGACTCCCCATCGTACTTGCTCAAATACCTAGGAGACTAAGACATTATGTGACGTAGTATTCATATTTTCGTCTCACGATCGGATCCGAGGTATCTCGTTTGATAGGCCTCGTTTCTAACCTAGTGAGGTTCATGAGATGGTTAGTATTGTTGATGAGTTTGATATTCAGTGATGTCAGCACAAATCAGCAGTGGTGCCTGTCAGCAGCATCGATTCCGCTTCTTTCGCCTGCAGATCCGCCGATGCACTCATTGACGTTGATTTCCCTTAATGAGTAGTTTATTTCGTGACTGCATCGCTAGGATGGCTACTTTGGTGATTTGCCACTAGTCGTGGTTTGAATTGTTATCCTATCGATATCACCCAGTAAGTGATCATATTCCCAAGCACAACTGAATGACATTCTTAATCATCATCGGTCGACGAATAATATTGCTGAGTATAAGGCTCGTGGCATTACAAGCCTGTGAGATCACACTCTGATCTTGAGTTAGACAAAGCTGGAGGATCCACTGTGGATTCCAATTTGGTTGTCTAACAGACTAGTGGTATTCTGGAGTGACTTGGTGATAAGAAGTCAAGCCCTACCATGCTTACTTGGATTTGTTGGTTGATAGGTTTGATGAGTTGAGATATATACATCTGCCTAGAGCAAAGAATCAGTTTGCTGATGCTTTAGCCACTTTGGCTTTTGTAATTGAGATTCCTACGGAAGTGACTGTGTGACCATTGTTGATCGAGACTAGGTAGGCACCATCTTACTGTTGTTTGATTAGAGATATTGAGGATCAAGATGAGCTACCTTGGTACCACGATATTTATTAGTTTCTATCATGCGCCGCTTACCTAGAGTCAGCCTCGACCAAGGATAAGAGAGCATTCAAACATTTGGTTGCCAGATTTGTTGTTTGTGGGGATGCACTATATAAGAGATCACCCGATGGCATGTTGTTATTATGTCTAGACCGTGCCTCTATAGATCAAGTGATGGGAGAGGTTCATGTAGGATTTGTGGCTAACACATGGGAGGTCATATGCTAATGCGTAAAATCATGAGGACTGGCTACTTTTGGTTGACCATGGAGACAGATTGTTGCCAATTTATACAAAGATGTCTAGAGTGTCAGATGCAAGAAGCTCATACACGCAAGAAATTTCGAAAGCTGTACGCACTCACATCCCCTCGCCATTTTCGCAGATGGGTATTGATATTATTGGGAAGATCCTCACCCAAGTCTTCCAATGGGCGTGGAGTACATTCTTTAGTAGCCATTGACTATTTCATCAAGTGGGTGTTTCTACTTCCTATGTTAGATCGACAATACAAGGTGGCTAAATTCATCGACGCATTATCATCTCGCCGATACGAGGTCCTTCACAAGTCGACCGATGTAGGGTGCATTTCAGGGGCGAGGTGGACACGCATCCAGAGTATGGCATCTCGTAATCACAGATCACTCAATTTTTTACAAGCCAGCCGTATCAATGGGGTGGCCGAGGCCACGAATAAGAATATCAAGAGGGATTTGGCAAAGATGGTCGAGTTCTCTGATTGGCCTAGTTCCATTTCGCATTGTGGGCTTATTGTACATCTTTTCATACCTCTACTAGAGCTACCCTATATTCTCTGGTGTATGGTATGGAGGCAGTGCTACCAGTTGAGATTGAGATGTGATCTTTGAGAGTGGCACTGTAGCAAAGAGATATCCGAGGCCTCTAGTGCACTCAAATGGGCCCCTCAAGTATGATCAATTTCAATTGGATGAGGAGATTGAGGGCAACAGATCATAAGCTTAGCCTCATCGCAGGAAGATGACTCGCGGCATTCTAGTATGGCTCAAGCCTAGAAGTTTCAAAAAGGCTCTGGGGCCAAAGTCCTATACTGATCGAGACCCTAGAGGCAAGTTTAGGACCGAATTGAAGTGGTTCAGAGGAAGAGTCTGAGATTTAACCCAAGAGGAGCAAATGGGTCAGACAAACCTAGACGGAAATCAGTTCATGGAGCCAATCAACGTGGATCACTTGAAGAAGTTTTATGCGTGAGATCATGGTCAGAGGATGGGTGGCCATCACTTTGAGTAGCCATATTCCCTATTGCACACCCATACATTACTGTATTCTATTGCTAGCGCTTTGAGCCTCACATGGTTTATTATGGCCTTTTTTTTTCATTCATCCTTGCATACCTTTTTTGACCTAGCTTGGGGGACTGCCCTTGTGCGCTTTGTATTTATTAATTGGATCTATGAGCATTGTGAGCATTGTGTAATTCTTCGTTTATTCTTTCTTGCATCATTACCTATTTCTTTTCTTTCTCCATTTTGCATCTTCACTTTGCTTACCTTTGATTTTTGTTTCTATCATCTTGTTTCTTTTCACTTTTATTTTCCCTTTGTGTGATGATGACACGCTCATGTCCCGGAGCTACAAGTTAGGCTGGTCGCACTCTTCGTTCCACCCTTAAGGTTTGATCCAAGAGTCTTAGTTTGAGGACCACTCAGCTTGTATCTGAGGTTCAGTTGTGATCAAGCAGCGTGGCATTCATCCTACTTTGTCAGGTCAGCTCTACGCAAAAAAAAAAAAAAAAAAAAAAGAGTTACGCCTATCTCGATATTCACTTCATTGGTATTTCGGGATTAGCATAGTTTGGTCGACGTATCATAGCTTGATCATCGAGGTCATTTTTGGATTGAGTGGACTTATTTTTCTTTCAGCGATCGAGAGCATCAGATGATCCTTTTCCATGGATTCGGAGACACATCAGGGAGTGAGGTTTGGGCTCTTTGCACTAGGCCCCTGGTCATTATCCATATCACCATTCCCATCTTATGGTGGCTTTCTCACCTGCATCCCTGATGAGTGGTTCGTCATCATCACACATTGCTACACTTGAATCCCACCTTGTTTCCTACTTCTTCTACACCTTTCATTTCTTCATCCTAATCGATCGTCGCCTCGCGAATGAACGACGTGTCTTTAGAGTGCATATCACCCAGTCGTACGGCATTGTTCACTTTATGTGTCGGGCTCGAGCCCGCTCACATGACCTTTGATACTCGTATCAAGGTATCGCGCTCCGCATTATCTATCGGGTATCATAGGCCTTTGTTTCCCATCATTTCCCATTCACCTTCACCCTTGGCCTACATTACTTGGCCCGAGTCCGTCCACCCGAGGCCATGAGATCTCGCGGTTTGCTTCGATGCATTTTATATGGATGGTGTTCCCGCTCATCGATTAAGCGCCGCACGTCGACAGTCTCTCGTTTCCTCGGAATATCGAGGGTCACATATCACTTTCCACCGCTTGCTCGGGCCAGTCCGGCGATAAGATGCATGTAAATGATAATAAGAGAGTCGGGACCGCTTGATGGAGCCTTTAGCTGGATGCTTTCACACGCTCACACTCCAGTGGCACACTCCCGACCCTTTTAGTGCGCTTTCCAGCTTCTTCTGTTTATGACATGCATAGGTAAATTGGTTTCGCCAAAAGACGCTGGGGCACAGTTTGAGTAAGCCCCTGATTCACCTTTGATTTCCCCTTCATACAGAGCTGGGAGTTTCTCGTACCAGGATCATATTCCACGCGATTCATTGACCCCAGAGGATGCACACTAAAGCATCTCCCATTCATCGCCTTCCTATTCACCCGGCCATCTATCAGAGCCAAATAGATGTGGTTTATATTTCTTCACCCAGAGATATTTGAGCTTCAAAATATACATATATGTGAAAAAGATATCCCCTATCTGTTACAGATATTGATGTTACAGATTAGTGAGGAGGCTCTCTTTCCCCTCGTAAATTGAATGCCGTAATATTTCAAGCTTCAGGACTTTGACTTTATGCAATGTGGTTTCAACATGGTATCGATGTTCGTATCGCGGCATAGCCCTTTATTTGCCCTTCTGACAATGCCTATCCCCTTCTTTAGTTTTCAAATTCTCCGACATTGCCCATTCTATCCTCTTGCTCTCGTAGTTCTCCCAAAGACGCGCCCAGATTCTGTCCTTTCTTTGTTTTCGGGTTCCTCTAGCATCGCACCTTATCTGATCCATTCTGCTTTGTTTCGTAGTTCTCGTTATCTGACCCATTCGATCCCTTCTTTACTCTGCCCTCCAAAGATCGCAGTCCCAAATTCTGATCCCCTTCCCTTGAGCTTCTGCTCTAAAGACTCTCCGCCTGCATTAGATCCCTTCCTTTGCTCTCAGTCCTCCGCATCACTCCCGCGATTCAATTCCTTCCTGCTGCTTTGTGTTTCTGGCCCTGCACGCCTGCATTCGATCCCCTTGGTTTCTGCTCTGCCCTCCCTGTACGCCCCACATTCAATCCCCTTCCTTGTTGGGTTCTTCAAAGACGCCCCGCATTCAATCCCTTCATCTGCTCTTAGGCCCTTTAAGTACTGCACCTAGTATCTCATCCCTTTGTTTATCATGGTTCTCCTACTCTGCCTGGATTTGATCCTTCCTTTGTTTCAAAGTTCTCTGCATTTCGCCCCTGACTTATCCCTTCTTTTGTTTCATGTTCTCTCACAACATGCCCTGATTCAATCCTCTCCTTTGCTTCTGTGTTCTCAAGCATCGCTATCTAGATTCCATCCCTTTGTTTCGATTCTGCTCTTCGCCTCGCGCCGACCCTGATCCCTTCATTTTGAGCCTCGAGTTCTCATCAGACCCGCATTCATTCCTTGGAGCCTTGATTCAGTTCTACAAGATCGCGCCCCGAATTCGATCTCTTCATTTTGTTTCAAGTTCCGGCATCACCCATATTCGATCCCTTTGTTTCGATTCGGTTCTATGACATCGCCATCTCCGATTGATCCCTTCCCTTGTTTCGGTTCTCCGTACTTGCTCGGATTCGATCCCTTTCTTTTCGCCCTCCCAAGATCGCGTCTGAATTCGATCCTTCCTTTGTTTCGGTTCCTCCCAAGATCGCACCGATTAACTTTGTTTTGAATCGGTACCTCTAGCATCGCACACAGATTTGATCCATTCCTTTGTTTCCTGCCCTCCACACGTGTTCAGCTATTCTGGATCCCTTCAATGAGCCTGTGCTCCTGAGCATCGCACCCAGATTCCATCCCTTTGTTTTAATTCGGGTTCTCCTGCTTCACGCCGACGATCCTTCTCGCTTTGTTAATGTAGTCTCCTCATGCGCATCGCGCCGATTCGATTCCTTTGTTTTGATTCCGTTCTCCGATTATCACACCTCACGTGATATCGATCCTTTGTTTTATTTCGTTCTCTAAGATCGTGATTGGATTTTATTATCTTTTTTGGCATTATGTTCAGATTTTCCTCATTTTCCTTGGCATCGTGTCCGAGCATTGCTTAATTCTTTCCAGCATCGTGCGTCCGTATTTTCCCATCTTCCTAAGATTGTTCGGGTTAACGCTTTATCTCTTTCTACATCGTCTAGCCTTCTCCTATCTCTCATTGGCATTTCAGGTCAGATCACTCATCTTCCTTGAAGCACGTGTTTGCCTTTCTTAGACCCTCTCGCCGTGGCGACTCGCCCATTGAAGCCCTCGGTATCGGGTAAGGGGGACAAAATTGTTGGTCATCTAGTTTTTCACTTAGAGCTCATTTTTACTCTTGCATCGCTGTACTTTGCACTTTACCATTCACTCTGCTCATTCACTCTACTAAGAGGGGCATATTGTAGACCCCTCAATTTATTCCTTCAACACTTGCATTTATCCTATGGGCGGTCACACTCCACCCATCGCTTCAGCACATTAGAAATCCTTTAGGCTTAGCCTGGCCTCCGAGCCTCGACGTGGGCGTCAGATGCGGGTCCATCGGGAGAGCATATGTAATTCAATTCAAGTGTCATCATGGCTTCTTTTTAGTTATTGGCATCATGCCATAGAAGCAAGTGGTGCCCCGAGGTTTTAACCAATCGGAGTTTATCGAGTATGTCGACCGAGCACTTTAGGCTTGTTTCTCGATCATATTCCTCATTCGAACTCGAAATCATGCATCGTTTATTTTGTTGGATTCCCTACTCATTGAAAAATTCACTTAAAAATTTTGAGAATTTTTTATCATCTGGATCGAGAGGTTGGAAACCGGTTCTCAAATTTACCAACTGATTTCTGCTGAAGTTCATTATCTGAAAGTAGGTTCAAATTGCAGCACTCGAGCTTGTTTTTGGTCATATTCCCCCATCCGAACTAAATCACATGCACTGTTTCTTTTTTTGGATTCCTTACTCTTCAAGGAACATTCTATCAAATTTTCAGATTTTTTCTCAATTGGATCAACCAATTGGGAACTAACAATTGCCTGGGTCAAAGCCGCCTTGCATGGAGCACTATTTTGTTGATTTGGGCCTAAATCCTACTGTTGGGGCCCCATACTCCCAAATCACCCTAGGCATGGGTCAGTCCAGCTTTTGGCCATGTTATGGGTTTCCTTGCAAACCCACCTCGTCCACTTGGATACTTGGTGGTTAAGGAAAGAGCAAATGTGGCCGCCTATGGACCTTGGGAATAAGAGGAGTGTTTATGGAGTCAAGGTCTTAGATTGATTAAGGGAGTTCCCGACCGAAGGTGCACAAATGGAGCGAAGTTCGTAGAGAAAATGGAGAAGAAAGAAGAACAAAAAATGTGAAGGAGAAGAAAAAAAAAGAGAAAGGAAAAGAAGAGAGGAGAAAGAAAGAAAAAGAAAGAAAGATTCTCTAGATCTCAAGTGGCGTGGGGTCTCTCATTTCAAGAGGATTTCATGTGACTAAGGAGGGATACTTGGTTTTGGGAAGCGTAAAGAAAGAAAGAAAAGGCGGGGGCGAGGATAGCCACTAATCTTGCTGCGCACGAAAGTTGTATGCTTCTCCGTTTCTTTTTGCGCTTGTCTTTGCCTATGATGTTTCCAGCCTCGCTTTAGAGCACTCAGGCATTGTTTGTGCCGCTCTCGCCATTCGTCGACTGTACACCGTTTGTTTTTTCGATTCTCGACTTTCGGTAAAAATTATGACAAATTTTTAGAACTTCTTCAATCCTCAGCTGAACCGCTGGGGAAACCATATCAACCTGGGCTCATTGCTATGTTTTCTCGAATGCTAGGAGCACTAGGCATCACCTGCGGTTAGTTCTCGCCATTCGAGTTGGAAGCTGTACCGCTTTGTTTTTTTGATTACTGGATCATGAGGAAGATTCTAAAATTTTTTTAGAACTTCTCTCAACCGGCTGAACAGGTTGGGAAACCAGATTAGCCAATTCATTAAGTTATGTTTTCCGAAACAGCAGCTAGGGTACTAGGCATCGTTTGTGTCAGTTTTCAGTCATTCGGAGTCAGAATTGTACTCCGTTTGTTTTTTTGGATTCCTGACTCTATGAGGGAGATTTTGAAAAATTTTGAGAACTTCTCTCAATCACCTGAACCAGTTGGGAAACTAGACCAGCCAGTTAATTAGGTTTTTTTTTTCCAGTAAAAGCAACTAGGGCATCTTGGCTTGTTTCAGTCGGTTCTCACTCATCCAGGCTCAGAATCTTGCATCGTTTATTTTGTTAGATTCCTTATTCATTAAAGAATATTCTAGTGAATTTTGAGAATTTGTCTCAACCGTTTGGACCCGGCTTGAGAACCTAGCTCAACTGCTGTGCAGACGCTATGGCAAAATTATTTTAGCACTCTTCAAGCCAATCCTCGAGGCTTAAGTTCAAGCCAGACCACGCATTTGTGGGCTATATTTGGGGTCTAAAGCTTAGCCTAACTTGAATTAGAGGGGACCCGCTCTGGAGTTAGGACGCTTGGGGTTAGGTGAGTTTGATTGTGAATTGATGATTGTGGTTAGTGAATTGTAATTTGGAGAGTGTGGAAAGAAACAAACATCTGAATCCCCATTTTCCATTCAATTTCCATTTTCAACACGAATTTCGTTACTGATCATGGATGCATGTTGTGTGCTTTCTGTGTTTCTATTAACTAACTATATATGCAAATAAGATGGCTAGGGACCATGTGCAATGGTTTCGGGCTTTGTATTTGCATTTATATGCGTACATAGTGTTTGGATGTTTGTGGTGCATTTGAGCTTGTTGATTGACCTCTTATGCATCACTTGGCTAAGGACCACAGGTACGCACTCATTGCTTTGTTTGGTCGAGTGTTTATGCATGTTAGATACTAACTAGGTTGGTGTGATCGGGTCATCTATTTAGCCTGAGTGGTCGATTGATCTTTGACTCATATGATCCCATGTACCCAATTCATTAGTAGAGACCGAGTATCGGGCTTAGAAGGGTGCTACCTCGCATGAGGTACCTTCCCAATAAGTAACTTGATCCCCGGACCTAGAAATCTAGTTTTTGTGGACCGTTTTTTTCCTAACTGGAGTCAATGAGGGGTTTTTTGTTCTTACTTGAATTTCCTAGTAATAAATAAAAATCAAAAGTAAGATGCGACTCTAAACAAAACTATTCCTCATTGGGGACGGATTTTTCAAAGCTCGAAAATCAACTCATTTTTTTCTATTAATAGCGAGTTGCGCCGGCCCGTGGCTCGGGTAGGGTCCACAATAGCTTTTGGCTCTTCATCATAGGAGAAATCTTGTTGCACTTGCACCTCTTATACATGCAGGATATGCGACTCGTCTGATCTGTATTTCCTAAACATGGACACGTGAAAAACATCATGTAAGTTGGGTTACTACAAAGGGAGTGCCAACCGATAAGCAACAAGGCCAATTCTTTCTAGGATTTCATAAGGCTCAATGAATCTTGGACTCAGCTTTTCCTTCTTGCCAAACCGTAGAATCTTCCTCCACGATGATACTTTCAAAATACTTTATCTCCGACTTCATATTCACATCTTTTCCTCTTCAAATCTGCATATGATTTTTGTCCATCAATATGTACCTTCAACCTACGAATAATCCGAATCTCTCTTCGTTTCTTTCACTATATCGTACTAATAACCTTATGCCTGCTCAATTCGGGCCCAACATATAGGAGTTCACATCTCCGCAGCATACAAAGCTCATAGGGGGCCATACAAATATCGGATCGATAATCGTTGTTATAAGCAAATTCCATAAGAGGAATATACTTATCTTGACTTCCGGAAAAATCTAGTGCACAACCCCGAAGCATGTCTTCTAACACTTGAATCACTCTCTCTAACTGACCATCTGGTTGTGGATGGAAAGTTGTACTAAAATTCAGTCTAGTATCCAAGGCTGACTGTAATTCCTTCCAAAACCTTGACATAAACCGTGGATCGTGGTCAGACACTATAGATATCTGAATACCATGTAACCTGAAAATTTCATTCACATACAGTTTCTCTAACCAATCCATGGAATAGTCAAGTAGAACTAGTAAGAAGTGAGCAGACTTTGTTAGTTTGCCCACAATTACCTAAACATAATCATGTTTCTTTTAGGTGAGGGGAAAACCAGATAAAAAGTCCATAGTAACGTTGTCCCACTTCCATTGGGGAATCGGAAGAGGATTGAACAAACCGGATGATACATGATATTCAGCCTTTACTTGCTGACAAGTCAGACATTTAGACACATACTCTATCATATCCTTTTTCATCCCTCGCCACCAATAATACTGTTTCAAATCCTGGTACATCTTGTTACCTCCAGATGCAAAGTGGTAAATACAAAAGATGTGGCTTTCTATACATCAACCTTTTTCAACTCCATGTCATTCAGTACACATAATCTGCTCTTGTAAAACAAACCTCCATTTTTATCTATAAAATAGTCGGTCTTGTCTCCATTTCGACTAATTGTACTACTTGTAGCTTGACATCATTCTTCTGAGCATCTCTTATCATCATTTTCAAATTAGGAATAACTCTCAGTTGAGCAAACAAGGCTCCATCATATTCAAATCTCCAATCACAATGATTCAGGGACAAAGAAAAAATAATTTTTCTACTTAAAGCTTCAGCCATAAGCTTTTCCTGGGTGGTAATCAATTATGAAATCATAGTCCTTAAACAACTCTAGCCACCGATGTTGCCTCAAGTTCAATTATGTATGAGTTAACAGATACTTAAGACTCTTATGATCTGTAAAGATTCTACATTTTTCACCATATAAATAGTGTTGTTATATTTTCAAAGCGAACACCACCACTGCCAACTCTAAATCATGTGTGGGATAATTCTAAATTACAAAGTTCAACCGTCCGAGGCATATGCCACCACTTTTCCATCTTGCATCAATACACATCCTAAATTAATATTTGACGCATCACTATACATGGCATATTCTGCCCGAAAGTAGGCCGAGTCAACCACGCCATCCAAGATTTTCTTTAACCGTTCAAACTTAATCGACACTGGCTGTCACTCCCAACCCCGCCTAGGCGGATGAAGGCGCTAAAATAACCGGGACTTCTACCGTTTTTCAAACATTGGTGGTCCCAAGTCTATAATCGAATCAAAATATCATATAAAAAGATACAAATAAAACTACCAAATTATGGGTGTTTGATAAGGTCAATATATATAGTCCTCGAGTCCCATTTTACATATACATATACAAAAAATTGTACATTTACATATACATAATCGTAGCGCAAAACCCGTGATGGACCCTCAAGTGTGGGCCGCCCAAAGAAAGACGCTAAGATCGCGAACGTCATTCTTTGTACCTACACGGATTAAAAACCCGCAAGTGTTTAACGCCAAGAAAACATATGACTTATACGTATACACATGCATTGATAATTTTACTATAAGCATATAACAAAGAACAGATATACAAAGATCATATATCTAATTTTTCATGAGTTCATATAACAACCATACACATACTGTATTTATAGCGCACTTATACTCGTCTCGCATCTCCCGTAGGAGTTGCGTAGCTTCTATACTTGTACGGATAAGTACTCGTAAGTACCACAGAGCCTATACTTGTACTTATAGCGCACTTATACTTATCTCGCATCTCCGTGAGGAGTTACAGTTTATACTTGTATGGAGGCACCGTAGAGGCACTACGTAGCCTCAGCATTGCACAAGAGGTACCCGTAGGTACTACAGAGCTTATACTTGTACAGAGGTACCCATAAGTACATTCAGAGCAGAACGATGTACACTACTTTACTCTTATTCGTTGATCAGATTCTTATCATATAAATGTTTGACTACCTAGACCAGTAATAAGAAATGAGCTCCGACACAAAGACAATAAGCACTGGCCGCATTAACATAATAATCGAGGAAACAGAAGACAAAGAAGGAGGCGTCGGAAGCATCGACAGAGAGTGTCGCCGCACTAATCGTGAGTACCGGCACAACAGCCGAAAACTACGAGTGTCGTCAGACTAATCGGAGAGTACCAAAGTACTATACATGCCTCGACCACAGCGACCTTACCTGCTGGAGGTGCCATGTCATTCCTTAACCGGTCTTGAGCGGTTTTATATTATAACAATTTAAGGGACTTTACTATACTTATCATAGGGACATTAAGTTTCGAAATTGGTCGTTTTAAACTAGTTTCATTAACATTTGAACCCGAATTAGTCATTTATTAGGGTTCTATACTATCGAGATCAGGAGTGAGTGTCAATGCGAGGATCTAATCGGGAATGGAAGTAGTCTGGGCTCTGTTTGATCTGGGGTGCAGCCCTTTGTAGATGGATGCTAGTACCACTAACTTTTGGTAATGTACCACTTGCCTCTGTCAATGGAGTGCAGGTACCCACTTTGGTGCAGTGCCAATCAAGCGAGGTTCTACAGAAATGGGTGATTTGTCGTTTTTCACCTACAAAACTTCGAATAACTTCCTCTAAACTCATGTATCTCATAATCCACAATGGAATCCCTACCCCAGAGCCACTCGGTAATGGGTTAGAATCAAGAAAAACCTCTTTTTCCCAAGTTAGGGCTTTTCCCCAAGATCAAAATCAAAAAAAATGGAAAGTTAGGGTTTTGTTTTCTTACCTTATCCTCTTCAAATCTTCACTTCTAAGTTGCTTGATCACAAAGGAGCAAGAAACAGGAAGAAATTAGCAAAACTTAGTCTTAACTCCAAGCCTAGCTCTTCTCTAATTTTTCTCCTCCTTTCTCTCCCAAAGCTGAGTTTGTAAGAGCTCTTAGACCACTTTTTGGTCTTTAAATTCACTTTCTCCTAAGGCCATGTTTGGCTCTTCCCTATTTTGGCTCTTAACCCAATTTTCATTTAAGTCTTCTATTATTCCACTTTGCTCATTCATTTCTCATAATTCCTTGAACATTTTACATTACCTTAGCATTTAAACATTCTATTTTTTTTGCAGATTAGGTCCTCATTTCATCAATTCCAAATTTGCCCTTGTATCTTGTACAAATTCCGGGTTTCGAAATTTTCTTACTTACCAAAATCAAAATGCACTTATAATATACCCTAATTATGTTTAAAAACGGTTAGGGTGTATTTTGGTGTGTTACACTTGTCATCCCACTCGAACTTTACCCCTTTTCGGAGTAACTTTGTAAGCAAAGATGCTATGACGGAAAATCCCTTTACAAACCGTCAATAGTATCCTGCTAAACCCAAGAAACTCCTCACCTCGGTTACATTTTGAGACGGTTTCCAACTCACAAGCTAGCCAATCTTTGCGGGGTTAACTCTAATACCCTACGAGATATAATATGGCTGAATGCCTTGGCACTTCAACCAAGCCAAAATCACATTTGCTCAACTTTGCAAATTAAGCTGTTTCTCTCTCGGGAATGCGTAACACTATCATAAATGCGTTTCGTATTTCTTGTATCTTTAGAATACACGGATATCATCAGTGATCTGCACTATAGTGGTCAGATAGTTGCTCAGATCACCTATTATCAGTCATTCTGAATCAGCGTTTATTAGTATTTGTGTGACCACTAAAACTAACCAAGCGACCATATCAGGATTCAAAGAACAGACAGGAAAGTCATCTTCTTGGAGATAAATAATATCTTAGCAAATTGCTTTGAAAAAGCAGTTTGCTCTTTCTTGATAAAAAATATCTTACATTCTAAATGACATGTTACTCTTCTTTATCCTTTGTTTATTTATGATAATCATTACATCAGGAGAGTAATCATCTTTTTGACCAGGTAAACAGCCTTTTGAAGAATGCGAAACACTAGATGGGATAATTCTTGTCCTATAGCTCCTGCAGGTTAGGTCCTAACTCTTTTTAGTTCAGATGGAGCCATGCGGTAGGGTGCCCTAGAAATTGGAGTCATTCCATATACAACTTCAATAGATAGATCTACTTCTCTTTGAGGTGGTATTCCCGGTAATTCCTTGGGAAACACATCAGGAAATTCCTTTACTACTGGAATCTTTTCCACATCTACTTGACCTCTTTTAGAGTCAAGCACCAAAGACAAAAAGGCTTCACAACCTTTCCTCAGCAATCTTCGGGCTTGTATAGTTGAAATTACATTTAACACGGCTCCAAATTGGATACCATGTACTGTTACCTCTGATAAGTCAGAACATTTAAGCCTCACTGTTTTCTTATCATAATAAACTATAGCTCGGTGTTTGGATAACCAATCCATTACCAAAATTAAATCAAACTCATGAAATGGCAAAGCAAGTAGATCAGCAGAAAACTCTCTATCATGAGTCATTTGGTGACAGTTCTTATACACTAGGTTGACTCCGACACTATGCCCCAGGGGACTAGTAACAAGCATATCATATGGTAATTTCTTTACTAATGGCATTCTATCAAACAAATGTTCGGTACAGATATATGTATGAGTAGAGCCAGGGTCTATCAAAGCATGCATCTCAATATCATAAAGAGATAAAAGACCAGCCAATCGCCAGAGCATCGGTCTGCGAGCCTTCATAGCATAAACATGTTGGAAATTTGTAGGCATAGGACGATCCACTGTCTCTAACACTATACCTCAACATCCCCTATGCTGAATCGGGCCACCTCGATCCCGAGTCGAAGATGGTGCAACAGATCTCCCTCTGCTACTACCTTGAAAACTCCTATTATCCCCTGACTCTTGGGGACAATTCGCTATCAAGTGTTCAGTGCTTCCACATCTGAAACATCCTTATGTCAATAATCTACACACGCCCAAATGTCACATATGGCAATGAGGGCACTCTTGAACTATCGCATCTAGTTGAAGCACCTCTGCAGGTTCGTGCTTCCTATCTTCCTCTTGTGGCCAGAGACCTGTCTTGACTCGGCTTAGGACTCTACAGCTCTTTTACCCAGGAAGAAGCTTCTCCTAGAAGCTATTTCCTGCAGACCTTCTTTACTACTTGCTTGGATCTCTCTGCTTTCATTCTCTGGTATGCACCAATGATAAATTTACTTGCTTGAAATATTGTGACAGGCGCCAGATATCTTTTCATGGACTCATGTAGTCCATCTTGAATTGTCTACAGAAATGCCTCGGTGAGCGTCCAGTTGCTCTTGTCGAGATGACTATTCTTTCTCATATTCAACCAGCGATAAGTTCCTTTGCTTCAAATTTAGGAGCTGTTTCCATAGTTTCCAGTACATATCAAAAAACTTATTTAGCCACGAACTCTTGGTAGAATTCCCGTGGCATAAGTTTGGAATCCTTAGACTCCTCAACACTAGCTTCCACCAATCATATGCCTCACTCTGCAATAGTGAGACTGCATATGATACTCTCTAATTGGGAGGGCATCTAACTTCCTTTAATAATCTTTGTAGCTTTTTAAAACAGAATTCCACTTTATGTCGGACTCTTCACGTGTTTGTCACAGCCAAATTCCCCATGATCCGTCTCTCTTCTTACCATGTCTATTAGGGCTTTGAAGTTTGTCGATCTTTCAATGCAGAGCCATGTCACGAGATATCCTCGGCAAGGCTTCATTTAGCTCGTGGAATTACTTTGAGGCTCGAAGGCGATAGCCTGATCTCAAAGTTAACACTCCATTTAGCTGTCCAGTGAATTTGAAGGATGATCAATCCCATAGAAAACCTGAGACAAGGACATCATTAGGCCAACATATTTACTAGACACATGCTTTTCCTATCCTATACTCTATGCCATAGCGCCCTAAACCTAAATACGATACCACTCAATTGTCGCGCTGACCCCCTTTAAGTGAAGAGTGGGGACGTGAAGGCGGGACTCTTTAACATTTTTTGTCATTGGTGGGCTTGATTTATATATATATTTTCATAAAGAAATAAAACTTATAACATATGCATATAAAACGACCAGTAGTGGTGTTCATAATATTATGTACATATATTCGAGTCGCATTTACCGGTTCTTATACAATTTCACTATTACAAAACTCTATATTTACATATACAAAAACAAATCCAAAACCTACTTAGGGTGGGCTTCTATTGCTATGTTGGCCCTGGCGGATGCGGAATGCCATGAAAGTCCTCTTCAGTACCTACACGGATGAAACACTAGTGTTAAGATTATAGCTTAGTGGGAAACATATAACATATATGACCACTTGTAGTGATCCTTAATTCCGTGTACATATCTGATAACGCAGCATATACTTCTTTTACATATCATATGCATCTTTCGTATCATTTGCATATTTCTTGCCCCTTTTCATAATGTCATATTTCATATTATCTTATATCATCTTATATCATTTTTTAAATTTTTTTTTTTATGCAGCATATTCCCGAGGCGTGGATACGAGAGTCTTGTACTCATAGAAGATATCATTGCCATCGGCAGTGACCTATGCATATCTTGTATGACTCATGGGACGTATATACCGAAGGTATCATCTCATTGTCTGAGACGGTGACATATGTATTATGCTTGACCCAAGCCCAGGCCCATTTGTAATGACGCCAGACGGCTTATAGCTTGTAATCCTTTCATAGGCAATGCCTGCTTGTCCGTCCACTTTGGAATATATGCGGGAAATCGGAGCTTATTAGGTTTTATCTAAGTTATAGATGTCATACTAGTCATTTACATGTTAAGTATTCTTGTTCATGTGTTCATATTTTACATATATCAACCCTTCTTTTACTTATTTACTTCAATCATTGCAGAATATTTCCTACAGCAGTGCTTCACTTTACTTGAATTTTATGGACTGATAGGTCCCGAATTTAGGCTTTACTTATTTCAAGGAGATTTGTTTTACAAAGTCTAATTTACGAAATTTGAATCAAGTAATTTGGATGAAGTGGCTTAGTAAACATGGCCTAAATACCAAATTGTTAAGGAAACACCCAGCTATATCATAAGCGAGCCATAAGTGACCCTGTGAGCCTCCTTTTGTGAATTTGCAGATTAATGGATTGGCCGATCACTTATTTTCAAGAGATTTGTTTCCTGAGTCTGTTTAACTAAATTTAAATCACTCAATTTGGATGGTGAAACTCGACTATGGCCTAATTACCAAAAGCTGTTTGAAACACCAAAAGCGCATCAAAGCGGGCAGTATTGACGGCAGAGCCTCACTTTGACGAATTTTTGGGTCCAATGGGGTCCAAATTTGAATACACTTATTTCAGGTAGATTTTTTCTCTAGAAGTCTAGTTTACTTAGAAAATTAGGATACTCGATTTGGATAGTGGCGAGTTATAAAAACGTGGGTTTTGGAAGAATTTTGACAACATCTCTCGCAGACCAAACATTTTCTGTATACAAACATTCCTCACCTCAATTGAGGATCTAATAACTCAAACAACCATATAGCACATTTAGAAGAGTTAGGGTTTCCTAACTCAAACATAAACAAAGGAAGGAGTTTGAGTTTCAAACTGCTTGTTTTCTTCTTTTGGCTCTGTTTCTTTTTCCTTCTTGTAGCTTGAACCAAGAGGAACCAAAACATGGATTGCACAAAAGCCAAATGACCTTCTTTCCTCCTCCACCGGAATTTCCCTAGCCCTAGCTCCCCTTTTTCACAAATGAGAAAATATCTCATTCAAGACCAAAATTTAGTCTTATCTCTTTTCATTCCCAAGGCCTTGTTTGGCCATAGCCATTTTTGGCTTTTTTTTTTTTCCCTTTTTTCATTTTTAGTCCTTCATTTTTCTTTCTTTTGCAATTCAACTTCTCAATATTCTATTTTAGCATGTAAATTTATTATCTTATGACCCTTGAGTTCTTCATGTGACATTTTCTGTACACCTTTGACTCTTTGCATTAATTTTGGTTTTATATTTTAGTTCTTAGCAATATAAATTCAGGAAAATACAAATTTAACTTATTTTATACCTAAACATGTTATAAATTACGGGTATATTTTTAGTGTTATAAGGATTGACCACTGCCGTGTCTCGCATCTGGATAAAATCATCATAAGCTGACTCGATTAGTGGTAGGGCGGGTAAATGAAGAATATGAAAGGCGAGTCTTTCACGGCAGCGCTGGGCACGTCTCAAGAGATTCAGCAGCGAGACTCTTGGGCAGGCGTAGAGCCGTCCTACCAATAAAAGAAACGGTGCTCCTACCCGTCTATTATCAGCTAGAGTTGTCGATTATTACCAACTGGTATACAAAATAGACGAAGCATATCCTTCTTAGATGACTCCAATAGTCCACTATTTGAGCTCAGAGAGAAGCGTCAGGTCGCAGGCCGAAGCCCATAAGATCCGGTCGATGACCGGTTCTCCCTTATGAGCGGTCGGCTATATAAGCGGTCCACTAGAGGACCACACCTGGAGTACTTCACTTTCATTTAGCGGGGCAATACGTTTTGGTAGAGCTCCATGATAGGGTATGCAGAAATCATCCAAGCGGCAGGACCTTGGCTCATAGAGTCCACACTCAAGGCTACTATTGGCCAACCATGCGCATAGATGTAGTCGTTTATGTTGGGAGTGTGGCCAGTTACCGGCGACGGACCCACATGTTGAGGGTCGCGGCGTAAGACCCTACTTGACCGTAACGACCTGGCTGGATCGCTCTATGGGGTATGGACATCGTAGGGCCATTGCCTATCGCCCCGGCTCAGAAGAAGCTATTACTGGTTACCATCGACTATTTCAGTAAATTGATAGAAGCCGAAGCCGAAGTCTTCGCATCCATCAAAGAAAAAGAGGTTGTTCAGTTCGTATGGAAGAACATTGTGTGCAGGTCCGGAATACCCCAATCGATTGCAACCGACAATGGGCCTTAATTCAATAGCCGGGTGTATAGGAATTTTTGAAGCAAATTGAAAATCAAAAATCTGTACTCAACCCCACAGTAGCCACAAAGTAATGGCCAGGCGAAAGCATCTAATAAGACTCTCTTATCAGCTTTGAAAAAATGCCTGCATTCAGCCAAAGGAAAGTGGGTAGAGGAACTACTAGGGTTTATGGGCCTCTGGAACAACGGTAAGCCCATTGTCATATCACTATTCACCCTCACATATGGGATGAAAGCCATCATCCCCACATAAATCGGGATGACCACCGTACGAGCAGAAATTCCTGAGAAAGCAAATGTCGAAGCCATAGCCAAAGACCTAGGCACAACTGACGAACTCCAAGAAACGGAAGTTGTGCGCATAGCATCATACAAGCGGAGCTTGGCAAACTTGCACAACCGATGTGTAAAGCCGCGTTTGTTCCTACTCGGAGAATTAGTTTTAAGAAGGGTCTTTGAAAAAATGGCCAACTCAACAGATAGGAAGTTCCAGCCTAATTGGGAAGGGCCATACAAGGTAGTTCGAGTACGGACAGTCAAGTCTTATGCGATAAGCAGACCAGATGGGATTGCAGTGCCTAGGATGTGGAACGCTACGCACCTTAAGAAGTATTATCATTAATGTTTTCTTTGAGGATACTATCATCAATAAAGATTATCTTTTAGATGTTTAATCTGAAAGCCTATAATTGTTTCCCTTTAAAAGCCCAGATATGGTTGTTGCCCTGCTGGCATCTAAAAAAGTCCATATATGGCTATTGTCTTGCTGACATCTAAAAAAGCCCAGACATGGTTGTTGTCCTACTGGGGTTTTTATCAAACATGACTCATGTCCTAGTGGAACCTTCAAATTTCATTAAAATGCGCTAAGAAGCGCCAAGGATTATAAGAAATAGTACGCATACGGGTGGCGAAATGGCACCCCTTGTAAAAATCTCCCAAAGTTACAAAAACTAACATAGGGAAAGAAGTAAGCCCTGCTCCTCTACAACGACATCTTCCTTCGGATCCTTCGTCGCTTTGCCCAGATCTACCTCTGTAGCCTTAATTTCGACGACTGTTGGGGCCAAGGGGCACCTTGGGTTCACAAAAAACTCTGGAGGAAGTGGGTCGGCAGAGTCAAGCATGCCATCTGGAAACCACTGGCGGGCCACGCGAATCACGTGTTTCGCGCCTGACATCCAGCCATAAGCCTGGAATTTGCTCAGGCTTTGTGATAGTCTTCGCGTGTCTTCCTTATCGCGCACGCTGGGAATGGAGGAAGACACCTCGTCTTGGATGCCTCGAGCTCTAGTAAAGCAGTTCGCTCATTTGCCCGAATTGAGTAACCTCGACCCTCTAATGCTCGCGTCTTCGCCGAGACTACGAAAGCATCTCGGGCCCTAGTGGTCATCTCTGCACGTGCGCCGCGTCACTACTTCTTATGGCTATCAGACGAAACCACCTTAGCTGTCCCTCTCTTTTTCCGCCCGTTCAATCTTTTCCACACCAACTTTGGCCTCTCGCTCCCAATGTTTCGACTTAGATTTTGCCTTGACCAAAGAAGCGTCCAAGGCCATATGCTTGGAAACGACTGACTAGGTGTAAAGTCGCAGCTTCTCAGCGTCATCTAGCCCGGATTGAAACTCGCTATGCTAGCGAGCCATATTCCGAATGGCTGTCACAACCTGTAAAGGAAAAGTTAGAAAAAAATTACTACGTAGAACTAGTAATCAAGTACTAAAAATCAACACATACCAGCTCAGCCGATAGGTGAAAGTCATGATTACGGATAAGCATCACGTCCTCGGCCACAGACTGAAAGGCCTCCTTATCCATGTAAACAGGGAATGGGATGGAATACTGCTCTGCACAAATCGCCACTAGTACTTGTAAATAATTAGGATAAAGGTCGAAATATGCCTTACCCAGGAACTCAGCCTGGTTGAAAGGGGCTACAATGATGGATGATCTCTCGGCGTGGCCCTCGTCGAGGCGACCATGCCCATTGGGGATGGATCTCTCTTGGGAGGAGCATGTGTGCTGATGCACCGTCAGTGGCCTTTTCTGGTAGACTCGGTATCTGCGGGCTGGCGGTATGAAAGCGGCGGGGCCCCAGTGGGGCCGCTCTCTGATTCGTCGACATTGGATGAGCGCCCTCCCCCTCCCACCATTGGGATTCCCTCTCTAGAGTTCTCCAGGCCTCGCTGGGGTGCCTTCAAGGCCAGGTTAGTCATTTGGAGGCTCGATCGAGAATGCTGAAATTATTACCCATTCCTTCTAAACCTCTTCATCTAAAGAGGATCGCTTCAACCGTTTCCTATCAGATCTGGGGGTCGTCTCACCCTTCGAGCCCACTTACGCATCCGTGTGTCAAACCCGGTGGTAAGGCTAGACATTTCCTTCTCCTCGGCGGGCTCATTGGCAATTATGCCCACCCAATCCATGAAGTCTTCCAACCTGGTGCCGACGATGGCTACCTTCGTTTGCCGAGCCCTCGTCTTATTTCCTTTCTTCTTCTTTTTCCAAGCCCAGGAAGGCGGTCTGCGAACTTTGAAATTTGGGTAGCGAAGCATACCTTACTAAGGTCCTTGTAGCGACTCAATGATTTTCCTAAGAAATGATCCGCTAGAAAGAGCTACGGGCTCGATTTATAAGTCGACGAGCGAAGTGCTCTCTCGATAAGCTCTACGAGGGCATGAGGAGCAGCGGGGATGATGTAAGGTAAGGCGCAGGCGGCCAACTCTCTCAAGTTCCTCACCATCAGCAAAAGCTCATGATCGCACTCTGCCTCCGTTACCTCCAACAATCTTCTGATGTTCACCAGGTTAGCCTTCTCGATCTAGTTGACTAGTCGACATCATCTGCCCTTACTTGGATAACATTAGGAAAGCGGTATGTCATTCATATGGACCATCTAATGAACTGTAATTAACCATAGAACTAAGACTAACTAGGAACATAAAGCTTATTCACATCAAAAGGCCCAGGAAGGCCGGGGCGTCTCGTCTGAGGCCTAACGGAATAACCTTCGCCTCCGTCTTAGGAATCGGGAGCCCAATTACAAATTGTAGTCACAGGGACTGTAAGATTAGAGCATGAGCCGTAGGCCCTCGATCTCGGCTTCAGCGTATAGACTAAATATCTCTACCGGCCAAAATATTCATTTGGTAGAGATTCAACACACTTCGTCCCACTTAAAATCGAAGACATTTGGATGAATGGCGCGGGAGGTGCCCGGTGGCGATGTAGGAATTGCTTTACCAACGGCGAGACGAGGCGAAGTCAGGCTGCAGGCTGTCACAGGTGAAGTAGACGGCGCTATCCTCTTGTCCTATAGTCGAGAAAGTCGGTTGGTCCGACAATTCTAAGCTAATTTTGTCAGAGACTCAGCAGAAATACCTTAATTCCTCCACGGACATAGAAGCCACCAGGCTGCTTGTAGTAGGCGACTCCCAGCTGGACCCTGATTCGTGCCACAGTAGGCTGAGCTAAAATCAACAAAATTTATATACCTAAGTTCCTCCTCTTTGCCCGAAGTAGTCGACTCTTGCCCAGTATAGTGGTCTAGGGTCGAACACGGGGATGGGTTTTCATCTGGGAGTGAGTTTGCATAAGTCTGAAGGTAAGACTTTCTATTTGGACTTTTTGGATTTTTGTTTCAAAAACAATGAGTGATGAGTTTGAAAACTGATTAACGTAAAACTGAAAATGAAGTGTGAAAAGTTAACTTTGAAGATTTAGGTGCTTCTTGGTAACTTAGAGGCCAAGCAAGTGTCCTCGGGTTTTATCCTCGCGTTATGTGAGCAGCTTTATAGTCCAAGCCTGCTTAGGATCTATGTTTAACTAGCAAACCTCACCTAAAATCAACTCCTATTTGAGTCAACAGAGATAACGTGCATCTATGACCCCTTTACAGTTTGGAAACCCTAACATTAAATATCATTTATTATTCGTAAATACCTGTCAATGAACCACAGTACATCCCAGCAATAAGTATGCCTTGTATCTAAAGCATGGTAGTATTGGCCAAATCAATAACATTCAATGCTATTCAACTATATTTTGAGAAGATAGGGGTCATAAACACGGTACACCGTAACTTTTAACCCTGAGGACAGCACATATGCCGCCCACCCATTGCTTCCTTCCTCTTCCAAAGAAAGAGCAGCCAAGCATCTCTTGAGTTGTCATCCTCAGAGGGTGTTTAGCAAAGAAAATAAGGGAAAGAGGGAGAGAGAAGAGGAAAAACCAAGCCTAACTAAAGAAATTTGAGATATTTACATAAAAGTAAAATGTGCCAAAGATTTCTCCTCGATTTCTCTCTTTGGGTTACAAAAACTATGGGGGGTTATATAGGCCACCCATTTTATGTGAAACTACAATAAACCTAACATTTTGGCTAAAAATTAGGGACAAAGAGGAGTAATACACCAAAATGAAGTCGGTTTGCATTAATTCTGAAAGTATGTGGCGCGTGAATTTATTTAAGGCATATCAGTTTCGCTAGGTAGCGAAAATTTATTAATAGCGAAATCTACTGAATAGCGAAATCGAGAATTTTAAACTAGCGTGCTTAATTTAAGCTAGCTATTGTTTCGTAACAAGTAGTGTGAGTAGCGAAATGCAAATTTCGCTAGGAATGGTCTTAGCGAAAATCTGAGTCTAGCGAAATTCCTGATTTAATTTAGATTGCGAAATTTAAGCTAAAGAATTTGCCAATTTCGCAATCCCGACGAAATTTTGCAATCTTAATGAAATTCCACAGGTGCTGATTCTTCCTTTGCTTTGCCTCACATCCATCTGCATTGATTTTCTTCACTTTGCCTTCATTCTCTCTTTGATTTATGGTTTGCTTGATGGGCGATGAATGGAGTTCAATGCTTCATGATTCATCTTATGTCTGGTATTAAACTCCCAAAATACGCAAAAACACCTTAAACAACCAAAATAACCTCTAAGCGGCATAAGTGAACTAGAAGACTTGAACACTTCAATTGGCATAAATGACATGATTAGTGCGCAAAAAGCTGCCAAAACCTATCTAATATAGAGTTGAAAATAGCCTTTAGGCGCTAATCACACCCCAACGAAGCGTTGCTAGTCCATAGCAATGCAAAAACAAAAAGGAGATGCATGTAGTGATTTTCAAAAGTTTATGATTAAGGGTTTATGTACATATAAACGTATTACGCTTTAAAGCGAAAAATTGACACGAAGTTTGGCTTAAATTTATGAAAGAACCAAAAACCATACAAGAATAATTTTGAATTCAATATTGGTTCCATGATTCTCAACAGATTTCCACCTAAGTCTAATGGTTCTTTATATAGCAGTTAAGCGATAAATTGCAAAATTGTCCCCTCCCCCATTCTTGACATGGCCTTAAGTTGTTGAACAACCTAGATGGGGCTAGTTACTCTCTTCTTTCTTTATTGACTACAATGTGATTGCAATGCTTAAAATCCGACTTCACCAAAGTCAGATTAGCAGAGGTCCGATGACTCGACGATTAAAGGTTTAGGGCATCAAGCGAGGATCGATGACCCTGGAGTACGGGCTTCACCGAATCAGAATGACGAATTAAGCACCTACAATTAGTTAAACTCTACCTATCCACCCATTAGCGAACCTTCAATCGATGACTCGACCAATTAAGGCAGGGCATCGAGGCTGGCTTCGCCATATACCCCGGGGCCGTGCTCGGGGTTTCAAGCGAGGCTTCACATTTATTTTCTTTTTCTCTTTTCTTTTTACTTTTTTTTTTTTTCTTTTTCTTTTCTTTTCCTTTTGAGACCCCACATTAGTCTTCAAATGTGATGCTAAAAACCTATCTAGGTAGCCTTTTTAGGCGCTATGCGAGAAGTGAAGAGCAACTAATTCCCGACAGCTATTGAAACAATGGGTGTGCGATTATGTGAACCAGCAAGGGAGAAATGTTCAAGTTGAGCATCTTTGGAACTTATTGACGAAATTATTTCAAACATGGAATTTGTTCTAACATAAAGGTGACAAACGGGGTTTCAAATTTCCATTTAAAAAATGATTCAATTGTCCAATTAGGAAACATTCCATTGTTAATTGAAACAATTCAGTGTCTGATTGAAGCAATTCAATTGTCCAATTAGACAAAAACAATTACATAAGATGGAAGGTACAAAAAGTATATCTTAAAAGTGTATATATATATCACCAGATAACACTGAGCATAACGAAATGGCTAGTACATGCATACCAAAGCTAAACATACAAAAATATCATTTACTGTAACAATACATGAATCCTAATCAAAATTAGTAAATGGAGTTGATAAAGAAATTTGGTAACTACTAAAGATATAAAGAACTAACCCTCAGCCTCTTTGTGTAATTGGTGGTGAATTCTATTTCTTCTTCTTTGCGGCCAACCACATCAAAGATGCGGATCTTTCTTCTTTGTAGGCTCCACCCTCGTCAAGACACGGGGAAGACCCGGGTGGAGTCATGTCTGGCTGCGACATAAAGTGACCTTCCAGACGACCTCGATCCTGGGCTACTGTGTAGGCTGGCCCCAGTGAGGCGGGATGGCATCAGCAATCACACTGATCTCTGGCTGGCGTGAACATACTCGGGTGAGATAGTTGTGCGAATAGGATGGGCGGGAGTATCAGGCTGCGGCCGCGGATGTAGTGTGTGGGGAGGAGATGGAGGTGGCTGTCTGTGGGCCGGACTCCTCGTATCTCTCGGGCTCGGCGGGCTGTAAGTCTACATGAATTACCAGCGGCCCACCTGACCCGGGTACCTCCCATGCGGTCTGCGCGAGGAGATGGAAAGATACGGGCATGGTCATCACCCGCTCTCATTGCCGAACCAAAGGGCATCGAACTCTCATCTCAATCCTCGGTTCCTCACAGGAATCCCATAACAAAGACTGTGGAGTAGTCTCGGCATGAGTAGTGGAACTCACCTCTGCGCTCATCCTGAGTCCAGCTTAGGTGGACCTTACTCCCTCGAAATGCATCAAAGGATGTCATCACCCATTTCAGGAGAATTTGAACCAATATCCTCAGGGGTCATTAAGAGCCTCCAAGGATGCTCCCCCCTCCAGCACACCGTATCTTTGTGGCGGAGACGATTCGTCCGGTATAAATGGTCGTCGTGGCATGTGGGGCTCATAAAATGCGGTCGAATTTGTAGTGTCTCACATTTGTGCTTCCGGGCCATCTCTCGATGAGGTGGGTGGGCCAAATCTATAACCCTACGCAATTGGCGGCGGTATCAGCAGGGCCCAAATGCGAAACCGGCGCTCTGAGTACCGCGACGATCATCGATAGAAGCTGAGCTCGCGGACCATACGCTCCATCGAGATGTCATAGGTGATAGATTGCGGCACCACTCGTCAGTAATAATCTTTGCACCAGTCATAAGAGCGGTAGTGAATAATCCTCGATCATCTCATGGACTCCACAGAGCACAGGATCCAGTACCAAGTGACTGGGACATCATAGTACAGTCGATGAAAGTCTCTGATAGGTATTACATTCCACTGGAATGGGGTTCCCTACGAACAGCGACCTCGATCCTGGAATTTGGCAGTGACAAGCGACGATGATGTCGCCTGCGGCCGATCATGTTGGTGATGCATTTTGCGGTAGGGGAAAGATGACTAACGTAGGGGCCGGATGTGCGGGCCGCTTAGAGGCGAGGGCCACTCTAGCTCTCTCAGAGTCTGGTGATGGGGCTGAGTTACATCAGGTAATCGATAGGCCAAATCTGGGAGAGTCTCAGTCTTGCCTTGGGGACCGGTGATGTGCTGGAGCCGGGGCCGGGGCCAGATTTGGGACTCGCTCGAAATATCTTGAGATCTAACCGTGGCCAGAAGGCAGGACCACCAGTGAACCATATCACGATCGAATAAAACTCTGGAGGCTACAAGCTCTTGGCCCGTCTTTGTGTCACAATATCAAATTACTGAAGCGTTAGAATATTATAGGCTGGTGCAGCGCTGTTTCTTAAATGTCGAGGCTGCGCCGCGGCGGTGGCTGATCAAAGCTGGTAGTGGCGGTAAACTGCGGCGTGGCAGTACGATGTGAATGGCGGGGCTCAAGCGCGGTGTGCGCGCGGTGGTAACGAACACGGTGGGCGCCAAAGGCTCGGCTGCGTAGTAGTGAGCCAGAATGCCTGGGCGAGGGCGGAGAAGCGCGAGGGCTGGCGGCGGCTCGGCTGCGGCTCCGGCGGCGGGAGTGGCTCCCGCAGGTGGTGGCTGCGATCCCGGCTCGCGCGGCGGTGGCGGACGGCGAGAACCACGGCGGCCGCAGAGGCAAGGATGGCTCAAGAAACGGCGGCAGTGACCACGGTTTCGCTATGGGAGGGAGAATGGAAGTGATCTGTGTGACCCCTCCCGGGTTTAAATGAGCTAGCGGTGGCAGGGTCCACCTACACCATTTTAAGCTATTTTGAATTTGGCTAAACCTGTTTCATATCCATAAAAATGGAATTTCGGTAGTTGTTATTGATACTATAAGAAATTAAAATTTATAATAAAATTATTATATAAAACTATAATTAAAATTTAATACAATACTATAGTATGTATACAAAATTACTAAATATGGAAAACTGTTAAGTTAAAAATTTTCTAAAAATAAAATAACCAAAAGTATTAAAATTAGTGATTAAAACAAAAAAGCAAAATGTTTAGGCGCAATTCGGTTTTTGGGAACGCCAGGCAGTTCAATTTCATTTACTCAAGGAGAGATTGAGAGAATGATCTCTCTGACCCACGTAGTAGCTGGGCTAACTCCATAGTGTTGGGTGTCAATTGTTGACTTGGTCGGTGATGGATTTTGAATTGATCAATTGGCTTGCAGTGGGTGTTGAAGGCAGGACCAATATCTCTTCATCTCGCCCGGAACGCCTATTCCTTACAATTCTGGACCTTGTTTTCTGCATACGGCCATTTGACTTCATCGAAATTTGGGTTTCATTTTCTAGAAGTTTATGTTTGTTGTTGAATGAAATATGTTCAACTCGAGGTCATGTTACAGGTAGTTGCACTGACTCCATTAAGCAGTTGATGATTGCATTGGTGGCGATAGTCTTCCTAAGATGATTGGTACATGATTGGGTTCACTTGCTATTGGCTCAGTGTCAAGCACCCACCAAAATCTTGGTAGTAGATTTGTCGATCTTTACCAAGACATCACTCAACTAATATCCTTAGGGATTTTGCGATCTGTCGACCCGATGATAGTGTGATGTTGATGAGTTTAAGTTCACCCCAGAACCTAGCGCGTACCTGAGAATACGGCGTGGAGTTCTGCGGCTCTAAATCAAGCAATGACTTACATCTGTACAATTCCACTTAATATTCAATTTGAAATTGTGGGAGATCTGGATCCTTATGTTTATTTGATTCTTACTGGATTCTGTGCCCCGACTTGTTTGGCATCAAATGCCTTTCTCAATGCCTAATAACTATGATTGTGCAAGATCTTTCAAAAATTTTTGCATAGCGAGGACATTTGATTATGTCGATAGAGGTATGTTAACCTTAAAGCGCCTTAAGACCTCACAAAATGCACCACTTCAGCGAGATGCCTTCTTCCTCTAGTGCTTGTGAAATGGAGGTGGTATCACGGTGTATTTCCATTGAATCCTCCTTTGGGAGAATATGCTCAGGAGCGCAATTTTTCTCCACGAGATGATTCTCAGCGGTTTGGGCATGGGAATTTGATTAACCTCTTTTCATTTCCTCGGGGTGATTCTGATATAGCTCATCCATTTCACTGAATTATTTGGATGATCCTACCTCATCTCCCTTTGGGTTTAGCTTTGTTGGGAAGGAAACCTTCCTCTTTCTTCTACTCAACCAACCATTGATCTTGGTGATTGAATCTGCGAGTTATCAAATTTTAAGTTCAGTTGCTCTACAGCCCACATCCTATTCTCTTGTTCGGTGTACTTTCTCTGATTATCAATCCTTTGTGCCAGTTCACACATTAATTCCTTTTGCTCAACACAAAGTTGCCTACCACCTTACTCAAATTTAAAATGGCTTGTTCCGGGTGAGATGGTGGTGGTTGTGGATTGAGTGGGAACAAGGCGTGGTTTGGCACTGGGGGGTACATAGGCGGGGGGGTTGGGTTTCAGAGGAAAGGTTAAGTTCTGATTAAGGTGTAGGTATTCCATATGGGGCATTGGGGTTGTGGTGGCTTATATTGTCCCTACGGTGTTGCACATTCGACGTCAAATCCTTCATTGAAGGGGCCATAGGACAATTCTCTTTGGATGTCTGAGTTGGAAATTGGTGCGAGGGATTGGCTTGTGCAGGATTTTCGATCCCACTTTACTTTTGCACTTCATGGGCCTTTTTCCTTCAAGCTCCTCCTTTCCTAGCTAAGGTTGAAATTCTGGCTTTCATTTCTATGTCCTACGCGATTGTATAAATCCACTCCCTAAGGTTGGTAAGGGCCTCATTGTTTCCATTTCCACCAGGGTTTGGCTCATCGACCCTTCGAGGATTTGACCACATAATTTAAAAATCCATGAAAGCCGTCGGGATGCTTACTTGAAAGTCTCCTCCACACATGGTTTCAAAAGGCGCCTCATGGCGGAGACATACCACCATAGAAGTGGTTTACCAGCATCCATGTATCAAAACCCGTGATGTAGACCAAAGCAACGATGGTCTCCATGAATCTATCCCGGTGCGGTAGAACCTCTCGCCCATCTTGAAATTTGCAAAGGTGTAAATTTGTCTCTTCAAATTGTTGGTCTTATGAGCAGAATTTTTTAAAAACTGCGCACTGGCTCGTAATTTCTTATGGTTACAGGCCTCGGTGAGTTAAGCCAAATCTTGGCCTTGTCCTTTAGAATTGATGGAAATCTTTATTAAGCGAATCCATGTCCATCATTCCTTCCTTAAGGTAGTGCATCTTCACTCAAAATCTAATATGAGTGTATGGATTTTCATTTTCCATACCATGGTATGTGGGGGTAGGGGTACCAAGTAGGGCCTCCTTCTTTACTTGTGGGTACGATGCGGAAGGAACCTTAACTCTAGGAGGGTGGATGTGGTCCTCATCGATCCATAAGTTTGTTGGATTCGTTGGGGTACAGTGACTCTGTGTTCTCGGGTAGGGATCCATTTGGTGATGGCTGCCCAGTTTCTTTGCCTTGTTCAATTGGTGCTACGATTCTTTGCGATCTACTGATGTCTCTCTTTCCCGATGGTGCATAAGCCACAGTACACAACTAAGACACGAAATAGCATGAACAAACTTGCGAAAAGAGGTTATTGTTAGCTAAAATAAAAGCGGCGTATGAAAACAAAAGCGGTGAGGATTCTTTATGAAGTGATGAACACTTGCGATTCTACGGCAATCTGGACCGAAGGGTTAAAGGTCGCGCCGGCTTGTGATGTTGATCACAAGTACACTTCAACATCAAGCGTAGTTTGGCACCATCCGTGGCGGCGCCATTTGATTCGTACCCACGGTAAATTTGACTAAAATCAACAAAATTTATATACCTAAGTTCCTCCTACTGCCGTAGTCAAGCTCCTGCAGTATAGTGGTCTAGGGTCGAACACGGGGATGGGTTTTCATCTAAGAATGATTTGCATAGTGCGAAGGTAAGGCTTTCTATTTGTACTTTTGGATTTTTGTTTCAAAAAAGCAGTGTGATGAGTTTGGCCCGATTAAATGTAAAAGCGAAAATAGTATGAAAAGTTAACTTTGAAGATTTAGGTCTACTAACTTGGTAACTTAGGGCAAACAAATTGTCTCGGGTTTTATCCTCAGCGTTATGACAAGCAACCTAGTCAAGCCACAACCCAGAGATCTATGTTTAACTGTGAGCCTCACCACAAAATCAACTCTATTATAGTCAACACGGATAACGTGCATCTATATGGCGCTACCGAGTTTGAAACCACAACATTAAAATATCATTTCAATGGCTCGTAAAGACCATCTAATGAACACAGTACATCTAGCAATAAGTATACCTTTGTATCTAAAGCATGGTAAATATTGGCCCGAATCGATAGCATTCAATGTATTCAACCATATTTTGAAAAGATAGGGGTCATAAACACCGATGCACATAGCTTTACTAACACAAGGGACCTTTGCATATGCCCCCAGCATGAAGCTAGCTAGCCGTCTTCAAAGAGAGCTGGCAGCATCTGGGATTGTCATCTGGGGTGTTTGCGACCCAGAAAATAGGAAAGAGGAGAGAGAAGAAAAAGCAGGCCCTAATAAGGCTGAGATATTTACATAAAAGTAAAATGTGCCAAAGATTTCTCTCAGATTTCTCTCTTTGGGTTCACAAAAACTATGGGGGTTTATATAGGCCACCCATTTTATGTGAAACTTCTGATAAAGCCTAACATTTTGCTTCACAAATTAGGGACAAGGGAGTAATACACCAAAATGAAATAGGTTTGCATTAATTACAAAAAAGTATGACAAGGCGAGTGAATTTATTTAAGAGCATATCGATTTCGCTAGGTAGCGAGATTTCGCTAGCTAAGCGAAATCACGAGATATGAATCGGGAATTTTCGCTGGCGATGTAATTCGCTAGCTAAGCAGCGATTAGCAATTTAAGCTGGCTAGCGAGAATTTCGCTAACAGCGAAATTCTTGTGTGTGAAAATGCAAAATTTCGCTAGGAATAATGTAGCGAAAATCACAGGTCTGGCGAATCCTGATTTCGCTAAGATTGCGGGGAATTTTAAGCTAAGAATGCGAGGAAATTTTCGCAATCCAGCGAGAGCCACCGCAATCTTAAGCGAAATTCCACAGGTGTTGATTCTTCCTTTGCTTTGCCTCTGTCCTCTTTGCATTGATTTTCTTTACTTTGCCTTCATTCTCTCTTTGATTTATGGTTTGCTTGATGGGCGATGAATGGGTTCAATCTTCATGATTCATCTTATGTCTGATATTAAACTCCCAAGAAATCGTAAAACACATAAAGCAATCAAAACCGCCTCGCGGCATAAGTGAAACTAAGAAGACTTGAACACTTCAATTGGCATAAATGACATGATTAGTGCGCAAAAAGCACTCAAAACCTATATCTAATATAGGGTTGAAATAGCACTTTTTGAGCCTTCAATCAGACCCCCCTCCCTACTTTAACTTGGTGGTGGAGGTCTCCTCTTAGCCTCTCGTCATTCTACAGGAAAACAAAGAAAATGGATCAACTCGAGGATCTCTTAGCAAAACGATAGCAGGACTAAAACCCTAGACTGAGGTTCTTTTAGAAACATATTGGGATGCACCTAGGATCGAGTACATCCCAAAACCCTGCATACAGTTCCGTCGTCGGAACCCTACTGGCGATTGAAAAGCGCGCATTTTAGGCAAAACCAGAGCACAACCACCACAAACAAAACAACCCGTACAAGCAAAATTGGAGGCGAAGCAAAGGAAAAACCCACCAGGAGATCGAAAATGGTCGGAAACCTTCAACGGCTCCTTGGCCAAAGTCTTCAGGAGTGTTGTAGATGCTCAAAGAATTTTTGGGCGAAAGGTTTCTAAGTAATGATAAAGAAATTAACTTATGAATCCCTATCCCTATATAGGGCAAGGCATGAACAGGCGCATTAAATGCACCAACGGACCAACCCCAGTATCGAGAGACGTGTTCCTCTCACCTCACGCTTGGTATTCACAAAATGTTTTATCTTACAAGGCATCAAAACCAGGCATGAGCTCGCTGATGGTAAGCGCCCAGCTCTTTGGGTCTATCAACCATCGGGCCCATAGTTCTATAAGCCTAGGTCCGCCTGGCTGCTAGGCCCCTCGATTTGCCTTTTGAAACGGCCCGAGCTCGCTAGCCGTGTGGAACCTAAAGAACAATCCCAGTCAGGAAATTTGGAAACATATTCACAACTAATAAAGGCTTCTCAAGCCAGCATACGCAGAAAGAATGAAAGATAGAAAGTTTGGTGCACAAGTATGCCCAAAAACCAAATCTTATTAAAATGCGCTAATAAGCTTCAATTGTTACATAAAACAAAAACAAATGTGTCCAAACAACCATGATAGACCCATTGCAAATCCGTCCAAGTAACCAAACCAGACTGATTGTCAAAAGAAAACAAAAAAAAAAAAAAAAAGGAAAAAGTAGAAGAAAAAGAAGAGTCTTAAATATTATGTTTGAAGACTCCTCTTGTCTCAGCTGTACACCTTGACTGCTCTGAAGGGCGCTAGGACAGGGGGGCACCCTGCCTTGGTGAAGAAATTTGGAAACGGGGAATTGTCACAACCGGGATTCCCACCTAGGACATTTGGTAAGTCAACACAGATGTCGTCTTCAAACACACAATATCCATTGGCAACAAACAACTGTAGAGACTTTTGAAAGCCTCCCTCCATAACTTCTCCACCTTCACCGGCTTATAAATGCGGGTGAGGGAGGAAATCACAATAGGGGAAAGAAGCTTTGTGCAATGAAAGAGGAATTCATTGCTCCTCCATATATACAGGGGAGGAGCTTCAAAAGGCGCATTGAATGCATCATCACAATATCATGCGCCACAAACGCATTGGAACATATGCGCATTAATAATTTACAATTATCCATACTTAGGACTCGAAACAAAATATTTTTCCTCAACTAGAAGGGCGTAATCCTCCGATTGAAATGGGGGGCATTGTGAGTACCTTGGCCTTTGGGCCTAGGCCCACTACTCGATCGATAGGCCCAACACCCGTGCAAACCCAGCGCCTGGCCCGCCTCATGAAGCGGCCCAATACCGCCTACCATATTAAAGCCGTGCGGGAACTAGCCAAATGGTAGAACCCTGAACCCTATCTGGGATCTCGAGTCCCCCAACCAGCTATCTAACCTCATATGAGAAGTTTGTTATGGATAAATATATTGAGGAAACTACGAGTAGAATATTTATCCACAGATTTTCCAGTATTCAAATCTCATACGTCTCAAAAACATTAATCCTTAATAAGGAAGAACTAGTCCTTGATAAGGAAAGAGAGATCTTTTCAACGAAATCATGAGATTATATTTCCTATAATCAAGGAGAAATTCAAGTATAAAGCAAAGACTCCCCACGATGGAAAGATATGCAACTCTTACTCGCAAACTCTCTTCTTTCTCTTCTCCACCCTTTTATTGTCGTAGAGGCGGGTGGCAGCGCGCCGTTGGACCCCTTTACAGGTTACATTCTTGGCGCTAATGTCACAAAGTTAGGATAATCAGATAATGACAAACGCTAGCGTGAAAGGGTTGGCTTGAAGCTTTGTGATTCCCATTATATAGCATCCTTTGCTTTTGTTATGTTTTTGGGAAAAACAAAAATAAATTAATTAATTAATGATTTTTTTTTTTAAAGAATAAAGGAAAAAAACATAACTTCAAAAGGTTGTCTGCTGCTAGAGCAAGGGTGATGCAATCATGCAAGAAAAGATTATTGATCATGAGAGATTCGTAGGACTAATATAATTTGAATTTCAAATATAAAATACTTTACAAGCATTCGTCTGAATGGAAATAACGAACAAATAGAAAGATGTTACGTTGATGATTGGTGGACAAGTACATATATCTAGCTTTTCATTCTATTCTGAGATAATTCTCAACTCTTGTTGAGCAGGTCTTCTGCGTCTTCTCATATTTTCTTCTGTTGAACCTATAGAGGCAAAAGGATTTGGAGGTATTAATTGTTAAATTGTCTCTTTCTCTTTTCAACACTTGAACAACTTTCATGGAAAGACCAATCGGATGCCATTGAATGCACCAAAGTCCCACAATTGTTAGTTTCTTTGTTATTTTAATGTCTCCTTCTTCCTCGATCCGAATATGCACATCTTTCCCTCGATCTAATTGATTATAACCCATTCAGGAAAGTATACTTGATTATTCTCCAAGGCAATATCAATATTCTTCCTTCCTCCTACCATTTCAAGTAATAACATGTCAAAACTATACACATCGACTTATAAGACGCATTCCCAAAGTTTCTAGACAATACCTGTAGTGCAATATGTAAAGTAATAGATTTTCCGATGCCTTTCATTGATAAAAGTTCTAAATATATACAGAGTGATTGAGAGTCCAATTTAGTAAACATGTTAATGGTAAGGCTAAAATTAGCTCTTTGTTACAATTACTAAAGTTGGTCAACAGTAAGGCTAAATAAACTCTTTGTTACAATTACATTCAAATATAGAATTAATGATAGAACATGATTTGAGGCTAGACATGTGCTTCCCTTATACGCTCCCACAAGATTGAGCTTCCATCGACAAAATGATCTTATTTATATATGAATCCGATCTTATTTATTGTCTTGACAATGGCTTTGTTAACGGATCAACTATTTGGTGTGAGTATTCCACATGTTTAACTTGGAGGCTTCGCTATGCACTAAGTCACGCACAAAGTGAAGGTCGATTTGAATATGCTTCCATGCACGAATGATTGTTGGGTTAAAAGCGAGATGTGTGGCTCAGGGTTATCACAAAGCGACTGGAGAGATTTTGTGGCAAATGCTAGTTCCTTGAGAAAGAGTGGAAAACCACATTGTCTTTCGGGTTGCATTGGCTGGAGCCCGATATTCGACCTCTCTGTTGTGGATTGTGCAGGCTCATTGTTTCTTTGAGCTCGAAATGCGGGATTAGAGCCCAAGCTGATATGGCGAGAGGAGTTGGCGTGAGGTCATCCGCATTCCTTGTCGGCATCGGAGTATGTTCTTAATATGGGAAGGCTAACTTTGTGGATGCGAATACCATGAAAAATGGTTTGCTTCCGTAGAAGCCTTTTTGTTCTTTGTCCAATGATTTGTAGTTGGCTTGGCCATAAACTGAAAGTTTGTTGAGCACGCAAAGGAGATGCAGGGACGTGTCAAGGAAGGTATTGAAGCGACTGGTATTTCTCTGAAACTTCGGGTTAATCCACAGCAGTGGTGCCATCAATCAATTGGAAGGGATTAGGATTGTAGAGAGGGGTTGAGACATGCTGCGCAGCTCCTTACTTGTGTTGGCTGAAAGTCCGCGACATATTTATGTTATTGAGAGAAAACCCGGCCCAGGTAGGAATTACTTCAATCTGATGAAATGAAGAGAACCACTATCCTTGAGAGAAAACATATCCACTTGTTTGCTTAATAATATGGCCACGAATTGAATTATTTATGGTAATAAGATCATCAACATAAACCGGAAAATAACAAAGGTGGAGCCTTGTTGTAAATGAAGGGAGGAGTCGGCCTTGGGCCTTGAAACCAGGTTGAAGAATGGCATTTTGAGTGTTATTTGTGTACGAGCGATGGAGCTTGTTTAAGCGAAATAAATCGCCTTTAACCTGAACATGGTTAGGTTTGGCTGATCGAACCACAGGGGACATGCCACCAAAAACAATCCTCGATTAATACCATTTAGAAAGGCATTGTTGACATCCATTTGCCTCAATCCGCGCTTTCATGGCCAATGATAGATAATACGATTCTAATAGTTCTTTGGTTTTGACCATAGAAATTTAAGGGTTTCTTGTAATCAATACCGGGCGTTGATCGTAACCCTTAGCAACTAGACGGGCTTTGAATCCACGGATCCATCAGCATGCCTTTTTACTTGGAAGACCCACTTACGACCGCGGGTGTCTGATTTGAGAATTGGCAAACTAGGTCCCAAGTCCCGCATGTTTCATTAGAAGCGATGAGCTCGGTGGACATGGCCTCACGGTGAGGTTGAGAAATGAAAGCGGCCGCCTTGGTTGGCTCAATGGTTTGGGGAGAGAGGATGTTTGGGCCATGGATCATTTAGGTTTGAAGATTTGGTTCATTGATCTTGTGGGGTCATGTTATGAGTGCGTTGGGGAGTATTGGTTTGGGAGGTTTGTGAATCCGAAGATAGGAGAAAAATGCGGACCGAGATGGTTATGCGGAGTAGAATAGGAGAGTGGGATGGAAGATTTAAGGGAGGCCGGTCCTAGTATCATCTAAAGGAGGAGTCGGATGAGATGGGGGTGATTTATAACGGGCAGGAATCATGAGTAAAGAACGGAGAATTCAGAAAGTACACGAGGAGGCCTTTGACAATGGCAAGTGAACCGAAGGTTGCGATGATCTTCCCAGTGCACTTCGGCGCCCGATGATAGCGACGCTACTTGGCCGGGTAGGCAGAAAAGAGAGAGGAAGAAATGGGGGAGGGTCTGGAGGTTTCTGGGTTAGCACGGAAGACCCGTGTTGAGAGAGGTTGGATTGATCTTGGGTTTCATCAAACAACCTGCGTCTTTGGGAGAAGAAAAAAAAATTTTGTTTGAGGTTCGGGACCACCTTCTTCTATTACGTTAGTGAATAAGCGAAAAAGACAGGCTTTAGATTTGAAATTTGCCTTTATTTGAGTTATAGGGTCGTGTGAGAGGATAACAAATGCATCCAAAATTTTTAATTTCAAATAATTTGATGTTTAGGCCAAAAAGACTTGAGTGATTTTTGAAGAAGAGGTGTGGTATCTGTTTATAAGGTAGGAAGCTTTTTGAAAGGCATAAGGCCAATAAGAGAAATCAAGATGGGCATCATGAAGGAGTGTAAGGCCTGTTTCAGCGTGATGACAATGAAGATGTTCAGAGACACCATTTTGTTGCGGTGTGTGGGGAGCAGTAGTGTAGTGAGTTATGCCATGAAGTAGGAGATATGATTTTAAAGCAATAAACTCACCACCATTGTTGGAGTATAGTGTTTTGATTGATTTTTGAAAGCGGGTTTCAACAAACCGTTTGAAATGTGGAAAAATTTTAGAAACACCCGATTTAGTGACCATTGGATAAAACCATATATATTTTGTATAATGATCAACAAAAATAAGGTAATGTCTTGATCCATCAATTCCAGTATAACTTCTTCGGACCCGCATCGGTGTAAATATCAGTTTAAGTGGCTCATGACTTTGGAGACTATTGACCGCACAGCGTTGTTGATGAGCTTTGTTGATAGAACATAGATGATAGTGAAGACAAAGTTTAGTTGATGAAATAGGAAGAAAATTTACTAACGAATGATGGACATTTTAATAGAAGGATGCCCAGGCGCTTGTGCCATCCATCAATAAGTTAGTTCATGCACATTATAGCCTTTTTTGATAGTACTATTGATTCCGGGAAGGTGTAGATGCCATTGTTACATGCTCCTTTTAGTATAATCGCCGGTCTTGTCCTTCACGAGAAAATAAAAGGATGAAATTCAGTAAGGCGTTATTTTGTTTGGTGAGATGATGAGCGAAATTAAATTTTGCAAGGTTTGGAACCTGAAAGTATCGCGCGCCCAATGTAAAAAGTTCGGTGAGGAGAGTCTGAAGCAAAGAACCAATATGTGAGGCTAACAAACACAGGCCATCACCAGAATGCCGTCGGTTCATCATAATCCAGGATGAATAAATATAAATTGGAAAGATCGCGTGATATTATGAAGCGTAGATCAAGTAACGATTTTATCCCTTCCATTAGATCTGTGCCTGATTTATTGAAACATTCGAGAATGGAATTGAGGACGGGACTTGGCAATGTGTGGCCCGTCATCTGAGTTGGCATTTGGGGTACAAATGCTTGCGATTGGAGATAATTGGGCCTCGGAGATGTTATTGGAGCGGCAGCCCGTCCGTTGGGCTCCATTAAAGTTTCTACTTAAGTTGGAACCTAAGAGGCCCCTGGGCGGAATCATGTTTCTTGAAGGACCGGTGGCTCCCCACGGTGCGGAATGCTTCGTTTCGGTAGTTGGCATAAACAACTAGTTCTTTGTTGCGGCTTCCAAGAGCCTCAAATATGCATCATGTCCCGACCCCGGAAGGTCGTCGCGAGCTCCTCGAAGGCTGATGACGATTCTCGGGCTCGGGCCGGCGTTGCAATCTCGAGAAATCTGGACCTAAGCCATTGACACATAAAGAGTTAGGTTGTGGCGCCCCAGTCGGGGTGTCCAGTTGAAATTTTCCCGTCGGCCGTGGAGTCTTCGTGAATGTAGGGTGAGCTTGGGCGCTCTCTCTGGCAATCGGGAAGAGTCTCCTTTATGCAGGGGCTCTACTTGACGCTACAAAACTGTCCCCGACAAGTGATCGATATAACATATCCATGAGTAAAGCGGCCCTTGATATTAAATTTATAAATCTAATACATGCATACAACTAACTACCAAAGCCCACGACTGGCTTTCTTCTCAAACTTCGACTTCAAAATGATAAGTCTTCTCGAAACGCTCCACAGCCACGAAAAGCAGTCTCTCAGCGGGGTGAGCTATCGCCCGATGGTGGAATCACCTAAATGAGTTTACTCCCACCTAAGAGTGCATATACAATGCCAGTAAACACATTCAACGATTATTAATCCTACTTGAATGTCTAAATGACCAACCACGTCAGGAGTCTCGTGGGACTCCTAAACTTGCCTAAGCCATGTATGAGAAAACATCTTTTTTCAAAACAATTCTTATTGTTTTCGAAACCCTCTCTTGCAAAGTATCGGGATTAAAATATGGGACTACCCTCACAAGTGAATGTGTTGGAGAACCTTCAGCAGTCATGGTCCTGTCGAAATGATCTGTTGGACCATCTCTGACCCACTCTCCGGAAATTCATCCTGTGAAATTCCTTTTAAAAAAAACGTTTTCGTTTTTCTTTCAATTTTCATGTCATCTGACTATAATTTAAGCTAAGTGCATGTAAGGATGCGTTATGCCATTTCACCACGATATAGCAACACATGCAAATATACCATCATGCATATATTTATAATTTGTTACATACCAATTCAAGTATCAACCATAAACAAATTAGCTCAGCCAATTAAGCGATCTCATGGTAACCTTGATTATTCATAAGGTGGGACAGAATCACAATTAATCTCCCAGTATTTCTTACACAGTGTTCCATATAATTTGTGACATATCATAGAAATACAGGAGGTTCATGCATTAACTATCATTCACAGTCAGACCATTTCTGTTTCAAACTAAATTTATATAATGTACCCAATATATATATTCCTCAGTTACAATTCACTTTATATAGTTCAACAATATCAAGCCATCACCCAAATTAAAACCACTTGACTCAACACAAATCTCCATCTCAGTATTTCCACACAATTATGTTTCCACTTATAATTGTGACGTAAACTAACCTCAAACATTTAGCCTGTGTTTATTTGATCCAATAATCAGTGCTCATCAAACAGATTAATGCAGAAACATGGACATTATAGTTCCATTTCCTTCATTTGGAATTTGTTTTCTGGATCCCAATAGGCTCAGTGGGTTTAATCTGGACGGCCATCTCCTACATCAGGTTCTCTTGGTGGGCCAGTTCATCTTTCATTTGATTCTCTATACCAAGCGAATTTATTGCCGATTAACATAATAGTCAGGAGTAGTTTACGGAAGTTCTGAGGCTGCCAAATCATCTAAAATTTCATGGTTTCAAGATTTGGGATGATCAAACAAACTATCTTTTTTTTTTTTTTTGGCCTCTATTGTAAACATAATAATATTAGTGGGTTCAAAAGTGGGATCAGAGCATATAAGAGATTTGTTTGACACTCCAACGGAATTAAATGTATTTCAGTATATAAACGACTTTCTTCTTATGAAGAAATCAAGGTAGATCAAATTGAAATCAGAAGATATAAAATAAAATATATCTTATCTCACTTCTCCCTGTTTTTTGGTCTCTCAAATCTGGGAGATGGTATTCTTCACTCTTTTGTCTTATTATCATTTTCTATTCTATAAGTAATATATGTCCTTTTCTGGAATTTTGACATTGTGTGATCCTCAGTGATCATTAAAATAATTCTCTCTTTCCATGACATATGCGCGGAGTATATTTATATAGAGCTTTGTATTAAATATATTTTGGCACGATCATAATTAAATGAAAACATTGAAATTAAGGCTATCCAGATTAAACGAAATTGGCATTAGTAGCTAGATTTAGTGAATGATTCGCGGTTAAATCATTTCATCATCCAAGATCAAAATAAATTTTGGATTTTATTATTATGATTTCATTTTGAAAATTGAATTTTCTGATCTTCATCAGTCAATATTAAAAATTGGATGAGTGATAATATTTCATCATTAGACCTTCAATATGGAATGTATATGGTTGACCAGGTTCCACTGGTCAAGTGGATTCCTCCTTTATTGCATAGCTCAGTTGGATGTTCGCATAATTTTTAGCTTTGTCAATCATAGAAGTCTATGCATGTAATAATAGTGAGGTGATTGGAGATCATGATTATAATACTTTTTCGAGGATCAGTTATCCTGTGAACAAGTCAGGTCTTGGCTCCATAGTGTGAGACACAGTGGAAGATGCTGAAAGATCAGTGGGCATGATTGATAATCTGTAATGAGAGTGCCGTTTAGTATACACATTAGGAAAGGTGTTGATTATTTTTCATTGATTTGGCGTTGATGTTGATGCGTGTTGATTTATTTTACTGGGAAGGAGGTTGAGTGTAGAGATTAAAGTTATGGATTTGATTGGAGGAAGGAGAAGACATGGCGAGGACTTGGATCAGTTGACTCAGTTGAGATCTATGACTCTGATATATATAAATAATAGATTTTCCAGTTACTTTCATTTGATCAGTTCTAATCATATATACAATTAGTTGAGATCTAATTAGTAAAACATAATATTAATGGTAAAGGCTAAAATTAATCTGTTAATTACGTTTCAAAATATAGATTAATGTGAACATGAGTTTGAACTAGACATATTATTTCCATATCTAAATATACCCTATGGTTCCTCTTACAGTTAGTAGAATTTACCTTCTTGATTATGAACTAATTTATGACCAAAATGAATCTTTGGGATTCAAAATTATCTTAGAGAAGATATTTACTGGGTTTAAATATAAAATGGAAAATTCACGATCTGATATGATATAGATATAGTTCTTCAGCGATCTATAGCAATATTTGACTTCTCGACCAAATTAATAGTTTTGAACTGATGATGAAATATAAACTTCTCTAGAGACCCATTTGGTAAGAATTCATAAATTCAGCTCGTTGCTTTACGGCAGAATCAACTGGCGAACTTCTCTTCTTGTGTTGAATTCTACCTAATGTTATGTTAATAGACTCCTTTCCATTTCTTCCATAATCATTCAGGATCTTTCTGAAACAGAACCATTGACTGCTTTGGTTTAATCTTGTTGTTATCTCTTAAGGAGTTTGTTGTAGCTTCTGTATATCATTATAAAGTTTCTTGAGTTTGAGCCCTTGTAATCTAAAACTTTTGATTCTCAAAATATCTCTCTTTTAGTTGTTGGTTCTTACCACAAATAAGTAGGACAAATCTTTTTGTATATTAATAAAGATTAAGGGTTACACATGTCTGAAAAAATTGTTTGATAAACAAATACCAGATTATTGTGTTTCTGATCCACAGATATCAATCGTTTGGATTCTGTGGTTTTGACCAGATAACCAGTGATGCAAATGTTGACTCAGCGAGTGGGATCTTGTTGTGCCAGGGACAGATGTGATATTTGCAATAGGTAAACACACAATCCTTTTCACATTGGTTCAAACAGCACTCCGTACATAGAGTTTGTACCCAGATGTAAGGATTTCATTGATCATTCATATGCAAATTTGATCTTATGTGGTTTGCCTCTGGCCTTCTTGGAGCTAAGTCATATAGCCAGATTAGGAGATGGAACTCCATGTTTCCTCAGCATTAACTTTTATACCGTATCTATAAGGATGGAAGAAAAATGGAACAATGTCTTTCCACTCAGTGAAAAGCTCTTTAATCATGTCTTCAATGAGTACTTGTTGTATCGCACTCTCTGCATTGGGACTTGACATTCTTGTTAGGTTAAATCAAATTAATTGTTGATTAACTGTGAGGCCTTGTAGTTTGAGTCTTGGAGGTCTAGATAAGGATTGGATCATTATCTAATGTGAGCTCCTGCCTATCTTTTTATTTTATGTTCTTTTATTTAAGTTTATTACAGTGGAATATATAGACTTACAGTCAAATGATCCTCATGAGATGAGTCCTGGGGTTCTAATTGGTTTGATGATTAAGCGTCGGATCTGTAGTTTGATTGTTATCCACTTTTAAATAGTCTCAAGCCCCATGGTTGCCTTCCCCCCAGTTTCTTAGCCTCCAATTGACGGACTACTTATGCATAAATACTCTGTTTCTAGTTTGAACATCTCTCCTTATATCTTGTTCTAAATGTGAGATCTTTGGTCCAGACCTATGTTGATTCATAATGGAGCTTCCTTCTATATCATCAAAACCTTCCATTAATAAATCTTTGATAGCTATCTTCTGATGGGACTCTGGGGATGATCATGGACAGAATTCGACCAGCAGATATTATGGGAAGAAATAGAAAATAAAGAGAGAAATTAATTGTTATTTATGCAGGTTCGTTTTAGACTCTTGACCTCAATCAATTAACAACTCTCAGGAAGGCTTCCACAGTTATTAGATATGACGAATGGACCTGATTTGTTTGTTTTTTTGTGTCTTCATGCATATCAAGGTTGTAATATATATTCAGATCAATCTATCACAATAAATTTTCTACTATTCATTTGTCTCTTTATAAATCAGTTCATACATCAGAAATGAGTGGTAAAGGGGATGGTCAGGAGATGGGATTGATCAGACAAGTATGAATATGACATGTAGAGTGGAATGATCAAGAAAAGAAAAGAATAAGCACTAAGGAGGCTTATTTAATTTCTTTTTCTTTTTTCTTTTTAAAATCCATACTTTCTATATGGCATATACATATATGAATCTAGTTTATTTTTAAAATTAGTGATCTTTGACTTTTTTGAAACTATTCATTGCAAAAATCTTTATCAATGAATAATGCAGAAACTTGAAAAAAATGCAGGTGACATTTTCTCCTAGTTTAGTATGAAATAAAATCTCATATCATTATAATTTAATTGCAGTATCTCATTGTTTTTATCAAAGGGATCAATCCAAATACAAGTTATCTATTATTCTAGCTATAGCAAAAGCTTTTATTTTATTTTTGAATAAATATCTTTCTTTAATTCCACAAATAAGAAATAAATATGATACAAATATAATGATAAAAGTTTTTTATTTATTTAGGAAAATGTACTTTTTATATTTGAAAGAGCAGACAGTTTTAAGATAAAGATTATATTGATCTATTTGATTTTTCAACTAGAGATTAAAATACTTTTCAGGTGCTAATAATGGTTCTATATATTTGATAGTTTTTAACAGAATGTGTGATATCCATTTATAGCATCAGAAATAAGATTATCATCGTCTCCCCAGTCTTGATAGGGAGAGAAAATTCAGCATATAGACATATTTTCTTAGACAAAGATAAATAATTATATTTATGAAAATATCTTACATAATAATTCTATTCCTTTTTGAGATGAAGAGATGAAACATCTTCAACATGCTGCAAAGCTGTTTGTTTTTAAATACCTCTATCTAAAATCTGTTTTCAGTTAATAGGAAATATTTCAAAAACTTTATGTTGTTTCATTTATGTATAAGTCTTTAATTTTTATCATATAAAAGTTTGCTTTTTAAAAATGAGGATCTGGACAGGGAAAATAAGATTAATCCTGGCATAATATAACGTGATATTAAAAGTATTAAGTAAAAAAGAAATGATATAGCATGGCTATAAAGCTTGGTTCAGCATTAAAAGCAAAAATACATCTATTTTTGCATTCAAACTTATAATCATATTTATTGAAACATTATATTTAGTTTCGCACGTAAGAAAAACACACCTTTTCTTTGCACTTTACGCGACATTTTGCTACATTTTTGCACACACATTGCATTTTTCTTGCTGCCACGATACGAAAAGAAGAAAGAGTATGTGTATTTTGGATTTCAGCCTCTTCTTATTTGTTTCTGGATGCTATTCTTCTCAAAATTAGAAATCTTCTTCCTTCAAAAATAATTAGATCAATTAGTATAAGTCATTTTAATTGATCTCAGATTGTCAATTAATTTTTTTATCTTTAAGTTTTGTTCATATTTTCCCCTTATCTATAGTTTTGTTCTGTAATTTTTATTGCCCTGATTAATCTATCAGACCTCATTAGTTCTGGTATTATTGAACATCCTTAATTACAAGCTTTGGTTAGTTTGAACTGAATCATATTTTGGTGGATCCATTTCCTGAAGAAAGATTTTTTTTAGAGCATTAACTATTCTTTGTTTCATATAGTCATAATGATGTTTGACTGTTCCAATTTAAAAAATCATAAAGGCTGAATGATCATTTATAAATCTTTGAGTTCAAATATATATTAAAGTTCTTTTACTTGGATAACATAACATATATATATATATATATATATATATATATATATATATATGATAATAAACCAGTTTTCCTTTTTGGATCAGAAAGCAGAATATTATTTATATCAGTTGTTGTTTTATTCATGGGAAGCTGTGTTTTTTTAATAGTTGATGTCATAGAAAATCTATTTTTTGTTTCATTTAATTTGTTGGTTCATCTTAGAAAAATCATAGTGAAACAACTAGAATCATATCCCATAAAACATTAAATTTGTTTTCGACATAATTGAATTTGAACCCAATTTTGCAATAATTTAATTTTGTTTTCATATAATACTTTTGTAATTTATGTTTATACTATTTGGGATTATTTATAGCAACATGTTGTGAATAAAACTATTTTCTTGTATTTGGGTAAAAATTAAGAAATATTGAATGCTTATGAACTTGACTCTTGTGAGTTTGAGCATGTCGGATATTCTTTAAATTAATGTTACAATTGTTATTTTTCCCGTCTTATACATCAATTTTGCTAAGATCCATATGAATAGTGAAATTGTCTTATCGATGATTTTATTATTTAGAAGGATGTTTAATTTGATGAAAAGATTTCATTAAGTGTCATGAACTACGTAATTTTACTATCCTATCGCTGAAATCGACGATTTGGTTGCATGATCATGCACTGTTCTTACTTGTATATGAGTCTTTCGTATTTTATGTACTCTGCACTCGCGATCACTTTCATGAGCCATTCGATGTTTCCAAGCACTCAATTTGCATATCTTTGTTTTACATGTATTTTGACATCGTTATCTTATTTATTCTTCTGGGCTTTGAGCTTTCCTCACCCTTTACATATCACGAAACTCAATGGACTTATTACAAGAATGGAAAACGAGCTTATCCGATAATCATTGCAAGAACGCTTGTTTCAATCCAATATCATCATGCACATCTATCACTTCACTAAGTCAGATATCGTATGTTACCATTCACATTTGCAATTCTATGCAAATGGTGATAAGCAAAAGAAGTCCATCTAGTTTGGAGCCGTATGTGTACATAGGAGACGGTACAAAAGTCCAAATTGATTTTTTGGGAGTTGTTAGATTACAACTTAGTACAATAAATTTTTTGGAATTACAGGATGTGTCGTACATACCCTCGATCAGGAGAAATTTGATATCAGTACTTATTTTGGATAGACTTGAATAAGGTTTTCTTTTTTGAACTGGAAAAGTTAAAGTGTATCAAGAGTCATTGTTGATTGCACTGGAGTACTTTGTGGGAGTCTTTATAGATTAGAGTTGTCTGCTTTACCTTTTGTTTCTGTTACCCTTACTATTTAATACTTCTAGTAGCTCCAAATGTTTGAGATTGAATGGAAAGTCTTCTACTCTTTGGTACAAGCGTTTGAGTCATATTTCTAGATAAAGAATGAAGAGATTAATTAAATATGAGATTCTTCTAGATCTTGATTTCTCATATTTTGATACTTGTGTAGAAAACATATCTAGCATGGATTCAGAATTGTTGGTTGCCATAGTCTCCTAAATCTATAAGAGATGAGATCAAAGAAAAGCTAAGATTGAAAATATTTATTTCGTTCGTGGAATGAATCAGCTTTGGTTCAAACGAGTTTACTAAAGCAAGGGAGAAGATAGAACCATGTAATCTACAACTGGGCTAATATTAAACTATCCCATAAACGGGTCCATAATTAACATGCACCATTACAATAAAATCAGACATGATTGCTTAGTCCATAATTAATAAATTAATCTAACATTCTCCCACTTTGACAACATAATCATAAATCAAATGCTTTCTCAATAGATTTACAAAGCCATAATCAATCATATACAATTAACGCATCGAAATGATGCGTAAAATCGTGACATAATCGGGATTCCTCAATAATCAAAATCATAACTCAGCCGCTCGACAAGAGACTTACATACCATAACCAATCATATATAATTAATACACGTATGACGATAAATCAGACATAATCGTGCCGCTACTAATTTGTATATTTCAAATGATAAGAGTATTGATTCAATAGAAAGATAAAACATTATTCTATCATTCATATGGTCATTATAGTTATTAACCTTATTTTTTTCTCCAATTTTTTTTAATAATCAACATGACCTATATGTTTTGTGTATAATGGAGACCTGATTGAGTGGATAGGTAACACTCGAGAATAACCGAGATGACCTAAGAAGTTAGGGGCTAGTGGAACAAACACTCCAACTAGCCTGAGTAGCCCAATGCTGGGGGGGCATGTATGCTCCAAAGAACGGCCGAGACAACTCTCCTCACAGAGAACTCGAAAACGATTCAATAGGTCTTTAGAGGGGCTTAGGGCCAAGGGTTAGGTTGAAGATAGCCATACGAGCTAGCCATAGAGTAAACCTTACTCGAGATACTTAGTAATAATGGGGGATGTGACACCAAGCGGATCATAAAAGAACAAAAGTTGTGTTAACGACCCTTGGTCCCATAGACATATGTCCTCGCACCGGGGTGGGAATGTGGGCTTGACCCGATAGGTTAGCCCATATTTTTGAGAACTGCGTTAAAATTGGGCGGTCATAATAGAACTATTTGGCCTATCGTCCAACCCGAATAAATCTCGTTAAACTCCATAAAGCTAGGTCGAGCCAAATTCGGGCTGCCCATTTTCGACTTTTTTTTTAAAATAATTATATAATATTTTCTAATTATTAAAATGCTAATTTTTCTATTACTTAAAAAATAAAATAATTGTTTATGTAAAAATAATGGGGCTTATTAAATAATTATTTTTAATAAAATAAAATAAAACTAGTATGAAAAATAATTTTAAATAAAATAAAAATATATAAATGTAACTAAAATAATTTATTATATATAATCTTTTAAAAATATGAGAATAAACTATAAGAATTTCAAATAAAACTTTATTTTACGAAATATAAAATTTGTAGAATTATTAATGATTATTATATTTAATTTTTTAATGTTTGACCCATTTTAGCTCTCAACCAATATACTATCAAGCTGGACTAACCAAAAGTGGATACGATCGGCTCGTTTCCTAGCTACAGAGCCATGTCCTCACACTTGACCCATGAACACATGTCATCACATCTGTGGTCGCATGACTCATCAATAAGCAAATGACGCGTGTCTCAACATGTAGAGTGTAAATATAGCCCCATAAGGAAGGCAAGGGGACCTTTTTGGCTCTTTTTCAGCCACCTGGAGAATTAACCCCATCTCCACTTATGTAGCAAACCTCATACACAGCATTGTCAATGGAGAAGACGATACATTACATTTTCCAACTAAGAAGTAATAATCACATATAATAGGAAATACAGAGAAATTAAAAAGAATTCTTAGTTTTGAAGTTATCGATTGCATACTATAAGAGATAGAAAACTATTAGAAAAGGCTCAATCTATGTATTTTCCTTACTCATCATTTCTTTTAATTAAGTCTTTATTTGAATATGCAAAAGTTTCTTTGGAAAACATTGACAAATAGGCTCAAATAGTTACAAAAATAAAAGTCAAAGAAAACGAAGAACGAGTTTGAATTTAATAGAGTCACATGGTCCTCCAAACTCTTTTTGTATTCTTTCCTGCTCTCCTTTTTGTGGCCGTGGTCGGAAAAGAGTCTTATAATAACTGAACAGGAGAAATCATATATAACAGTATTAGAAAATTTAAAAAAAAATTAAATAAATGAAGATCACAAATATAATTTCTCACCTAGCCCTACGCTCTACGGTTCTCTTCATTACATCCTCCATCCTGAATTCTGGTTTACATTTTTTCAGTAAAGCATGACTCTGACACCCCCACATCTTATCATATACACAAAGCACGTGACACAATCCAACAAATAGAATCACCTGTGCTTATTTATATTAAAGTCCAAACTTGAGCAGAAAATCCATGAATTCGACACGGTTGAGAAGTGTCTAGGAAGCCCACCACCACTTTTACTTTAGCTCACATGAACATATAAATAGCTCACTAGCTCATTATCCCCCTCACTTCGCCATCATCTCCTCCACCTACCATTTGATATAGATTTTTGAGGTATTGAAGGCATTTCTAGAATTTTGCATTTTTTCTAATCGACCCAATATAATACAATCCCACATCGGTTCCATGTGAGAGTATGAAATGGTATTTTAGCTTGAGAGATTCTCCCATTTATCAAGCCAATAAATTTGGATTTGACTCTCTTATCGGCCGATAACTATCATCGTATGCTTTCACAAGAGCCACAGAATGTGAAAAGACTACTCCTGAATTCGCTTACTGCGCCCAAGCAGTAGGATCCAAGTGAAAGTTATCTCAGAGCAAAGGAGTCATCCGCGGACATCCCGCCTCTAGTAGTTGCAATTTATACGATCCCACATCAATTCCTTATACGAGCCTGGCTGACATTTAAGCCTTTATGCTTCCTCCCACCCATCAGCCCGGGCCTTTGTCGGGTTCTCCTATCGAAGCCTGGGGTACCATCACAATATTCTAATACTCTCAATCATATATTCATATTCGGCATAATGATTTCCTCGGGTCCTCCTTAGTCGATGGTTTTCTTCTATTTGGCTGCCAGAATTCACAGATTCCTCGCTTCAGAAGACTTCCCATACTTTCAAATATGGCACGTATTAGCAAATGTGTTTATCCCATTGAACTCCAATCGGAGGACGCCTAAACCCGACATAGAGTCGGAGGAGCTCCACCGCACCAAATGTACCAGATACATAGCATACCTCGCTATTTTTGCGTTGTTTGAAACGATGGTTATATTAGTCTGTTTAATCACCCTAATGCGTATCAAGAGTCCTAAGTTCCAATTACGGGCTGTTTCAATCGAACATCTCAACTTTCTTTCGACACAACTTCACCCTTTTTCAACATGAGATTCAATGCCAAAATTGCTGTCAAGAACTCCAATTTCGGACACTTCAAATTCAAGAACGGCACCATTACACTAACTTGGCTGCAGGTGATCCTCTAGATGCTAGTATTTCTCGGGCTGCCTGAGTCTCTGCCAGATCGACCAAGAAGATGAATGTAACAATTGATGTTAATTCAGACCATGTATTGAGCAAATCGAGATTAGCTAAGGATCTGAAATCCGGGTATTTGATGCTAACCAGCCAAGGAAAGTTGAGGGGGAAGGTGAATTTGATGAAGATGGTGAAGAGAAGGAGATACGCTCATATGAATTGCACTATCATCATTAACTTAGTACGTAAATTCATTCAAGATTTGAAATGCATATAAAAATGAATTCTAGTACTCTCAAGAGAGATTATGAGTTTTGCTTTTTGTGTATGTATTTGTTTGCTTTTGAAGATGTATGAGTAACGTTTTGACGATGTGTAATTAATTTTAGACGAATTATATTTTATATATTTCTTACAATTTGGGGATTTATATGTATATACATACATATAGGTTTTTGGCTAAATTATTATTTGTTTTTTCACAATCTTTTGTCCTTATATTAGTTTTGCCTAGGAATGAGGGTTTATAAGTCCACGTCCTTTAATTAGGTATGTTAGAGGTTTTAATCAACGTTAGTCTCAATTATAGGAAGAAACTTTTTCACTTTCGATGTAAATCAAGAATGGTATGAATGATCACTTACACGCTTCTGATAAACAATGGTAGATTTGTTAAATAAGGATGAAAATATTAAAGATAAGAACAAGGTTAGAATTCTTTTCCTAATGAGTATGAATATCTCACCACCACCTTATTTTATGGTAAAGGTTAAGGTGAATAGGAAGTGTAAAGATGTTTATAGGGATATGCCACAAGAAATAGTCATAACAGGAGCCATTTCTCAAAGTCATGAATTTGGAAAAAGAGGACTCTTCACCAAAAGAAGATTTTGTGAAAGATGGATGAGTTTTTTTTCTTACAATGGGCATTAGAAAAAGGATTTTCCTAAGTTACAAAAGAAGAATAAATGAAAGATGGTCTTGATATATATTTATATGGTCAAGTATATATGGAAATGATGAATCAAGATTTGTTTTGATTGGCTGTACGTCTTTGATATGCAACTCAAATTAGTGGATTTTTTATACAGACCTCATATGTGTCTCTTTAAAGTTTTCTTTCTTTTTTTTTTCAACTTGGATGAACCACATGGTGATTTTAATTTCATTTCTTTTTTCTTTTTTTTCACCTTAATTAGTGAAACTAGCTATCCAATATCCACTACCAAGTTCAAGAAATGAAATATTGATTTGACGTGCGAATTTAGAAGCATCGATCACTTGCTCTAAATCCAGTACAATGTTATAGATACACCTAATAGCATTCAAACTTGCAAGATATTGATAGAGTCTAAATAGCAAGTGTTGCAAAATTAAATAGCAAATAAAAAGAAAATTAAGAAGAAAAATCATGAGAATACATAGATTTACGTAATTCGCTTAACTGACCTACATGCATGGATAGATTCAAATACACAATGACATGATCATGTACACCACTTATGGAGCCAAGACATCATAATGTCACTACTCCTAAGAAGCTATCAGGATTGTTTCTGATGAAATATCTACTAATATATATCTAAGATTTCGATTTTACTGATATATGTGATATTTCAAGATATATCGCGATATTTCATACGAATATCGATATATCGAAATTAACAAAAATACTTTGAAATTATGGAAATACTTTAAAAAGTATAAAAATGACATTAATAATCAAATATATACATTGGAAATTATATTATAATAAGCTTTAAAATCAAAAATGAAGATCGATGTACCCAATTCAAAATTTGATAGAGGGCTCCCATCTGACAGAGACAATATTCATATCAAGCATACGATGTTCGATAATATCGACATAGGATCGAACATGCCATACATAAATGTTTTTTGACTTGTATCCACAAATTCTCACGTATCAGTGAAATTGAGGCTCATCAACATGCTCGCTTTTAAATATTAACCTAATACTTATTAATATATTATTAATGAAATGTTAATTTATTAATATATTATTACTAAATTAACTAATTTAAAATATGAAAGTATCATATAAACTATCACAAAGAACAAAAAATTGGAGTGAAATGAATATTAGATATGGGTAAAAAGAATTTGTGATCAAATAGAATGATTTTAGAGGTATTTATAGATTTTTTTTTTGGTCAAAATAGTTGTTGGATGGTCAAAAAATCTTTGTAATTTAATTATAACAGTTGGATTTAATTTTTGTGCAAATCTGACCGTTAACTCTTCTTTAAACTGTTGAGATCAATCCATAACCGTTGGATCAAGTCAGAATTTCAAATCTGACAATTTTGATATATCTCCGATATATCCCGATATATCCCTGATATATCTTGATATATCTCTAATATTTTACTGAAAAATTAAACTAACACGCACGTGTGTCACAGACCCGATATTTCCATGATATATCGATGATATATCGCCGATATTACCGATTTTTCCCTCAAACGATTTTCGATTGCCGATATCGTGTCGAACATTACTGATATCCAATATATCGGTGATATATCGGATATTTTTAACCCTTGGTTGTTCTATGCAACATGTAACTATATTTAATAAATAACTACTTACTTAAAGAAAAATAGTATTTATTTAATAAGTAAAATAATCACAAAAAATCATAAATTTAACCTAACAGAAATATATAGGAGTAACAAAGGCTTTTTAAAAAATTTCTATATCAGGAAAATCAAGATTCATTATATTTGAAATCCTATTTAGAAGTAAAAATTGTACTCTCAAATCATTTGTAACTTCATTCTTTTTGTATTTCAAGTTATTCAAACATTTCAACGAGTTCTGTCTTAATGGTTAAGGATAGGATCAGTGGCGGACCTACCTAGGGTTAAAATTTGAGAAAAAATTGTTTCTAATGACCCGTTTAAACCAATGACCTCTAGTTTGGGGGTAAGTTTCTTATCTATTGTGTTACAATGTTCCCCTTGAAGATTTTTATACCTTTTATGACTTTATTTTTTAGGTTCGCCATTGGATTGGATAGGACATAAAGAATGAACCAAGTTTGATTCTCCATGAAAACATATTACTATAACAATGTATTGTAAAATAATTAGATGTCAAAAATGTTAGAAAAAATTTGCACCTGCATAAAGATTGTGGCGACCCCTGAGCCCTGTCCGACCCGGTTGACGGATCCGGACCGAAACCCCGAGGATGCCCGGCTAAAGCCATCAATAAAATCCATTTATTCATATAAACGTTTTTGTTCTCAGATATTTGCGGAAACAGTTTTAATTTAGGGCAAGCCCATAAACATATACATTTAACAAAATACATTTACTATGAAGGCAATCCATGCCTTTTCAAAATGATTTACAAAATAAATGTCCAGAGTTCAAATTGTTTTTACAAAATATCAATGTTCAAAACAATGGAGTGAATGCATATGTCGGGGCATATTCCACAATTCTTTCTTTATGACTTGACGCTTCTCGATCTTGCCTTTCATCCCTGTTCACTCGGTACCAGCGCATTGATAAAACAATACGCTAAGCATTTCCATGCTTAGTGGTTCTATACAATTCAATTCTTCTATTTCAATTTAAATCAAATCATGAAATTTTATTTAACAGAACCTTCAAATCTTTTTGGATGATCAATATCAATATAATACATATACTTATTTCATATACAATCATTTATGGTTCATTGATCATCCTAAATATACACTTTCACATGCAATAAATCATTTATAACTAACCATGCATTTCACAATGCTCTTTATTTCAATTGCAATCATACTTTAATTCCAATTTATCAATCCACCCCGCCCTTAACGACTTTAACCTATGTTTTCAGTGATAAAGGATATACTCCGAGTCACTCCCAAGACTGCTCTACCGGGCCGCAGCCGATATAAAAACAATTTTATAACACAATATGGTCCCGCTGGGTTACGATCGGTTATTAAAATCAATTGAGGAACACGATGCCTACTGGCCGCCGACGGAGTGACACATCAATATATTTGTTCGTAGTACTGCTAATTTGACCCTTATTGATATACCAATCTATCCTTAATGCAAATTAAACGGTTAACATTCTATTAAGGGCGTTCAATTCTTTTATATCAAAATACAGTACATTTGTATAAATGTTCATTTTCAATAATCATTCAATTTTCATATGCAAACATTTCACAATCATTTGCCTCAAATCAATTAAAACAAATCAATATGCTTGTCTTATAACTTTAGAACAAACATTTCAAATATTGAAACGAGATAGGAGAAGATAGAACAAACCAATCTATCTCTTTCTTTGCCTCATTACACTTGGCTCTAGGTTGAGTGATCCTCACGCTCCTCAGCAAATTCACACACATCACATTTTAGTAAACTAGCATTAATCACACTTAATCTAATATCCGTCGCCTCGATTTCCGTGAGGCACGATATGTTTTTCCACTAGTTTCACTTGGCTCAACCCCATTACCATTTAATAGTCCTTAAACTACTTCCACGTATCACGAGACTTCTAACAAAAATCCCAAAATTTTGCCTATGAATATGTCTATGTCAAGGCGCAGCAAGGCTACGCCTCGCAAATGAACCCAGAGGTGACCTTTTCGCCCTCCAGCTTCGCCTGAGGTAGCGCCCTCGGTCGCGCAGGGCTACGTCAGCCGAGGTCCCTCAGGCGATAACCCTTTTTCCTGCATTTTCTTTGCTCATTTTTGCGATTTCTTCCAAAAATCATTCAAATTCTCAATGAAACTCTAGAAATCACTTCCAATAACATTCTAAAGTCATCCTAAACCAACCATGAGCAAAACCCATGGATGGATTAGGGTTTTTCTAACTCAAACATCATTTAAAGCAATCTAGGGTTTGTGTAATACCTTGAAATCACTTTACACTTGAAGCCCTAGCTTCCTTCTTCCTTCCTCCTTGCAAGATCTTGCACAAGCATGAAGGGATTCACACCAATCTCCAACTATTCCCAAAACCCTAGCTCTTCTCTCTCTTTGCTCTCAAAAACATTTTGCTCAAAATGAGCATTCTAAGACTACAAAATGCCTTAAGTCATGTTTTCACTCTAAGGCCATGTTTGGCTCTTTCATTAAATCTCATTTCTCATTTTTGACATTTTTTCTCTTCATTTCACTTTCATTTATCATTTAATTCACTTGGCATTTAAGCTCATTCTCATTAATTCCCAGTCCTCATTTACACATCAAATTCCGCCTTTACACTTGGGTTAATTTTCGGGTTCAATCAATTCTCATTTTGCATATAATATTTGCATTTCCCTTTTAGCCATATAATCATTTAATCAATATTCATTTAACAATTCCCATAAAAATATCCAAGGGCTCACTTATACCCTAATATTTTATAAAATTATTATAAAATTCTAGGATATTTTTTTCACGCTACAAATATGGTAGTCCTAACAACACCAAAACCAAAAGAAGTCATAGAGAGTGAAGGAGTAATAAAACTAAAGTAAAGAACAACCGAATCTTGTGAAATTCACAATTTAAGACAAATTCGCCTTCTCCACTGATGCTTTGAGATTCCCAAGGCGTCTGTCTCCCAAGATAAAACTGTTGTCGAGTGGTCGACAAAAGCACATTGCCACCACTCCGGCGAACTGATGATGTGTTCGCACTATCACCGACCAAAAGACGAAGGAAGGAAAACTCGAGACTCGATGACCTTTTGAGACACCCTCTCTGAAATACCCCGACAACCTTTATATAAAGGAGAGACTCGACCTTTTGGAATGCCAAACCTTTTTGGTTTCCCAAACCCTTAGAATTCCGAATTAAATTATTTATTGAATTTCAAATTAAATTATTTATTCAATGTCATGAATTAAATTATTCATTGAATGTGATTAATTTCATATAACTGAAATCCATAGAATTCTGAACAAAGAGTTATTCAGTGAATGTCATAATTTCATTCACTATTTCCAACAATTCCCTGCATGAATTTCATGAAATTAATGACTAAAGACGAGACATACTTGGTGATAGAACCAACAGTTAAAACCTGCATAGGAGAGGTAGGTGTTACCCTTTGAACCTTCCTTTGTAAAAATATGTTTACTCTACTAGCTAAACAATAGACACGATGTCCTTGAATTGTTTAGTCATTTGTGTAGACGATGACATATCTCATATAGGAATCTTCCTAACACATTTCAATTCTCACTTTTATGTCCCTTTTGGCCATGGACATGCGCTTGGTTCTACAAGAGTTTAATAGGAATTGTGCCTTATTCAATTGCCTTTGAAGCGGCCCCACTTTACTCTTACATAGGTGATCTCTTAAATTAAGAGTAACTCATGTTACGCTTTCCAATGCATAGAGATCATTAAAAGCATAGTTTAACCTACTTCATATGAGCATCATTGTTTCATCATAGGAATGGACAAGGGAAGATTCCCACAATGATATAACCAAGTCTTTATAGTTTAATTGTCCCTTAACCTAGATCTCGTGACATCTACCAACTAGCTCGTGTCCGTATCAACTTATTCTTTTATGGGCTTTGGTCACATTCCCTTCGATGACATTTCAACTAACTCTCTATTTAACCATTTAGTTAGCGGATCCACAATGTTATCCTTAGACATTATATAGTCCAGAGAGATAACACAAACTGAGGGTAGTTGACTAATGGTAATATGTCTACAATTAATATGTCTAGACTTACCATTATCCATACTGCTTAGTGATCTACCAATAATTACAATGTGTGCATATTAGAGGCATAGGCTTTGGTCACCTAGAAACGTCATTTAAGAATTGTTGTAACCGTTCAACCTCTTTCCCACTTTTTTCTAATGTTATAAACTCAAATTCCACTATGAATTTGGCAATAACCATTTGTTTTGAGAATTTCCATGAGACTATTGCAATTCTCAATGTAAACACATAATTGCTTGAGTAAATTCAATCACCACACCGTTATTGGATTCAAATATCATTTCCAAAATATTCAAGAAAATATCAATTCCAATAATTCAACACAATCCCTAATTATAACTTAAAGGTTTAGGTTCCAGATAGGTAATTAAGATCTTTTACACAAGGTCTCAATTTCTATACTTGTCCTTGTACTGTTGCAACAAGGATTTTCCAAATCAGCTAACTCCTTGTATGTTTCAACAAGGATTTTCCAAATCAGTTAACTCCTTGTATGTACCAACAAGGATTTTTCAAACCAACAAACTACTAGTTTGTTTGGTTGTATAAATGTTTAATTTTCAATCAAATGAGGTTTTTTTTTCCTTAAAAAAAAACCCAAACTACGCTTTTCTGAATCCTTGTTCCAGACATTATATTTTGAAAAAAAAAAAAATTATGGTTTTCTGGCACTTTTCCTTTCAAATAACCTTCCTCCAATTGGTTCCTTCCCTTTTTCAACCAATCATTTTTTCTTTATATCCAATCTTTTTTTTTGCGCCAAAGCCGTTTTAAACAACAATTGGATTTTTTTTTTCAAAAGATAAACTCAATTTTGTGTACAAAAGGATAAACTCAATTGTTCCAAGTATCATTTCTTGGAAACCATAACCCGATTTTTCTCTTCTTCTTTTTTCCAAAAGCCACAAATCAGGAATTTGTTTTAACATAACCAAAAAAAAATTTCCTTTCTCTTTTTCTTGTCAGAAGAGCCCCAACCCAGTATAATCATAGTTTGCTGGTTCTGTTTTTCCCCCTAAACAACAAACCGTATGTTTGTTTGTTTTTAAAAGGTTTTCCACAACTTTTCCATATTCAAGAAACAAAAGAATTGTTTCTACAATAGAGACACAACCTGAAACACCTGGTTATGGTTCTTTTTTCCTACACAAGTAACAAACCAAATCGTTTGTTTACTTAAACAAAGGATTTTTTTTTTTTTTCTATCCACAAAGAAATTAACAGATATTGTTACTAGGCGTGATGGTGCTACAAATCAAGAAGGTAATTTGAAGAAATACTTTTGCTTAGTTTAATTTATATAGTTTAATATTATTTTATTTTATTTTATTTAGATATTTGACTTATAAAAGTTGGATTAGTATGTAGATAATGCCTTTGATATTATTTAATGGCATAGCATTGTTTTTTATTTTTAATTTATATCGTTATATAAACTTTTTTTATTGATAAATTTAAATGTCTTATTAATACTCTTATTTATACAAGTATGCGTATTTTATTGACAAATTCTCTATTTCAATTAATATAAATATCGTATGGTATACATATATTAATTCACTTTTAGACGTAGGTAAAGAGACACACAATGATAAAATGACATTTATGTATGCGTAAAGATGTGATGAATAATGATATTTTTAAATGTCTAATACAATTGTTTATGACAAATTGTCATAACGACACTTGCAAGTATCACAAACATCGGTAATAATATCATAATAAACCGATATCCCGACACCAGGGGGCATCAAAACATTATGCTTAAACTACACAATAAAATATCATTGTTGCAATGTATTACAACATATATTAATCTGTAATTGAGTTGTTTTATCGACACTTAAAAACGTAAGTAGTACTATCGTAATAAACATATATGGCAACATTTGGAAGTATCAAAACATTATACTTGAACGACGCAACCACATGTCGCAGTAGATATATATTATGACACGTAATAATGCTATAATTGAGTTGTTTTAGCAACACTTGCAAATGTCAATAGTAACATCGTAAAGACTGATATGGCGACAACTAAAAGTATCGAAACATTATATTCAAACAACACTACCAAATGTCATCATCACAGTATATAACGACGCATAATAATGTTGTAACTGAATGATGTCACAACACTTAAAAATGTTATAAGTCATATCATAATAAACTAATACGCTTACATTCGGTCGTCAGAAGATTATACTTAAGCGACAATAGCATGTCATTATAGCGATGCATTATGACATATTAATTTCAGAATGACTCGATTTAACAACACTTAAAAAATGTCATAAGGCCCATCATAATAAACTGATATGGTGACACTTGGAAGTATCAAAATAGTATATTTAAGTGACGCATTACGTCGTGAACAACTATGTATTACAACACATAATTGAAAGGATTTAACAACACTTCAAAATGTCGTACGATACGTCACAAAGTACATATACCGACATTTGCTTTTCACGTTATGCACTGTGCGACATTGGCCAAGGCAACATATAAGCGACGCTTCGTAAAAACGCTGCAGATAAAGCTTTTGGTCGATATTTTTTCGCTTATTACGACATAAGTCAAACGCTCGATAAACCATTTTGTTAGTACAGAAGTTAAATTCATTTATCGAACGTCATTAATTTTATATAACCTAATCGCGACTCATCAGAGAGCTTCAAGTGAATGTCATTAATTTCATCTACTAATTTCAACAAAAAAAAAAAAAGGGAAAAAAAGTATCCAAACATAGAAAAGAATGAGAAAAGGAATAAGTCGTTTATTCCCACTCCTGGTAACAAACACGGTCTAATGTTGATTTTAACTCCAAAAATATGCGTATCTTGACCAATAGCATTTAAAATTCATTTTAGGTCAAATTCTCTCTGGTTTCAAACATAACTCAGTACTGATAAAGACAGAGGTATAGCGGATTCTAGAATGCGGGTCTTTTTTTTCTTTTTTCTTTTTTTATTGATGATTGAGATACTTTTAGCAGAGTGGAAACCGTGTAACACTGCATTGTCTTTTACTCATGGTGAATAATAAAAAGATGAAAGCCCTAGAATCATCATTATTATATTGTTAGCTATGGTCAGAAATTATTTGGTTGAGACATGTTTTTACCATAGAAGGCACCCAAGTTCACACCACTTTATTAGGTACAAACCAGTAGAGGCACTTGAACAGTGCGTGGTGTTATTTATTAATTTAGAAATATTTGATTAAAAGATATTAAATAATTCAAAATTTATGATTATAATATTTCTCTTGTTTTTTCTTAAAAAATAACTTATTTACTATAAAAAATACTATTTTTCATTTCATGTATTTACATTATCTCTTAAAAGATAAAAAGAAGAGTTATTTTGCAAGAAAATAAGAAATACATTTTTTAGATCATGCCAAAAATTGATGGAGGGTCAAATTTTCGATATGGAACTTTTAAAAAGTTTTTTAATCAAATCACCCATTAAGTTATTCATTTATAAGAAGCCTTTATGCTTATGTTTTCTTAAAAATGTTAGTTATACCATACCAAAATCTATAAATTCCAAAGGCTAAACACTAAAGCCTATTTTCGATCAAAATACCTTTCATATATTTACATTATCTTTTAAGAACGGTTATTTTTGCAAGAAAACAAAAAGTGTATTTTATTATGCCAAAAATTGATGAAGGGCTAAATTTCCAATATTGAACTTTAAAGGGTCTTTTAATCTAATCACCCATTAATTTATTTATTTTAAAGAAATCTGTATGCTTATGCTTTCTAAAAAAATGTTAGTTATACCATACCAAAATCTACAGATTCCAAAGGCCAAACACTAAAGCCAATAACGCGTTTGTATCTTTTCTACAAAGGATTGTCATGTCACTATTATAATTCTACCTTATATATATATTGCCCATGTCTCTATCTTAAACCCCATAATCATCTCCTTACTCAGTAATCAACACTGAACAACAAGAACTATTTGTTTTTTTTCTTTTCAAGATCCAAAAGAATGGCAGAGAAGGATCAACAAGAACAGGTTACCGCCAATTCAGATGTAGAGTCTGCCATGGTTGATTCTGAAGAGCTCCGCCATAAGAAGCGCATGAGACGGCTAGGCTATGCAGCTGCTTTCACTGTCTTCCTGACTGCTACTGTGCTAGCTTTGTCACTAACTATAATGCATATCAAGAAACCTAATCTCCGGTTTCGTACCGTCGAAATTGAGGATCTCAGCCTAAGCTCTTCCAACACAACTCCATCATTCAGCATGAGGTTTGAAGCAGAAGTTGCCGTCAAGAACATGAATTTCGGCCGGTTCGAGTATGATAAGAGTGTCATTTCGATGTCTTATGGGGGAAAGAAGGTTGGTGAGGCTTTTATTTCTAATGGTGAAGTGAAGGTAAGATCAACAAAAGTGATTAAGGTAACTGTGGAGGTGACTTCAAACAATATATCGAGTAATTCAAATTTGGCCAGTGATATGAAGTTGGGGTTTTGACACTGACCAGGCCATGGAAGATTGATGGGAAGGTGTATCTGATGAAGCTGTTCAAGAAGAAGAAATCCCAAATGGATTGCAATAACAGAAGCTTTAAATTTAGAGAACAAAGTGATCCAAGAATGGAAGTGTTACTGAAATTTTTGTAGTCTTTGTTAGCTTTTCATTGGAAATGAGTGTACCAAATGCTGAGTTTTGTCTCTATATTTAATTCATAGGCTTACATTCATTTTCACTGGGCCCTTCACTAAACCCACAGCTAAACTTTTCAAATCAAATCCAACTGAATTCAGAATCACTCAACTTTAACAATAACTAGTAAAAAGTTAATGACACTCTAGGAGAAAGAAAGCATCTTGAATCAAATGTGACAATAGAGCATGTTGGTTATGGGCATGGTCGTCGGTGTGGACTTGATCTCAAGTCCAGTGAGACACATGCCAAGAGACGTGTTTTATAGTCTTATGTATATACAGAAAATTGGAGTTATTTTTATGATGATATATGAGACAAGATAACATAGAAAAATACGATTAGAGAACTCTCCTAAAAAAACTCTTTCATCCAAATACAGAGATTCAAAGGTGTTTGTACTGTGAAACGACACTCAACCCAGGTGTTCTAGTAATTATAGTCTTTTTGAAGCATTGAAAACATATTTTTAGATTCAGATCTTCTAAGTAAATACCTGCTTCTGCTCCTGAAATATATAGTTCATAGAGAAATTAATCAAGGTCTACCCAGAACTAGATTGGCACTAAATGACTAGAATGGCTACTATGCCTAGAATATCAAATATTGGACCCTTTTTTTGGATATTTGAAATTCTGTCCTTGTCTTATATTTTTCCATTTGAATAGCTTAACTCAAGTCGTATCAATCTACATAGAAAAGCTTCAAACATGGGAATAATTCTTCACACCCATCATATTCATTTTACTCTATAAGTAACTCATGGAATTGTATCCATGTGGATTCTCTTTCCTACACAATTTTTCTATCACGTGTATAAAATATCGGCATAATTAGTTGAACAAGTGAAAAGAGAGGAAAGTCACTGCAAGGGTATGAAACAGAGAAATTTCAAGCTGCATGCTGCTTTCTGGGAGGCCCATTACATTCTTTATAATTATAGCATAACGATTTCATTCCTAATATCTCAAAATCTAGAAAAACTATGACCTGTGTTTCATTTGTTAATTTTTTATGATTCTCGTGTTTTACTAGTCAATAATCTTATCTAAAGATAAGCCTCACAACCCAACAATGGAAGCTTCTTTGCTGAGTGGAAATCGGACTTTTTTAAAACGCGTTTGAGAAGCCCTAAGGAAGCACACTCGCTGTTCTAGATTAGCAGATTTCCATGAACATTTTCCACCTTACTTAAGTTTAACATTATCATTATATCAACTGATCCAATATATGTAAATATTAATTCTTTTGCAATTATCTATAATCCCTTATGTATAATCCTTAATTTTAGGAGATCTCATGTTAAACATGTTAGGAACCTAAGGGACCCATCTCTCTCCACATTGATTTAATATTGTGAGACCTTCAAAGTTTTGTTTTTAGAGCTCCTCTCAAAAGGCATCACACCAATAGGATATTATTATCTATTATTAACTCATAATCCTCATATTTTAACCGGGAGCACGAACTTTGATGCACATTCAACAAAACGATCAACTCTTAGACTTCAAGCCTCGCACATATACCGGTCATTACGAGAGTCGACTTTCAAATACAGGAAAAAATATTCAAATTACAAAAAGAAGTCTTCAACCTATAACCTTCCTAGCTCCTGTGCTGCTTTAATCGCTACGTTAAACAATCAACGCTAAGAGGCGCCCAGCATTTAGACATTACGAATACTTAACAATCAATAATTATCTGCAATTCCTTAATTTTTAGGATACAATCAATATTTTTTGGTTAAGTAATTGTAATACCCACTCTTATATATGTATTCAATTTCAATCAACAGCAACAACAAGTGCATCTGATGAAGCGTGATGAAGAAGAAGAAATTGGCATAAATGAAATGCAGCATCAACATTAACTTAGCAGAAAAAGTCATCCGAGATTTAGAATGCCACATAAAAGTAAAGCTATGTTATTTTAGGCACGAAAGTCTAGGAGTTTGTTAGTACTTTTTCTTTGTTTCATAATAATGTGAGAATGTGTTATCTATACCCACTATGTGTGTAATTCTTTTCATGTTGTGATTTCTTCACTATTCTGAAAATCTGGCAAAGACCTTAGTCTACCTTGGATTTTTGTATATATGTATAAGTTTGGGTCATATGATAAAACCTTTGACATTTCTTAACGGCTGATTGCTTGCCTTGACTAGTCAGACTGGGGACTGGGTCTGTCTACATGTATTCAAAACTACTTTTCAATTCACCTTTGGGCATTTATGTGGGTGGTACTAGATTTTAATGCTGAGAGTACTACGCGTGCAAAACTACTTTTAAGTCTTTGGGCATTTATATGGATGGTTCTAGATTTTAACGACGGTAAAGATTTAAATATATGCATGATTTTAACGTTATTTTGAGAGATTAATTTTTCATCACTTCTGATGCAAGTGTTGTTTTACTTTGTCATCAAGCAATATCACGAGATTCTCAAGCTTAACCGACGGCGAAATTCTCTAATGACCTTAAGGGGAATCGAATTTGATGACGATTAGGAGCAAACCAAAACCCAACTAACTAAACTACTCCCTTAGGTTTTTCTTCATCACCCATTTGTTATTTTTAAGGGTGATTTAATTAAATGACCTTTTGAAACCCTCATTTTTTTAAATTTGACTCTTCTTCACTTTTTGGCCTAATTTTGACAAAAATGTCATTCTTATTTTATTGTAAAAATAACCTTTTCTTAGAGATAATTATATAAATACATGAAATAAAGAATAATATTTTTTTCTAAAATCAGTTATTTTTCAAAAAAAAATAAACATGAGACATGTTAGATTTACAAATTTAAGAGTATTTGGTGTCTTTTAACCAAATATTTTATAATTATCTCCCTTTTAATTTGAAATTAAAAAAAAAATCTAATAAAACTTGAAACTCATCATCATTAGGTGTATGTAAATCAAACCTCAAAAAAAGATGTGCATGGCCCAGATTCACTGTACCCGTAAAACTCTGTGTGCTTACACTTGACCTAAACCAATAATGGCATCATATGAAAAAGTAAAAAGAAACACAAGAGTCAAATGCTAAAATCCAAGTAACGCGTTTGTAAAATTTTCAGCATAAGTGTGCGGAATATCAATTATATCACCTGTGTCATTCATGCGGCTAGCTTCTCCCTTATATATACCCCATCCCTATCCCATCTCACCATCACCTCCTCTAAAGCAATCAACTATACCCGAAAAAGAAAAAGATAAAGAAAAAAAAAAAAAAAACCCCTTCTTTCTTTGCTTCCAAAGAGCTAACAACAATGGCAGAGAATGATCCAGAGGTCCACCCCATGGAGCCAACGGAAGCTCAACCGAAAACCGACGTAGAGTCAGCAAGTACGCCGTCTGAAGAGCTTCGCCGACGCAAGAATAAGCGGATGAAATGCTTAGCATGTGTAGCTGTTCTCGCCATTCTACTGACTGCCATTATTCTTTCCTTTGCGTTAACAGTCATGCATGTCAAGAACCCTAAGTTTCGGCTCAGCTCCATTGAAGTAGAAGATCTAAGTTTCAGCCCCTCCGCGACATCTCCGTCCTTCAATTTGAAACTTGACGCAGAACTAGCGATCAAGAACACAAATTTCGGCCACTACAATTATGAAAACAGTAACATTACATTGGCCTATAGAGGGACCAAGGTTGGAGAGGCCTTGATTTCTAAAGGTAGAGCAAACGCAAGATCCACCAAAGAGATTGAAATAACTGTTGATGTGAATTCAAGCAATGTATCAAGTGATTCGAACTTGTGGGTGATTTAGATTCTGGGATTTTGAGCTTGACCAGCTATGGTGATTTGAGCGGGAAGGTGCATCTGCTGGAGGTGTTCAAGAAGAAGAAATCCCCACAAATGAATTGCACCATCAACATTGATTTGGTGAACAAAGAGATCCAAGATTGGAACTGCAATTAAAAGTTTCATCAATGTCTGATTCTTGATTGTAATTTACTGTTTTGATCCGTTTTGTGTAGTTTGTTTAGAAATAGTGGATAGAGAAGCTGACCGTGTGTGTGTGTAGTTTTTGTAACAATTAATGTATTAAACATTTTATTCATTTGTTTGTGTTTGGAAGCTATAAATTGGGTGAATAGATGTTACATGAATTTTATATATATTTATTTGTATATCAATTCAAATATTTAAGTATAGGTTTTAAAAAAGAATTAAATAATTATTTTTATAAGAAAATTAGAAGGCCTTGCTTATCAAAATGAGATTAAAACAAATGAAAAATTAAATTTTAAATTTGGATTTTTAATGACTCTTTAATTAAATAAAAAACCGTCCAATTTCAAAAGTATATTAATAGTTTTTTTCTATTTTTGAATGGAGAAAAAGATCAAATCATTTCTTAAAAGGCAGCAATACACAAATGGCTGAAATGCATGCATTGATATAATGGAGCATTCCTTCTCCTACAAGCTTTTAATTCTCTTGTAACTCATCCCTGTGAATCAGTTAATTATTTTATATGTCAAAATAAGCGTTTTGAAAATATCAAGACATTTTTAGCCAATTTATTCCCTTGCTTTTATGTAATTGCATAGATTCTGCTTTAAAATACAAGTAATACCATTTTTGTGTTATCTAAAAATATATATTTTTTCTCTAAATTTAATATTTCATGTGTTTTTCAAAAAAGAAAAAAAAATGAAAACAAAACATATTATCTCTGTTTTTCTTATTTTTGATTATAGGAAACAATTTAAAAAAACATAGACAAAAGAGACCCTTCGTTTCTACTACTTTACACGCTTCTTTAAAATGTACATGTAAATGTATTTTAAGCTGTATACACTTGAATAAACATTATTTAAACTATAAAGAATAAAGTCATTTCAAATCTATTAAAACCAATCACCACTTCCACAAAAATTAAAATTAATGGGATTTAAATTGTTGAACCTTTTTGAAATGCCCTAATTTAGCTTAGATTGTATGGACATTGAAAAAAACCCCAATCTTGATAATCTTATTTTGTTCAATCTAATAAATATCAATGTTTGTCATAAATCACTATTTTAAATTTGCTCATGTTAGACTTTTTATATAGTGAAGAGAGATGGGGATATATGCACTAATGGGAGGAAGATGATTAGAGATGAAAGCAGCAGCCATTGAATCATCGGCAGCCAAGGAAGAAGACGAGGAGGATGAGGAACATGATAATTCAAAGGAAGAGAAATTAGACTTTTTATGTCAAAATGTCAATCAAAAAATAAATTTATTAATTTTATGTAGATTTATGAGCTATTATTTAATCAATTAATCAAATACCATTAATATTGAGATCTATATCTCCATTAACTTATAAAGGGGATGTTTTTACATAGGATACAACTGAATTTATACTGGTATGATATGAGGGGTTTGTTCGTGTAAATACCCCAATCTTCGAAAGAAATTGCTGGCCAAATATTATTTCTTTTTTTCCAGAGCTCAAATATTATTCCCTTTTAACCTCAGAATTTTCATTTTAAATAGTGTGTTCAAACATTAAGGGCATATTTAGTTAAAACTATTTTTGTTCTTAAAAAATAAGAAGAATAAAGAAAACAAGAAAGAATAACTGATTCCTTTTTTTCTTTTTTGTACTAAACAAAGAAAATTATAAAATTATAAATTTAATTAATAAGAACGATTTTTAAAAATGCTAAAATTGGCGTTCTCTAAGTTTTCAAATTTATGGAACAAAACTAACCCTAAGTATCTATCATTATTGCCTATTTTCACATTTATTGACTTTCAATATATTGTTGTGATACATTCTCATTAAAGCTCAGCGCCTCTGTGCTATACCTAACACAATCGCTTAACCATTAGATTTTGGGGCCTCGTCTCATTGACAAGTATCTATTTAGAATTCATCAATTTTAAATTAGAAAAAAATATTTGGAATAAAAATAAAAAATAGGTTTAAGGTTAATAAATTAATTCTTTATACTTGTTCACACACATTTTATTGGTTTCTCTTTCTTATATAAAAATTAAAAAATTATTTACAAATATCTAAAATTTTGAGGAAATTTTTATTATAATATTTGATTTCTTTTTACATTTTTAAGGGTAAAATGAATAATGAGAAAATCATTGTTTTTTAGTATTTTTTTCTTTCTAAGCCATTTTCCCGATTGCAAAAAGCCTTAACAAAAAAAAATATTTTTTAGACAGAACGTAAAATGAATCATTTTGACTCATGATAAGATGATTTCATACAAAGATAATTCAGACCCGTGCAAGTACGGCACCATTAAATATATAATTCAGATCCGTGCAAGTACGGCACCATTATATATATATATATAACATACTGATTTTTAGGAAAAATTTTGAAAATATTTCATAACCATCATAGTCAATCTTTGACATAGCTGTAAGTTTGAAATTGTAACTTCTTGTTATGCAGTCTGGATATTGAAAACTCTTTTCTACAAGCAAAGTAGTTGAAAATTAATTAACTTTCTATAGAAGGTATTTGACATATTCATTGTTTCACCAAGCATAAAAAGTACAACTTTCCATCCATATCTTTGAATAATAAGTTAACTTAAAAAATAAGAAACATTATTTAGATATTTAAGTTTAAGCTATTAGAAAAATTAGTATTTTAGCATAATATTAATCTTAGTTTTACTTCTTCTCGATTTGCATGGTGTAACCTTATTTATATGTTCAAAAACTTCAACTCAAATTAGAGATGATATACCTCTTTAGTTAGATTTTTCAAAGATAAACAATAATTGAAAATCTCATAATAAAAGTTTTCCAGAAATATTTACTGATTTTCTTAATTATTCTCAAATCAAGTTATATTCTACTTCTTTTTTTTTTTTAATTATTTAAACAATTCATGAATCCCTTTTTTTTTTTAATAAATTCTCAGGTAAATCCCACTCTACAACTGTCCTTCCAAAAACAAGTACATAGCATTTCTCAAGAATCCTATTGTTAGTTTCATATTTCCATCCATATTCATGTATTTCTGTTTCATACAATTTTGATGACTGACCATTTAAACTTCTCTATCGGGAAAAGTGATCTTTAAATTGTTGAATAAGGAAAAACAAAGTAATCATGAAGATTAATGTTATATATACTTTAAGCGAACCTTCTATCATTAAAATTGTAGAAAGAAAGGCAATATAATTGGAGGAAATAATTCCTTTTACCTTTTCATAGATATATTATGAATAAATATATATATCGCTATACTTGCTACTTGAGTTAGAGTATAGATATTAATAATGTCCGACTTTGATGCATGAATGGCCTTTCGATTGCCACTTAGGGCCTTTGTGAAGATATCACCTAGTTGTTCTCCGGTCTTCACATGATGCAGCGAAATCGAAGTCGGGATTTGTTTTACCATGAGAGCGAAATGACAATCTATCCCAAATATTTTTAGTTCATTCATGGAACACGGGATTATAAGCAATATAAAGGCGGCTTGTTTGTCGCGCCAGTTTCTTAGGATCGGTATCTGATACGACTTCCGTAAAAGTTGATGAAAGCAGCGTGATCTCGCACGGATTGTGTCATCGCTCTATATTCGGACTTCTATCTTAGATTGGTGAGGCTACGATTATTATTCTTATGAAATTAGATCCCTCCAACAAACACATAGTACTGAAGTGGGCCCATCATGTCATCCTTAAATCTTGCCCGATTTGTGTCGAGAAAAGCACTTTCAATTATGTTATGCCGCGATTCTTGTATAAATACCATGTCCGGGGCTCATTCAAGTAACATAGAATTTGTTCAACAACTGCCCAATGGTCAACTGTTGGAGCGGACATGTACTGACTTACAATACTGACTAAGTGGGCAATATCAGGACGAGTTATTGAAAGGTAATTGAAACTACGCTAGTGATATGTCTCGGGATCTCATAGCTGTTTACTTCTCTAGTAAGGTGTACACCTAGAGCCATAGGGAAACTGTTTGGCTTTACCCCCAACTTTCCAGTCTCAAACAATATATCAAGCACATATTTCCTTTAAAATAAGAAGATTCCATGTTTGCTTCGCATAACTTGATATTAGAAGTATTTTTAGCGTCGCAAGTCGCTGTATGGAATTGGAACTTTGAAGAAGAGATGAGATGTCTTTAGGTCGTTTCTAGGTGATATGATATCATCCGCATCACTCACCGATAGAATGATACTTGAACTAGAGTTTCTGTAGAAGACAAAGTGGTAAGATTTACTCTTTTGCATGCTAAATTCCTCAACGACTTGGCTAAATTCACCAAACCACACACGATGACTCTATTTCAAACCATACATAGACTTCTGAAGACGAAAAAACTTTCCTATCCTCTCTGTGACAAACCTAGAGGTTGCTCTATATCACGCCTCTTGAAGGTCGCCATGAAGAAAGATATTCTTAATATCAAGTTGGTGGAGATCCCAATTATAAGTGGTAGCTAGGGAAATAAAAAGCTGAACAAATGTCATCTTAGCAATAGGGGAAAAAGTATTAGAATAATCCATAGCGATAGATGCGGCATGCCCTTAGCCATAGAGTCATGATTTCAATCGAACCCAGGCTGAGACCGTGGGATTCACTTTAAAACTCTGAAGCCCGATGGAATCCGATGGTTTCTTTCCCGTAGATAAGCGTACCAAGTTCAAGTACATTGTCATCTAAAGCCTACATTTCTTCCACCATAACACTACGCCAACCAGGGTGAGATAAAGCCTCACGGACAATGGTAGGAAGAGAGATATAATCAAGAGATGCAATAAAGGAACAAGAGAAAAATGACAAATGGTTACAAGAAATAAATGAAGAGATTTGGTGAGTACATTGACATTTACCTTTATGGAGAGCAATCGGAAGATCATCATTCTGGACTAGATTTGATGACGAAGCAGACGGTGTTGGACTAGAGTCTGGAGGGTTCTGAAGCCGAGAATATACCTAAATGATGGGAGGTTTAATATGAATGGGAGCTAGAGTAGGAGCTGGTGGAACCAGTAGAGCGGGTGAGGCAATAGTGTACACTAATAAATCATTATCCTCCATTTGACCAGTAATAGGAGAAGAAAGGGAACGGTGATGCTCCGAAGAATGTAACATTAGTAGACACAAAGTAATGTCGAAGAGTGGGACAATAACACTTATACCCTTTCTGAACTCGAGAGTAACCAAGGAAGATACACTTCAATGACTTAGTGAAAGGGGTATATTGTATTAGCATTTCCACCATGTTTCTCATGTGTTTTTGCAACCTAAATGCTAGATCCACACCCTTATCCTCAAATATTACACTAATCCCTCACATTTGTGAGTTTGGTAGGTATTAAAGAAAAGCAAGTATAGGAGAGGGCAAAAAAAGAAGTAAAGCAGAAATTGACAAGAGGCCTCGGGTTCACCAAGGCGAAGCCCATCTTCGCCTAGTGACTGCCGTTGAGGCGAAGGCGAGACAGCATGAAGTGAGCACACCTTCGCTTAGGCGAAGGAAGTCCACTTTGATTTCAGACATCTTTCTTCACCAAGGCCAAGGAAGTCAGGTTGGGACAAAAATGCCCTCATTCTCAGCCCCATTTTGGTCATTTTCCAACACCATAAATGCTACCTTGTAATATTTTAGAAGATATAGACAATCTTGGGGAGGACTTAGGGCATGGCACATATCCAGGGGTTCTCTCTAAGCTTTCGTTTTTCTAGGGTTTGTAGATTTTCTTAGTTTTTAGCTTGTGTTTGGAGCCAAGTTGCAAGGTCTAGCTACTAGAGGACTTCTTGTAGTGGTGGAGCATGGTTTTGGGGGACCTCTACTTCATATTTGTTTTGTATCCCTAAACCCTTCTCATTCAGCATTATGTTTGTTGTAGATATGATATTGTTGGGTTTTGAAATTTGTTATAGTGGCTAAATCCTCCTCTAGAATTTGATTTGTTGACATTGGTGTTTAAATTTTGTAATATATTAGTGAGTTTTGTGAATGTATCTTGTGTTGAGTTTTTATGATGTGGTTATATGAATTTCAGTTTTTATTCAAATGTTGCATGTTAGGTAGTGAGATTGAGCCACAGAGCTCAAGGGTTTCCTAAAGTGACAATTGGAAGTAGACCCTTTGGACTTGATTTCCATTCCCTAATGTTCATAATTGATAAAATCAACTTAACTTAATCAAATAAGTCTAGGAAATTAGGAATGCCTAGTATTAGATGTAGTTTATTAGGAGGGACATCATCTAACCTTATGTGATGATCGTATGAATTGAAAGGTGATCGATTTGAGCATAACTTGGGAAATTTCATTGCATGGACCGAAAGGAGAATAGGGATTAGGTGTGAGAAATTAAGAAGAGACTCGAAAGATTGATCCTCATGTAGAGTTCGTTGGGTAAACACAAGATTATCTTCACTTAATCAACGCTTAATGGACATAAGCCGTCAATGCACCCGATAGGTGGCCAAGAGCCTAGTGTCGTGCAGGAAAGTCGTTCTTGCATCTTAGCCAGCATTTGCTAATATATTTTAAGAGTAGATTGTAGTTAAATTAGTTTTATTTCTAGTTAACAACCCCTGCCAGCGTAATTAATCCTCAATTAAACCATCTCTTCCCTATGGGTTTAACATATTAGGGTTTTTAATTTGAAAACCACTATATTACTTATGATCCGTGCACTTGCAGATTATGTTGTTTTACCAGGGTACATATAAATAGCCGACACACCTCCACACACACTAGTGGCGGTGTATCGGCCACTCTAAAAATCGGTAGATTTACTTCTAACATTGCAGAAAATCATGAAGCGAGAGCCGTATTCTTTCTTGAAAGCTTCATTATAAAATTTTTTGCTTTTTCCAACATGATTTGTTAAAAAATCTCAGCGAGCTGTCATTGAAATAAGGACATATTCAGAATCTATAAACCACAAATTTACACTTTTCCAAATATGGCAACCATTAACGTTCTTTCAAAGCCTCGAGCTGACACATTTTCACAAACTACACTATGTACATACATATGCCACTATACAAATTCAAGTATTTCCTTACAAAAGATTATTAATAACAACTTGACCATAAAAGTCGGGAGAGAATCCTAATATGCTCATTTGTCCGTGTCTGTACTTGGAAAATAATTTTTTAAACGACAAAATAATGGAAACTAAACAAACTCGGTGAGTGTATGCTTTATAAAATGTTTTGCTTTTTTGGAAAATATCTCAAAACTATAAAACTCTCTTTTCCAAGACATTTTCCAGAAACCTTGCTTGCTTGCTTTACTTTACTTTAAAAGTTTCTAAAACTTTTCGTACTTGCTTGCTTGCTTTGCTTTACAAGTTTCTAAAACTTTTCATAACTTCTTGCTTGCTTTAAAAGTTTCCGAAACTTTTCATAAACCTCTTGCTTTAAAAGTTTATAAAACTTTTCATAAACACGAGTGCGGGGCTCGACCGGTTTTAAATAAACGGGAGCTTGACCAGTATAATACAAATAAACGGGGTGCGGGCTCAGCGAAAAGCGTTTAAATAAAGCGGGAGCTTAGACCAACCGATGGTTTAAAATAAGCGGAGACTTGGGCTCAGCAGCTGACCACCCAAAATAAAAACAGGAATGCAGGCTCAGTGCTTGTTTAAAATAAAAACGGGATCCTGGGTTCAACCGCTTGTTTTAAAATAAACACGGGAGCCTGGGCTCAACCGTGCACCAGTGGTTGATTTCAAAACTGTATAAAACATGCTTATAAATCATCAACCACTAGAGACCTTTCTGCACTAGCTGGCCCCTTACTAGTGAACACGAGGGCACGGAGCTTGGTAGGTGCGAGTGGTTGGACACAGGTTCGCATCACTGGAGTGGAAGAGCCTTGGCTCAATTCCCCTTTTTCCGGTAAATATGGTGGCCTTGGCTCACCATAATCCCAGCCTAGCAGCGTTAACCCATATCTTCCCGTCGTCTGCGGTCTCGACTAAATCTTATGATCGTGAGTGGGTTCTTGGGCCGAGCCGATCTAAAATGCGTAGTGATGTCCCTAGCACCACGCAGGTGCGATACGAATACCTCGACCGGTATGCTTTACAGCCAAACTAGGAGATTTTCGTTGGTACTTGTTTTATAAATATATGTTTCTTTTGCTTGCTTGCTCTTTGAAATATGGTTTACAACTCAAAACCATTGCTTGCTTGCTTTTTAAAAGTAGGTTGAACCATCAAAACCATTACTTGTTTGCTTTTCACATATGGTTTCATCCAAAACCATTATTTGCTTACTGGCGCTCATTGCTTGCTTTAAAATATGGTTTACCATCAAAACCATTAAATACCAGTGTAAAATAGTTTATAATAATACACTAGTATTTGAAAAATAGATTTAGAACACTCACTTTCCTTTTACAATAATTGAGCACGACTCCACAACTTTCCCGCCTTTGCTTTTAGCCTACACACTCAAACGAATACGGCGAAAACGTGTCGCTGATGTCATTATAAACTTAGCATTACTTTATAGGCAAGTCACTTTGAGTAACTAACACTTATTTACACTCAAGGAATATCGCCGAGGTGAAGCGAGGCGGCGAGGTACGCTATGTTTTTCATTGAGTTCCAATCTTCTTTGAACCTCTCTTTTTCATTTAGTAAGGTTCCCATACTAACGGTGTATGATTTTAAGCTTAACTATGCGAAATTACCAAAATCTGGGCATTTTGGAAGCTGTGGTACCGACACCACTGTGTTTGGTACCGGTACCAAACACTTTCTGTATGTTGGTATCGGTACCACTTGTCTTGGTACCAGTACCAAATGGTTTCTGTTAAGTGGTACGGTACCACCCTGTTTTGGTACCGGTACCACCTCGTGGTTTTTGCCCAGAAATGCTGATTTTGCATCTTTTGGTACCAATTCTCTTCATACAACTTCTCCATTCCATAATACCTCAAGAACCAACATGGAATTCATCCAAAACCACTCCATAACACTTGTATTGGTGGTTTGGAACCTCATATAACCAAACACTAGGTAAAAATCCCGAATTCAACACAGGTCACGATTCTTACAAAACCATATAAATATGATGGATTCCATGTTTATGCTATACCAATTAGGGTTTTACCCACATAACTTCAACAAATCTAGGGTAAATGTGATCTCTCCACAAAACCCTAGAAAAAGGAGCCACTAATCTCCATGGAAACCCTAGAAATCCAAATTACACATGATTCCAAAATGAAAACATACCTTTTTGGTCTTCTCTTCTTATTTCCCTCTTTCTTCCTCCTCTTATCTTCTTTTCTCTTCTCCAAACGTGGAAGTACTAGCAAATGAGACGGAAATGAGACATTTGTTTGTCTCATCTCCCTTTCTCTCTCATCTCTTGCCCTTAATCGCAAAATAGGTCCTCCATCTCTACTTGATTGCACTTGACTTTGTTATTTTATTTTGGCATACTCTTTCTCTTCTTTGATTATGACTTTCATGTCCCATTTTTATCACTTACAACTTTACCCTTGTTCTAATACAAATTCCAGGTTAAATCAATTTATGATTTCACCATTTCATCCTGAACAACAACTCCAAAAAATATTTCAATGGCACTTGGTGCTCATATGCGCCCCTACAGTTACACGTACTGTACACTCTCTCGGGACGGGGAGTTACAAAAACAACCAAACACTTAGGATAGAGTTTAGACATATGAGGACGAACATCCCGAACAAAACAAGTGCACCCAAATACTCGAGGCTCAATGGGAAACAAAGATTTATGGGAAAGAGGTTTTGAAATGGAGTAACCTAATTCAAGACAAAGGAAGGCATCCGATTAATAAAAAAACAAGCTGTGGAAACAGCATTAGCCCAAAAATGTTTGGGCACGTGCATTTGAAGCAATAGAGCGGCTTGAGTTTAAAAATGTGTCTATTTTTCTTTAAACAACTCCATTTTAAGGAGCATCAACACAAGATGTCTAATGAAGGATGTAACACCCAATTATACTTACGACGGTTTTATAACATGTTTTAGGATATAATAAGAAATAAATGTATATTTTTCGAGAATAAAATAATACTAAAAATAAAATAAGCAAAACCGAAATTAAAACAAAAGTCAGGAGTAAATTGGTAAGAATTGTCAATTAAGGACCCAAATGACATAAGAACAAAGATTGTATGCAGAAGTAAGGAATGCAGGCAGGTGGAGACAAAGAGAAGGAGTTTGGGGACCAAAAATACGAAAAGAATATTAAAATCAAATAAGGATAAGAGCAAAATAAATATACCATTTTGGTGTTTTGGGGATCAAGCAAAAAGCAATGAGATAGGGAGTGGAGAAAGAGAATAAGAAGAAGAAAAGAGAAAGAAGAAAAGAAAAAGAAAGGAAAGGTAAGGATGCTATGATTTTTGTATGAACATTTCTCTACTAATCTGGGATTGTTTCTTGTTTTGTCACGAGGTTCATGCTTCTTCTTTTTTTATTTCGAAATTGCCATAAAAACCCTAGTTTCACTTCATCTTCCAAGAGCCTTTCTGTTTGGAATAAAAAATTCAGGGTCCTTTAAGAACCCTAGTTTCGGTTCGTGCTTTAATTTAAGGTGCTTTTCGTGTTAGATTTAGGCGATTTGATGTGGGGGTGTGGGTTTTTAGTGGATGTGGAATCTGGGGTTCGATTCAATGGAATTTGGAATTCCGTGTGATTTAGTTTCTGTTTTAGGTTCATCTTCAATCTTGGGTTTAGGGGTTTTTCTGGAGGTTTGGGCTTTATGTTCTTGGTTTTGAAGTGATTTGAGCTGGTTGGCTGGTTAAAGAAATTAGAAAATTTAGTATTTTATCATTGGTTTTGATTTCTTCCTTAAATGCCAACGCTTTGGATTGAGTTTACGGTTATGAGTTCATTTTGTATGTTTGAAAAGTCAAATTCGATACTTGGTAGAAGGTTGGACGTTTTCTTTTGGGTTGGTTTGATTGTAATCCTCAAATGAGGAATATTTGTATTAAGGAAATATTGGGGTTTTAGGGAAGATACTGTAAAAATTTCTCCAAAACCCATGCCTTTGTCTTTGTCATAATTTCTTTGTCCGAACTCCGTTTTATATGTTCTTAGACTCTATGGATAGCCCTTTGAGTATAGAATCTATTCATATATAGCTTGATGAAATTGGAACTCATATTAGGTCCATAAATCACAAAAGCAGTAGGCCACTATTGGTTTACGCCGTGATCCTTTGGTTATGGGAAGCCTCCAACTTCGGACGATCATAATTTCTTCGTCCGAACTCCGTTTCTGATGTTATTAGACTCTATGGAAAGACCTTGGAGTCTAGAATCCATCCATATATAGCTTGATGAAATTGGACCTCATATTAGGTCCAGAAATCACAAAAAATTGTAGGCCCTGCTGGTTTTTGCTAATAGTCACTGTTCATGGAAAGCCTTCCAACTTGAGCGATCATATTACGTCCGAACTACGATTTTCGGATGTTCTTAGATATGGAAACACCTTTGGAGTCGAATCCATCCATATATAGCTTGATGAAATTGGAACTCCTATCAGGTCCATAAATCATGAAAAATAGTAGGCCCTTCTGGTTATGCTCTTAGTCACTGTTCATGGGAAGCCTTCAACTTTGGAAGGTCATAATTTCTTCGTCCGAACTTCGTTTCGAATGCTCTTAGACTCTATGGAAAGCCCTTTGAGTCCAGAAATTGGAACTCATATTATGTCCAGAAATCATGAAAAACAGTAGGCCCTACTGGTTATGCTCTCAGTCACTGTTCATAGGAAGCCTTCAACTTCGGATGGTCATAATTTCTTCGTCCGAACTCCGTTTCGGATGTTCTTGGACTCTATGGAAAGCCCTTGGAGTCTAGAATCCATCCATATATAGTTTGATGAAAATGATAGTAAATAGCTCATAAGCATACATGGTAACCATAATTATTCATACATATAATGAGATATGAAAAATGCAAAGATATTAATAAATGATTATAAATATCGCATATGATTACCGGATGACAATAATTATTCAGGAATATGAGATATGTACTGAACATAAAATACACATGGATTATCTGCTTAGAACCTGGTAGAGGGATAGATGGGCATGCCTATTAGGGAAAAACAAGTCTTTAACATATTGATCAGTTGGCCCCGTTTGGGCCATTACAGCGCCTTCGGGCCCTTATAGATGGTCATTGTCTCACACAATAATAACAACGTCTTCGGGCTCTTATAGACCATTGTTTCGTACAGTGAGTACAACGCCTTCGGGCCCTTATAGTTTCCTTTATCCACTTCTAAGGTTTATGCATGCATGAAACATAAAACAAATTACTTGAATATAACATATGAAATGATATGATATGATAAGAGAAGCATAGCACCGCTATGCGATGACAAGTATATTGTGACAAGAACATGAAGCAAAGTGTAAAATGATATGAAATGTATATGAACGTTAAGAAATGAAACATGGTATGATAAGTAAATATGAGATATGTATAAGCATGTTTAAATGATATGATATGTTAGATGTATATGCATGTGTATAGAAGTGTGATGATTCGTGTTAGTGGTCGTCCGCGAGTTTATTCCCACTAAGCATAAAGCTTAGCACGGGTTTTCATCCGTGTAGGTACGAAGCAGAGGTAAGAAGGCCGAACAACCCTCATTAGTCTCCAAGGTCAACACATAGTTAGATGCCCACCGGAAGACTTTTTGGTCTATTTTGTCTATGTAATATTCTTTTTGTTGTTTGTAAACAAATGTAAAGTTTTTGTATAAGTCGAACACTCCCATTAGTGGAGCTTGAATATATTTTGTAATCTGCTGCTATAAAATATAGTACAAGTTAAATGTTTAACATTATATGAATAAACAATCTTAAAGTTTATAAGTTTATAGTAAACAGGAAAAAAAGAAAAAAAAAAAGTGACACCCTTGCTTGACACCGGGTGCCAGGTTGGGGGTGTCACAAAGGATGTCATTTTGAAGCATGAATGACTGAAATTGTTTAGACATATATTCTTTAAGCATTATAAACTCAGGTACGAGCATAAATGTAGGCGGGTGTGAGATTTCATCACGAGAAGGCACAAAAGTGAAAATAACTGCTGTATAGTTTTTCATTAAATATAACCAAGTTGTTCGCGAATAATCATTAACAAACATAGCAAAAATCACAGAAACTAGTGTGGATAACAGTATAGTTACTGCATCGATGATAACTAAAGCGAGATGTTATCATTATAGATTCAAATGAAATCAATGGAGTTTAGCATATTGACACGACTCACAGTTCAATGAGGATAGACTCGAAAATTGAGGATATAACTTCTTCAACAAAAAGAGAGAAGGATGATCCAAGCAACAATGTAATTCGAATGGGGTAACTACTCCAAAACAAGCAACAAGCATTGGCACCTTTATGTCAAGATGTAGGGACCCTCAGACTCATGTCCTCTACCAATAACCTGCTTCGTCAAAAGATCCTAAATCAAACAATAATCAGGAAAAATGAGATGCGCAATTAAGTGTGCAGTGGGTTACTCCGCAGAAATTAAATTAAAGAAATTGTGGAAAACTTCAGAACATAGATCAAAGTGATTAGAATTGAATGAATTGTCCCTGACCCAAGGACACAAGATGTTAACCCATTTGCAAGGGTAATAGTAGAGGTAGCAGGATGAGACTGAAACATAGTAAATAAACTGGAATTACCAATCATGTGGTCGGTGGCTCCATAGTCAATGACCAATGTGGAGGAAGATGAAAGAAAACATGTATTGGTTTTACCTGACTCAGCAAGTGTAGAGATAGGAGTAGATGCGGACTTAAGTAATTTTTTATAAGGAAAAGATTGAAATCTTTGATTTTGTGCACGCAACTTCCTCCCGATTCCGGCCATGTCCTCGAATCTGACAGATAATGGCCTCTGACTCCTCACGAGGGTTTCTTATTAGTCAATGAAGCATATCTAACTCAAACAAGCCTCTAAAAATCCAAAAAGATACCAGAAAAATAGGATCTGGCAAGGAAAATGAGCACCTTTCCACGAAAAACACTGCACTAGAAAGAACTTATTTTTATAATCCTGAAAACACTTCTAGACCTCAAAGAAATCAAGGAAGACAAGTAAAAAAAACCCAGAAAAAAAGGTTGTTAGACATAAAAGTCTTTGAAAAACCTTGTTGCAAGGGTCAAATGTCAAAGTGGGGTAGTGGAATAGGCTTGTTGGCGGCCAGCGAAACAAGAGGTGAAATCCGATGGCCAAAGAGCCACCCACGCGCCATCACACGCCACCCACGCGCCGGCTCATGGTGGTTGCCACCAAGGATAGAACAAGCGCATGGTGAACCTATCGGTGCTAAGGTTTCTTCTAAGGGGTAGATCGAGAGCAGCGCACGATGGTGGTTCCTTGGCCGGAGGAGATAAGGTGGTCGAAAAGTTCATCAGTTTTCCGGCAATGGCGAGATGTTAAGCCCGAGGAGATGGAAGGTTTGAAGCTTTCTATGATAGTGTGGGGTAATGGAAAAAAAGCAACGTGGCCGTACGAACCTTCTATGGCTTTGATACCATGTAGAAAGAAAGACAATATAATTGGAGGAAATAATTCCTTGTACTTTTCATAGATCCATTATGAATATATATATATATATATATATATATATATATATATACACAAGTCAATCTAACCTTTTAATATATTACAATTCTATAAGACAAGTTTCCTAATAGGTTACAAATCTATATATATATATATATATAAATCTTTATAACAAAATAATATCACATTGTAAATCGTTTCATTAATATAAAATTGTGGTGCTTACTCCCCCGAATCCACATTGTGGTTACCTGGATCGCTTGCACTCCTGGGCATCAGTAGAAAATGTGAACTTGAAAAATGGGTGATCCGGTGACGGTGTGTTAGTCACCTCTCACGATGGTCAGTCAGCAAAAGGATGAAGAAAGAAGAAAGAAAGGGAGTTTGCGAGTTGAATTGCATACCTCTCCCTCGTATGGGATCTTTACGATTTATAGAAAATTGTTGTCAAATCTCACTCCAATCTCGAAGGAATCTCCCCATTTTTAGGGATAAATATATTTGCCTTATCTAGGATTGATTTTCCTTATCAAGAACCCCAATTCTTCATATCAAAGACTATTCCTCGGAGAAGTATGGGATTTGAGACTACGGTTATGGATAAAATATCCTTTGCGTGTTATCGCCTTTATCATTATCGATACTTGAACTTGCCATATCGGGAAGATGGCGGTGAGGACTTAAAACTCTAGATGAACGCCTTAAAGGCGCCTTTGAGGAACACCACGGCTCCTGAGACGGGTTTTGGTTTCTCTGTCTAAGTAGTACTTGGGTTTAATATGGTAGGTAGGCTTGGGCCGCTTCACATCGCAGGTCAGGTGAGCCTTGGGCTAAACGAACCCTAGGCCCATTGAGTTGTGGGTTTAAAGACCATGGTACTCACAATGCCCCTTTTTCCCAGTTGGAACTTTTGCTTTTTCAGTTAGGGAAAATACTGTGTTTTAAATCTTGAGTGTGGAAGGCTGAAAGGACTAGAAAATTTATGCATACCTCGAACGCGTCGGAAGGTGAAAGCATTGGGTCTGAGAGGCGTGGGTAGTGCACATCTCCCAATATGTCTACGGCGCCTAATGACCTGATGGCACAATTAATGCATCTATTGATATTTTACCCCTATATATAGGGGTTAGGTTATAAATGCTTCTTTACCATTTCACAAAGGCTTTCACATGTTGCAATTTCTTTTCTCCTATGCTTCTGCGAATCGTTGCTTCAAAGCCATCATCGGAGCCTCCTCAACGTCTTTCAATTTTTCGGTGAGTTTTTACAAACTTTGTTTGCATTGCCTCTGCTGAGGGTACGTCCACCCTTCATTAGTGGGGCTTTGGTGACGAAGCTATAGGCGGTTTCTGGGATTGAGTTTGGGGTCATCCCATTAGGTTTGGTTATTAGTGTGTTGTCAAACCTCCAGAGGGGGTTTCCTTTTATCTCTCCCGGGTTTTGACGCCTTCACTCCTTTAAGATCCTTAAGCTAATCTTTTTTTTTTTTTTTTGTATGTAGTATGGCGAGGGGTCGGGAAGAGACTTCTATCAGTCAGGCCGGGCGTAGGAGGGGAGCCCCCTGAGAATTGCCCACTGCAAGTAGCCTTGTTACTGCTATGTCTATGGAGGAGTTGAGATTCTTTTGCCAAATCTCGGTTGACATTAGTTTGGAGTTGTTAGACGGAGCAGCTGTCTCAACTATAGGATGGGCAGATAATAGCGTCTACTTCACTCGGAGCAATTTGCTGTGGGACTTCGCCTTCCCATCTCGTCATTGGTGAAACATTTCCTACACTTTACCTGGGCACCTCCTGCGCTCATACATCCGAACGTCTTTCAAATTCTTATGGGTTGTAGTGTGCTGAACTCTCTCTACTAGTTGGATATCTCACTGGTAGAGATTTGCTTCATTTACACTTTGAAGCTTGGGATTGGGGGCCAGCTATCTATGTTAGCTCATATCCACTTAGCTCTGATTTGTAACTAGGCTCACGACTCCCTAAAGCGAGGTAGGGGTTGTTTTGGTCAGGAGTCCATGGTGTGAGACTCAGGGCTTTCTTGGGCTCCCATTGACTGAACCAATTCAGCTCGCATTTCCGAGGTTTGTCTCATCTTGATGGAGCTTATTCTTATCTAGATTTTCCACACTCTGACATGCCCCTTTTCTTTGGACTTTGTAGGTAAGCACAGGCGAGGCTGGCTAGTTAGTTGGGTTGAGAAGACCAATCTGGACCTTATCAGGCGGCTGCTCGAGATTACGAAGGCGGAGCATAATCACGAGCTCCTCTTTTCGATGAAGAACTTGTTAGAGCTAGGCACTAGCCTGTTTCGTTACATAGTTCCCATCATCCCCCGCCAGCTGGAGGTAAAGCTTATTAAAGGAGAGCACTTTGTTGTTGTCGACCTTTTCAAGTCATTCCCGAGCGACTCTTCGCAGCGAGGTTCTTCGTAGATGGTCGAACCTTGGTGAAATTTTCTTGACCGGTGAGTACCTTTGTGAAGCCAGATCCCTGACTGCCCCCGAGCGAAGAAGAAGAAAGAAAGCAAAAGAAGGGTGGAGCCAGACTAAAACTGGCCCGCGAGACTAGAAGGGCTTTGTGGATTGAATGGATCCAGCGCTAGTAGTAGGTGGAGATTGAGGAGGCTATGTCTAGCTAACATTAGAGATATTCCACGAGGATCTTATGAACACTTTGAGCTCTCGGGGAAATAACCGGCTCTAAAGTACCAGGCGACAAACGCCTCCAAATGGTTTGGTGCAGATGGAGATGCTCAGAATAATCCGGCTATTATCGCTGTGGATTCTCCAGAATAGGCCTCAGATGCCCTACTGGCTTTGGAGGGTGCCGCTCAAGAGGCTCCTAGGGAGGCTTGTGCATCGTTGAAGGATGGGGTTCAAGACAAGGGGGAGGCTCCATTGGAGATAGCCGCTGAGGTGTCGTTCTCGACTAGGCTTGCAAATGCCGACCCCCATAGGCTAAAGGGTCTTGGCAAGTTGGTGCTTAACTCACTCGTCATCCGGAGTAAAGTGGGAGGCTTGACCTTAGTCGGGCGCGTCGGTCGATATGCATGTCGATCATCACGACGCTAAAGCCCGCTTGACCAGAGGATGCTTCACACATCGCTCACATGCGCGGCCTCTACCTATCAACCATCACATACAGTGGTGGCATTGAAAAGTACTCGTCTTTCTGATTATTTGGACAAAAGTCCTACTGGGGTGTGGCGGGACGGAATGCGCATACATAGCCATGATTTCAGCGGGCGGCGGGCCCGGTATGTTCGACCTTTTTTTTTTTTGTTTGAACGCAAATTCTTGTGTCGTCATTTTGTTCTAATATATCCTCTTTTACAAGCTGTCATTGCCATCCTAAATATGGTGCGCTAGCATAGGGAACTTTATCTCCGGCTGGACAATATCGAGCAGCTACGACGTTAAGCTCAATCCGCCGTCTCCAAGCACAATTCCCTAGATGACGCCCTCGGCAAGGCAGGGGCTAGAATCTAGGCATCTTTGGGAAGCGGAGGAAGGCCAAGGAGGGAGGCACTAAAGGAGCCACGAGCACGAGAGAAGGAGAGGGATGGGGCAAAAGGAAACCGGATTGCCCGACTAATTCTTTGTTGCTGGATGATGCAAGGGCATGGGCAAGGCAGCTAGGGTCGAGATGCCCTGGAGGTTGCGGAGGAAGCCCAGTCTGAGTCGAGTGAGACCACCCGCTTGGAGGTTGAGCAGACATCGCTACTGGCCCCAGGGCTTGGGGGGGCGCGATGAAGTGTCTCGCTTTTAGTCCCAAGCCAATAAAGACAAAGAAGCCATGGAGGAGAACTACCAAAAGGCCTAGAAGGTGACCTTCGCCTACGGCTACGAATGTTGTATGTTCAAACACAACATCTGTGGAAGCTAACCAGAGGTTCTAGACGGCATGCTTGACTCCACCAACCCGTTGCCTCCGGAGTTCTTTGCAAAGCCCCACTTTTGAGTCAGCGGTTCTGACGATGCGGCCGAGGTGGATGATCGAGGCGGCCAAGGATCTGGGGAGAATGCCTCCATTGGGGGATCGAGTGATTTTGCTCTCTTACTTAAGCTTTCCCTTTTTTTTTTTTTAAAAAAAAATTTTACGTAGAGGCCTGGATTTGTAGCAAGATATACATATTTTTGTAGTCACTGATGCTTATTGGCGTATTTTAATGAAATGTGATTTTTGGTATACTCATGCAATAAATCCCTACTATTTCTCATCCTTTTTGTGAACATTGGCTAGGATAGTTATGTCTTTTAGGAGCTAGGAGCTAATAGAGATTGTACCTAGGCCAGTAGGCAAGGCACCATTATTGGGTTTTTAGCCTTGGCAGGCTTAAAAGTTGTTGATAGCAGCTTATCTGCGTTAACGGGCTATGAGCCTGGGTTGGCCATTTGAAAGTGCCATCGGGCTTAGGTCTAAACGGTGGCACGAAAGTGTCGATGGCTTAAAGCCACATCTCACGGTCTCGATAGGCCAAAGCCACAACTTTGGTCTTTTGAAAGTGCTAGCAAGCTTAGAGCCATAAGTTTAGTCTTTTGAAAGTGTCAGTAGGCTTAGAGTCACATCTACGCATTTGAAAGTGCTAGTAGGCTTAGAGCCACATCGAGCTTTAAAAGTAATCGATGGAGCTTGGAGCCACATACGGGCTTTGAGTTTCGACGGGTTTAGAATACATGCGGGATTTGAAGTGCCAAAGGCTTAGAGCCACAAGTCTGGTCTTTTGAAAGTGACAGTAGGCTTGGAGCCACATCTGGGCTTTTGAAAGTGGCAATAGGCTTAGAGCCATATACGGACTTTAGGCTTTGTCCCGGTAAGCAAATGCATGTCGGGAACTTGAAAGTGCCAATAGGCTTGGAGCCACATCTGGGCTTTTGCATGGGGGCAGTTGCAAAGATTGAAAGAAAACACTTCAAAGGAAAATTTTATTAAATAAGAAAACTTTTTTTTTATAATACCTCTTAAGATACGTAGCGTTCCACATCCTAGGTACTGGAGTCTCGTCTAGTTTATTGAGTGTGTATGAGCAGGTTGTCCCTACTTTTACTATCATGTACGAATCCTCCCAATTAGGTTGGAACTTGCCAGCCACTAGGTCAGTCATGTTTTCAAATACTCTTCTTAAAACTAGGTCTTCGGTTTGGAACATATGCGACCTTACACACCTCATCATCCTTTGTTAGTATGAGGCTATACGTATAGCGGCTGCTTCCCGTAGCTCGTCTGCCATATCTAGGTCTTTGGTGATGGCTTCGTGTTAATCTTTTCAGGATTTGTTACGAGAAGTGTGGGCATCCCCAATTTTCGGAGGAAGTAGCCTCCGTTCCATAGGTGGTGAATGGTGACACTCCCGTCGGCTCACAGGCTGGTTTTTCCTATAGACCCCGGAACTCTGGTAGCTCGTCCACCCATTTTCCCTTAGCCGAATATAGACACTTTTTCAAAGCCGTAAAGGGTTTTGTTAGATGCTTTCACCTGGCCATTGCTCTGGGGGTACCACGGGGTTAAGTACAAATTTCTGATCTTCAGCTCCTAGCATAATTTCTGTATATGCCGTTGTGAAACTGTGGCCCATTATCAGTTACAATCGACTAGGGTATTCTGAACTAACAAACGATATTCTTCCACACAAATCGAACAACATCCTTATCCTTGATGGAGGCGAAGGCTTCAACCTCTATCCATTTACTAAAATAGTCGGTGGCAACCAATAGCTATATTTTCTGAGCTGGGGCAGTAGGTAGTAGTCCAACTATATCAATTCCACACTGAGTAAAGGGCCAGGGGGTGGTGATGGTGGCTAGGTCTTGAGCCGGCATCTTTGACATGGGGGCTTGTCGTTGGCAATGGTCGCGCTTCTTAACGTAGGTGGCCGCATCAGCTTTCACAGTTGGCCAATAATACCCTTGTGTATGGGCCTTGTGAGCTAAATTTATGCTACCCAGAATGGTTTCCGCATACCCATATGAGGAGCTCGCACCTGATGCCCGACCCGATCGGATACGGAACGGATCGGGACAGTCCTCTTTTAGAATCTTGATACAATTCCCTTTTCTCGATAAAACACATTTTCAAATACTCATTTGTGGATAATTATCCTTATAATATCGTATATATCACGTTAACTTAAAAAAGGGTCCATCATTTTGTTCTCAATACACATTTCATTCGATATGGCATTATATGCCCATTTGCTCCATTCCCACCTTTATACATTACGACATTCAGGAGTCGTTAAAAAACATTTACAAACATTTATCGAGTTCAATTTTTCACAACATGGTTTTAATACAAAAGCGCCGTATCAAAGCGATCATGGGGTTTATTTAATGCATGGTCGGAGCTTTGCACACTCGTGTGGCTTTTGTGATGACTCTGGCAGCTTACGCGGTCTTTGCTTTTGAACTTGTTCACTCGGTACCTGTGCGATGATAAAAACAACGAGCTAAGCATTTTCATACTTAGTGGTTCTATACAGTTCTCTCTTCATTTTATTTTAACACAAATCATGTGACTTTTCTAAAGCAATGCTTTTGAATCGTATTGAATGATCAATGCAATTCAATACGTATATATATTCATTTCATAGGCATTCATTTACAATTCATTGATCATTCCAAATATGCACTTTCATATGCAATAATTCATTCAAAACTCAAATCATGTTTTTCACAAATATTCTTATCATTTTCCCATGTGAATTTAGCCAATGTTTTGGTGCGTAGGATAACGAAATCAAGACGGTCCCAGCGTATGACCGACATAAAGGTTTATAACATGAATGCGGATCACTGTGAGTGTAGTGGCCAGTTATAAAAAAATCATTTTGTGAAAACTACCGATACTGTCCTACTAGGCTACGGATCGGAGTGACACTACATTACGTTCGTTCACAGTACTATTAGTTTGACCCTTATTAGTATACAAATCTATCTTTAACTCAAATATGACGGATAACATTCTATTAAGGGCATTAAAAATCAGTCATAAAAATTTACAATAGGGTATATACATTTATACTCAAATAGAACATTTCAATACTCATGCAATATTTTTCATGGCAATCATTTCACAATCAATTTTCTCAAATCACTTAAAATAAATCAATATGCAGTTTTATTGAAAATCATTTCAATAATTGCTCAAACAATTTTGATACTTGAAATAAAAAGAAGACCCCAAACGAACCAAAAGGTCGTCGTACTTCGATTCCTATCCTCAGAATCTCAACTTCAATTCGGGTTTTCCTCGTCGCTAACCCCTAATCCATCACAATTAGAGAATAATATCAGTTGACTTATTTAGGTTTCTAGTTAGGGTTGTTTTCTACCTAACACACCTTCACTTGTAAAAATTTTCTGGGAACAAATGAGCCATATTTTACCCAACTTCCTTCAAGTTCATTGTTCCTCTGTAAATATATTTTATTTAGAAATTAAAATCATCCAATTCGGAGCACCGAAGCTCCATATATGTCCTCAACATTCGGGACTATTATATTTTCAACCGCAAGAACGAGAGTTGCCCAAAAACAGAGCTCCCTTTAGACGAATTTTTGGGTCTCATGGGGTCGAAATTTGAATACACTCATTTCAGGAAAATTTGTTCTCCTAGAAGTCTAGTTTACCCAGAAATTTAAATCGTTCAATTTGGATAAGTGAAACTCAACTTGTGGCTAGCTCATTAAAGCGTTCGAAAACACCAAAGCGTATCGAGCGAACTAAATTGTGAAAATAGAGTCTCACTTTGATGAATTTTATGGGTCCAATGGGGTCCAAATTTGAATACACTTATTTCATGAAAATTTGTTCTCATAAAAGTGTAGTTTACCTAAAAATTTGAATCACTCAATTTGGATGAGTGAAACTCAACTTATGGCCTAAATACCAAAATTGTTCTAGAAGCATCAGCGTATCGAGGGCGAGCCAATAATTGACACAGCAAGAGCCTGCTTTTGACAAATTTTCTGGGTCAAATGGGATCCAAATTTGGATACACTTATTTCATGGAGATTTGTTCTTCTAGAAGTCTAGTTTGCCCAGAAATTTTAATCATTCAATTTAGATGAGTTATGACCAAGTTATGTCCAAAACAAAAATATGGGTTTTGAAATTTTTTTATAACATCTCCCCTAAAAACCCAACATTTTCTTTATACAAAAATTCCTCAACACCAATCCAAACCACAATACACCTTAAAAACTAACCCAATACAACCCCAAAAGAAACAAATATAGAATTAAAAAGAGTTTCTAACCTTGATTCTCTTACAACTTGAAACCCTAGCTCCCCTTTTACCTTCTATTCTTCCTTCATTCTCTTCTTTTCCTTCACTTTACTTGCAAAATCTTGGACCAAATGGGGGACAATCAACCCAACAAGGTTTCTCCCTTCTCAAAACATGAGAGCCCTAGCTCTCAAATGTGAATGCCCAAAATGAACTCCTTTTAAGACCAAATTTTGATCTTATCCCATTTTATGTGTAAGGCCATGTTTAGCTAGCACATTTTAATCATTTTTTCCCTTTTTTGCATTAAAGACCTCATATTCTCCCTATTTGACATCCCACTTTTCAATATTCTCACTTTGGCATTTATTCTTTTTATTTATAATGGCGGGTCTCGTTTAACGATTTTTCAAATTTATTTAAACTCTTGTAAGAATTTTCGGGTTTTTTTATCATTTTCATTTTAGCAATTTAAACACGAGAAAAATACAATTTAATTTATTTTATACCCTAAACATGTTATAAAGCGTAGGGTATTTTTGACGTTATACCCTTCATGGAGTTCGGCCAATATATATTATCCCTGTTGAGTGGTGGGACATTTAAAATGCGGCCCATCTAAAGACCGCATGTATAATTTTCAGTTCACCAAGGAAAATCTCGCTACTTGGACCTAGACCTTGTGGGCTTCAACTTTGTTATCCTGACGGTTCTCCTGAGCTCAGATAATGCATTATAGGAGTTAGCCAAGAAAGGCTTGCTTCGCCGGCTGGTAGTAGATTGGGAGGAAAACAGTTTCTTTTATTGGAATGGATGCGGCCACTACTACCAATGCGTTTGCCCTTTCATTCGAGTCCCTTAGGATATGTTCAAGCTTCAAAGCCGCAAAACTCCTTAGTCGATACTTGACTAGATCCACATACTTGGCCATGTGCTGATCTCGCGTTTCATATTCTCCATTTACCTGTTCTACTACTAGTTGGGAGTCACTGTGTATGAGGAGTTTCGTGATACAGTTGAGCAAGATCTAAACTAGATTGCTTCATATTCAGTCTCGTTATTGGATGGGGAAGTCTAGCCGTATGGCTTGCTCTACCCTTTCCCCAGTTGGGGCTTTAAGTTGCAAGCCGACTCCAGCTCCCGTATGGTGAGAAGCGTCGTCCACATTAAGAATCCACCAACCACCATTATCCTGGTCCACATCCAGAGCCAGGTAGTTACGCTAAAAAATCGTTGTACGCCCCTTCAACGCTAAGCGAGGTTTATCACGCAGTTGCCGAACTGGCTTAGCTCAATCGCGGCAGACCCATCGCTATGTGGAGTCGAGACTTGTGTATAGTGTTTCATAAAAGGGAGATTGGTCGACACGGCCGATAAGGTGTGCCTAGAAGTAGGGGCGAAGCTTCTTGGCTACCACACGGAGGGCCAGTGCCACTTGTTCGAGACAAGTGTACTAAGTTTCTGCTTCTTCCGAGGATTTTCTTATGAAGAATATTGGTCTTTGTTTTCGATTTTTGTCTTCTTTAAACAAAGAAGTTGCAATGTGAGACTTTGCGCTACTAAGTAGGAAAGTAGAGTGTATCACGCCTGCTGGAGCTGCTTGAATTGGTGGTTCAGGTAGATATTGTTTGAGTTATCGTAGAAAGCAGGTCGCATTCCTCGATCCGGCCTGACCACTTTTGGCTCCCATGCAAGTATTAAATAATGGCCTTAGCCAATCGTAAACTTGGACAAGCGAATAAGCAGGTGTTGCTAACCATTGATCCATTGTTGTATCTTTCCACAGGGTAGGAGCATGAGAGTCCATTATAGCTTTTGAGTTGCATGGGGTTAGCCTCTGTTCTCTCTGGAGTGCCATAAAAACTGAAACTTGCTGGGGCGTCCCGAACTCATTTCAAAGGGTTAAGTTTCATGCCATACCTTTGCAATAGCTCAAAGGCCTCTTGTAGATGCTGAATGTGATCAAAGCGTTCTTTGGATTTTACAAGCATATCGTCGATATAGGCTTCCATGTTATTGTCTAACAAAGATCGGAATATCTCGTTTTAATCTTTGATGGGTTGCTGATATTCTTGATCTAAAAGGCATCACATTGTAACGGTATAACAGGTAATGGTGTAATGAGGTTGTTTTCTGCATCGGCCGGGGTGCATGGGAATCCTATTGATATGTATACGAATAAAGGGTGCAGAAAGCGACCGGTATCCGTGCGACTAGGGAGTCAAAATTTTGATCTATAGGCGGAAAGGGGAAGCTATCTTTTGGGCATGCTTCGTTGAGGTTAGTGTAATCTATAGATACTCGCCACTGACCGCCCTTCTTTGGAACCACCACTACGCCAGCTAGCCATTCGGGGTACTACAGCTGCTAATGAAACCTACTGTAGTAAGTTGTCTACCTCCATCTGGATGATCTAATATTGTCAGGGTGGCTTGCCTTCTACTTTCCATTGGATTAATTCTGACCATATTCATATGGCTCAAGGCGAACACATCTATGTTACTCAACAGAGCAAATTGTAATTGTTCTTTTTCGTCATCGGTCAGAAGAGAACTGGCATAAGTGAACTTCTCTAGCTTGTCCAACATTACGTTTTCTAGGGGTCCGGGATTAGGATCCTTCTCCTCATACGATCTAGCGACGACGTGATTGCTACGGGGTTTGATTATCGAGGAAGGAATTTTGAAACTCTTCTCCCTTTATACATTCGGCAAAGATAGCGATAACGCGCCTTGCGGCCAGCTAAGCGCCCGAAAGGTCAACCTGACATCGTTAAATTGGAAATAATGACCATTTTGGTGGTGGAGTCGAAGGAACAACTTTCATCGAGTGCGACGAGTCCACCCAGTTATGGTGTTGTAAGGACCCGAGTCTCGACGATCGAGAAGCGAAAACTTGTTGGTGGCGAGCGACCCTACGAGGAGTGTGACATCTCCTAGTGTTACGGTAGTCGCATCATTAAAACCGAAGAGAATTCACCCGACTAAATTCAGCACCCCTAAGAAAGCCTCATCCCGGTTGAAGGCGAACCAGTTGCGATAAATCCTTTACTGCTTTGCCCGAGATCCGCTGCATTACATTGCACATCAAAACCACTAATACAAAGGGTGAGTACCAATGCATCATAGTGGGGCACAATAATCCTGTTCGGGTTGATAGGAGGGAGGGATATGGAGCCACTTATGGGCCTGGTTTCTTCACGATTGCTTTCAGTGTGGATAACATTTACCTTGGCTTTGACTGTTGCAGCTCTTAAGATCTTCTTCTGTTGGCGCTTCGTGTCTTGGTGGATTAGAGGGCGCTAATATATAATTATGACTAGTCTAGGTTTGTGAAGTTAGAAGCCATTTGCAATTCTCTGTCTATTGTTGGCCCTAACTCCTCTATGTTTGCTTCTTTGATATACCTCCTAAGGTGTCCATTTTGATAGTTTTCACCCAGAGAACTTTGAAGCCGGCACTGTCGGAGTCTCATGCGTAATCCTTATGATAATCGCATCGCAAGGATTTGTTTCTTTGGGAAGGATATGTCTGGATCAATGCAAGCCATTTAAACTCTGATAAATCACGAATGATGGGTAATAGCCTTTCATACAAGATGTTCAAGGGGGTGAACTACGGGGGCTCTTTCTTTTTCTGTGATTGGTCACGGGATCCTTTCAGTCTCTGCTCTGCCCTTCTTTTGACTCAAACGGCTTCTTCCCATACGGCTTATGTCCCTCGACCGGCTAACTTGTAATCATGACAATTTGGGTTGTTGTACGGACATTGTCCTCCAACATTAAGTATTTATCGGCTCGCCTATTTAATTCTTCCATTGTCTCTAGTGGGTTTAAAGATAGCGACTGGAAGCATTAAGTACCTATTCAAGACTTCACGAGGAGATTTGGGCAAGCCATTCAGCAAGTAGAATCTTACAGCATGGATGCGGTCCTCTAGAACTTTAGGAGAGCATGTCGTCAGGTCCCAGGTGGGTTGTTGTAGCTTATGTAAAATGTCGGCCCATGCCAGAAGGTGGGATGGCGGCATTGATGGCATCGCTCGCGAGGCATGCGAACACATCTCGGGGGCTCGGTTGGGCGGTTGCGCCCCGACTGCTGCCTCACTTGCCTAGTGGGATGCACCATTAACGGCATCGTTGAAGGCAGGGTGATGCGAGGTCCTCTTATGCGATTTTGCCCTTGTGTTCTTTGCTGGTGAGAGGCCCACAGGTAGGGAATTACCTGAGGACAACTCGTCATCTGCTAGGGCATTGGCCTTGTCCGGGATAATGGGCTCCTTCCCTTTGTTACGAGGGAGTGGATGCAAAGCTCGACCGCTATCTTGCACATCTCGTTCACCAAGATCACGTCTTTTTTCTACCTAGGCCCGCAACTAGTCGTTCTCACACTGCAGGAGTTCAGCATGATCCTGTAACTCCTTTATCTGCCTTGCTTGTTCCTTCTGTTTATTCTCCATGTCCTAGCTCCAATGGACGAATTGATCTTCTGGTGATTTGATCATCAAGTTGTTTGACATCCCGATTGCCTCGGATGAATCAAACGTGGGAGGAATTAATGGCTTCACAGATGTGAAGGGTTGCTGAATGTCGTTGAAAGCCAAGCCTTCTGATGCAGTAGATGAGACTTTCTGTTTGGTTCCCATTAACGGCGCCAATTGTGGTTACCTGGATCGTTTGCACTCCTAGGCATCAGCATCGCAATGTAAGCTAAAATGAAGCCACGTCACGTGATGGTGTGCCCGACCGCCTCTTCGATGATTAAGTCAGCAAAAGGAGGGGGAAGAAGAAGCAAGGAGTTCGCGTAGTTGGAATTGCATACCTCTCCCTCGTGGGGGATCTTCCTGATTTATAGAAAATGGTTGCCGAATCTCCCTCCTATCTTAGGAAGGAATCTCCTATATTTAAGGATAAATCTGTTTTTCCTTATCTAAGACTGATTTTCCCTTATCAAGGATTAATTCTTCCTTATCAAAGATTATTCCTCTAAGAAGTATGGGATTTAGAAACTAGGAAATTTGAGGATAAATATCCTTTGCGTATTTCCCACCTTTATCTATTTATCAATAACGAACTTGCCATATATGAAAGGATAGCCAGTTGTGGGACTTAAAACTCTAGACGAGCCACCCTGAAGCTGGTCTTTGAGGAGACACCCTAACTTTCATAGACAGACTTTCGGATTTCTCCGTCTAAGTAGTGCCCCCCGGTTTTAATATAGTAGGTGGGTTTGGGCTGCTTCACATCACGAGCCAGGTGGGCCTTGCACCCAGCCGGAGATCACGTACTTGATGAGTGAGTGGGTCAAAGACCATGGTACTCCCACACCGTGGCCTAATATATAATAGATTTTTATTCTTTACTTCAACTAGTATGCTTACACAACACACAAACTATTGAATAATTTTCCTTATTTTTAATTTTAAGTTTTTCACGTGTGATCAAGGTAAAGGCTAATAATGCAGGCATGGTAGAGCCCACACTTAACATCTTGTGATTCCATAGTGATAAACAAGAAGAGGATAAACAAATTTACCTAGTTCGACCGATGTGCTTACATTAATGAAGAGCGATGGTTCAAACTTCACTATATCCAAATAGGGTTATATATAAGGGAATTTATAATAACCTTAAGTATGATAAAATTACAAAAATACTCTTATACCTTGTATTATATTGCGGGATTAAGCCACACTTGATCTATTATTTCATTCCCTAACAAAAAAAGATATGTATGAAGAAGCTTGAAATATCATTGTTATAAAGCGAGCTTTTGATGTATGAATTATGAAATCAAGAACACAAAGATAAAGAAATCAACGTAAAGGTTCACAAGGGTTTTTTAACTTGTGATTCGGCCAGTGTATACATCCTCATATAAGGGAGAATCTTTCCACTATTCTGAAAACACTAAGTATAAGATTATAATATCAACGTATTGCAACAACTAGGAAAAACTCAAAATTACAAAACCCAAGGATGCCCACGATAACGAGAAAATTCCACAAAACTCCCAATCCCTAAAACTATTACATCTCTGCATATACCGAATATCTTTTACAAGTCATCTCTCTCTCATAACTTTTTCCCCTCATGACCCAAAATATTTATAAAGATATTACTAAGTTTTCTTGTTACATAAAGAAACCTAATATTACAATAATATAACAAGTAGGTATCTTACATAATATTTTTTATAAAGAATAAATATTAATTAGGAATTTGAGACATATTTTAGCGGTGATCATTCAGCTCCGACATTTGCCCACCCTTTGCTCTCATTATGAGCCACAACAAAACTCTTTGCAATATTTCCCTGATCTCTTTCCTAACACTTTCCATAGTCGCGCTGATCCTAAAAGCGGCATTATAACGAAAAAAGTGAGTAAGGCCTAACACTGCTATTATCAATAATTTTGACATAACCCCACGAAAATTCTCATCTTCAAATGCCAAAATCTCCAATCTACCCCTTCTACATGCTGTCCAAACAAGTCAATATATATGTTAGTCAACTTTTCAAATGGTTAAGATGGCCATTTTACATTAGAAGCTTCTCCCATTTTGTAGTCGTGTAGCTTTATTGGAAGGCATCAAATATCTTAAAGTCAACATTCAAACCCCAGTGAACATGTTTGGGATGGGAGAAAAAAAAACTACTACACAAAATGTTTTGTTCAATTATCCCGAGAAAATTTACAAAGTGATGTATAAATAAAGACATTAAAGAACGAGCAACATTGCATTCGTTCTTAGAAGCCAGATATGGGATTGCGTGGATAAACAATGAATGCACTAGTAGACGTGAAATCATCTTTGTTGTTTACTTGATCAACATCCAAAAGAATGCATGAAGCATGGCGAGAGTGATGATAAAGGAATAATACCGTGGTGCAAAGTACCCACGGAGATAGAAGCAGCGCAACAACACCCTGTGCTGATGGTTGGCTAGTGCATGAGCGGGATTTCTGGCTGCGACCGTGTAAGCAATCGGGGAGAGTAAGAGACAAGTGTTGAAGGCGTCCCACCACAGTGCGATATTCGGAAGGATTAGGAAGGATTAAGCCAACATTAAGTGTGAGAGTAGAAGAGGTGGCTAGCGAAGTAGCAACTAGTTTTGCACCAGTCATTTAGGTCTTGGTCAAGAGATATTGAATGTATTGGCATTGTGACAAGAAGAGCTCATGTTGGTGAGGTAACACCTCAACACCAAGGAAATAATGTAAGGAACCAAGGTCCTTAATAGAGAACAATGAGAAAGAGTGGCAATGAAGTCTTGAGTGGCTAATTCGATGTTGTCGGTAATGTTGATATCATCAATATAGACTAGAAGATAGATGGTGCAATCGCCGTTATTGTAGATGAATAGATAGGTGTTTGCCGAAGAGTTGGAGAAAAACTGACAAAAGTAGATACTAACATAACTCATAGTACCAAGCACGAGAGGCCTACTTGAGGCCATAAATGGCCTTACAGAGTTTGCATACAAAGTGAGGGGAGTCTCGATCAACAAAGTCATGAGATTGATACGTATAGACATCCTCAGATAGTGTACCCTACGAAAATGCATTATTGATATCAAACTGACGAAGTGCCCAGCCTTGACTTACCGCAAGACTGTGAATGAGGCATACAGAGTTAGGCTTGATAACTGGACTAAAGGTGTCGTGATAGTGGAGGGAGGAGAAGGATTTGACCCATCAATGAATTTATAGAGATCATAGCCAATAAGGAAGGCTTCAACTTGAAGTTTCTACGATAGATAATTGGTTGAGGTGAATTTGACCATGTTGTTAGTATTGATGATAGCAAGGGCTTTTGTGGACTCTAGAGAGTTTGAGATTATGACTTGTTCACTTTCTACAGCCATGGTTAGAGTGAGATAGATGTGGAGATAAAGAAAAGCGAGGTTGATTTTCAAAACTGCTGCGATACCATGAAAGACATCTAAGGATGAAAAAAGATAAACTATATTTCATTATATCATGAAGGGTACATATATATATGCGTACAAAGCATCCTTGAATGCTATTGTAAAAAGACATACAATTAGTAAATATATAAACTATCCATATACAATGAGAAAGAATCAAGCAATATAAAAATAGATCAAATCAATTAAGGAAAGGTTCATAGAGAAAATATTCTCTACCATTGACTTTTCTTTATCATGAGAAAGAATCGATCAAGAGGAGATTGATGGAGAAGAAGTATCCCCTAATATCGACTTTCCTTTATCACTCAGTATTATGTATATATATACAACTATTGTCCCCTAAAAATACCTCCACACCCACCACTTCTTTTCGTTATCATCTGAATTTGAACTAGGACTAAGGAGAAAGAAGAAAAAAAAAAAACTATGACTAATTGGTGGAGCCAAGATTTAAGCTCGAGAAGTGACACTAGGATTTAATCTAGGGAGGGCATACCTTAGCAAATGTGATATTGTAACCTAACGGAATAAGATCCTACAATTTCAGAGGGCATAACCTAGATTTTGGGTTCAGCGCACTGCACATACAAAGGAAAATTTTTACAAAAGAAAAAAAAGAAAAAAATTGAGGGGTATATATGCATACATTACCTTCCAGGTGACTCCACCACTAACCATGGTTGAAAAAGATACTTACCCCTTGGCAGTAAGATTTGTAATGGCTCTATCTTGAAGAATCAGGCTGCGAGCTTCGACGAAAGAAATGTTAATATGCGTGTCCAAAGCCTCACATTGGTTAGAAATATGGAGGATGCCCAAAGTCCCATATTGGTTACAAATATGGACGATTATGAGTTAATAAACATGAACAATATTCGATTAGTACGAAGCATTTTGGAGAAGCTCAAAAACAAAACCATTAGGACTTTAGACCCAAAATTGACAATATTATGCCAATGTGGAAAGGGATAGATTCATAAGTTTCCTTCCCAACAAGAAATGCATAAAATATATCATTCTCCATGAAAATGGAAGCTCAACTTGGTTTGAAGAACACAAATTTTGGATACTTCATATTCACAGTTAGAGACTGATCTCAGTAGGGGGGTTTTGCCATTGACAAACACATCTAAGCTTAGTGGCAAGGTGCATCTGAGGAAGGTGATGAAGAAGTAGAAGTCTGCTCAAATCATGAACTGCACCATGGAAATCAACACCTAGAACAGAATGTGAGATGCAAGTGATTTACTAGTAATTTCTATTTCATTTGAATTTTGGTTTCTTATCACATGTATGTACTTTCCTGATCTAAATCTATATGCTTAAACTGTAGTCCCCAGTCATTGTATTTTGCTTTCAATTAAGGATGAATTCATACTTCTTTAGATTTTTAGTGCCTTGAATCCATTTTTAATTTGCATTGATCCATAAATCCATTGGTGATGACCAAAACTCATAGGGTTTGAGTCAGCTTTGTGTGGAAAAAGTCTTCAAACTTGAAGCATGTTGTCTTGGAAAAAGCCTCCCCTCCCTCCCACCTTAAGGGAGCTCTTTTTATCTTGTGGTCATTCAAAAGCAAGTTAAGCCAAAGAAGCTACAAGGTTGTGTTTTTGGTTGCTAAAAAATACTAAGAAAGAAAAGAAAAAAATGTCAAGAAAAATTATTTTCTAATGAAGAGTCTTAAAGAAAATCAAATATCAATTAAATAATTTAAAAACTTACGGTGTATGCTTAAATTATTCAATATTTATATTGATCGATTAGAATTAATAAAAATATTTTGATGCAGCAAATAAAAATTACATATCAAATTTAGCTCTAATTTCATTTTCCTTGTCTTTTCTTTTCATTTACTTTCCTCTCTATTTTATTTTTCCTATATTTTTCTTCAAATTTTCTGAAAACTAAACATAGCCTAAGTCTAATGAAAAGTTTGAGAAACAAATTTTTTTTCTCATTGTTTCATAAAAACACTAATAGCAATTTCCCATTTATGATCACATAGTTGTATATTGAAGTCTGGTTCCAATCAAGGATTGAAATGTCGGAAATATCGGCCGATATTTCGCCGATATTTCGTGTATCGGGAGTTAACGAAACGATTTTTGATACATAAAGTCGTTTGCTGGAAAAATCGCAAAAAATCGGTAAATATCGCCGATATTTCGGCGAAATATCGGGCTTCAGACTGACATGCTCGGTCGAAATATCGGCAAGCGTGGGAGAGCCTTGTGGCGTGGAAGCGTTTTTGAGATTTTTGGGAGATATGTCGGCCAGATATATCGAAAATATCGGCGATATATCGCCGATATTTTCTGTCGACTCGATATATCGGCTGGCTAACTACATGAGCAAATACATTTGTCGCGGAAATCAGCGGTGCGAGATCAAGCCTCCTTTTCAAGCGGCTAGTTTGACCCGATCGATGGCCCGGTTGAATGCGGACGTCCATGGCGAATTTCTGGATTTAAAATGTGATCAACGGTCAAAATTTTTTGATCCAACGGCCAATTAAATCTAAGCGATCAACGGTGAGGATTGATCCAAGCGGCTAGAAGAAGATCCAGCGGTCGATTTTCACAAGAAACTAAATCAACGGTTAGAATTAAATCTTAATTATATTTTGACCATTCTATAGCCTTTTTGACCCAAAAAAATCCTATAAATACCACTCAAAATCACTCTATTTTCTCACAAACTCTCTCTACTCATCAAATCTTCATTTCATCTCAAAATTATTTTTCTTTGTTATATCTCCAAAAAAGGTGGAAATTTTGGTGTTTGAGTTTAGACTCCAAATTTCAACAAGATTGAATAGGTATGTTCTTACTTCTTATTGTATTTATGTTTTGTGTATTTAATAGTTTTTACTTTTACATTTATTTTTGTATTTATGTTAATTATATATTAGTTTGTTTTTATAATTTCATATTACATTATAAATTAATAAAATACAATATATATTAGTCTAAGATAAATATATATTACTATATTAACTTATAATATTAGTCTAAGATACTTTTACATTTATTTCATAATACTACTATAGTTTTATATTAGTTTTTTTTTATAATTTCACAGTAGATTATAAATTGCATTAAATATAAATATATATTATTTTAAGCTTTAAGCTTTAAAATTTTACCAATATATATATATAATATATATATATAATAATATGGTTTTATATACTATAATAAATTTAATAGTGGTGTATTCTTTAAAATAAATATACATTAGTTTTTTTTTAATTTCACATTAGATTATAAATTGCATAAAATATATATATATAGTAGTTTAAACTTCAAGGTAAATACCATATAATAATATGGTTTATACTATAATAAATGTAATAGTGGTGTATTATTTAAATAAATATACATTACTTTTTATAATTTCACATTAGATTATAAATTGCATAAAATAGAAATATATATTAGTTTAAGCTTCCAAGAGTAAATATCATATAATAATATGGTTTATATACTATAATAAATATACTATAATATATATATATATATATATATATATATATATATATATATATATATATATATATATATATATATATATACTCTCTTTATCTGCTATATATATATATATATATATTTTTAATTTGACATTAGATTATAAGTGCATAAAATACAAATATATATTAGTTTAAGCTTTAAGGTAAATATCATGTAATAATATGGTTTATATATACTATAAATAAATTAAATAGTGGTGAATTCTTTAAAGAACTACACTTTAGTTATATATGTATGCATATTAATAAATTATATGATAGTTAATATTATGTATGCATATTAATAAATTAATTAATCTTTCATGTTAGTTAAGCATATTTAAGTAAGTTATATATTAGATTAATATTGTGTATATATATATATATAATAAATTTGTTGTTTTATATGAAAATAAATTCATTTTCAATTGTATAATAGGATGGCTAGTGGAAGTAATATTGGAGGCCGAGATCGGCATGGAAATATTGCAGCGTATGGAGGCAAAGTAGTGCTGATATGCAAAGTGCGTGGTTTGGTGATACGGATTTGTATGGTGGTCTATTCCACGCTTTTTGCAAATATCGCTGTCGCGTCGGATCGTATCTGGGTGCCAAAGTAGCCTCCAGGAAGTGAAACAAGTAAACGGCAGAGCGAGAAAAATAAAGAAGCGGCGGTGATATAGAAGATATTCGCCCATTTGAACTCTGACCTGATGGGGGACGCGATAGGCGTCCGTTGATGATGATGAGGATGAGGAGGAAGAAAGGAAGATGTATATATGTATCGGGTGACATGACCCACGATGAAAGAAGGCGATTTTAAGCGGCATGTCGTGCATTCGAAAACTCTTGAATGGAACCGACAACAAGAAGAAGGATTTATGAGAGGCAAAAGAAAAATGGGTAAATGTTTAAGTAAATAAATTTTTTTTTAAATAAGCGAATTTGCCGATAACTAGTGAGATGTTACCTTGGTGAGCCTTACGCCTTGCGACCGACTAATCCAACGAGCGCATGCAAATATCAAGTGTGAGACAATCGGATCCATCACCATAGCTTATCATCATTATACAGTCTTGACAAGACAAAGAACATTAAAAATCTTTTCAAAGGTGGTTCAATCAAAGAAAGCGATGGGTCGACTAATCGGCAAATTCTTCATATATTAGAGTGTTGCGCCTCCGCAAGCGAGACTCACCACTTGAGAACATGATTTTTGGTGCCTGACAAGGCGGTATGTGACAATCACTTTTAGGTTTCATAAATTATTATCTTATATTATAATTGAAAACTAGATAATTAATTTCATTAATTCTACTTGTAGGCATGGGAATAGAGCCACCATCTCCATATGAAATCAAAAACAAATACTTGGATATGGAGTATAAAGACATGGAAGATTATGTGAACATCCAAAGGGAAAAATGGAAGACTTATGGGTGTGTACGATTATGTACGATGGATGGACGGATACGAATTGAGCATTATTAATTTCATGATATGTGAAAGGAAGCACAATATTCCTCGAGTCGGTTGTGCATCGACAAGATAAAAAGGACAACAAATACATTTACGGTTTGTTTGAGGGCGTGATCGAGAAGTAGGTGAAACAAATGTTGTGCAAGTATTAGACAATGGATCGGCATTTGTGTGAAAGGCGGAAAGTTGCTAATGAAGTACAATTTATATTGGACTCCATGCCGCGGCCTATTTTGCACATTACTTGATGTTTGAAGACATTGCTAAAGGAGCTCTAGTTTCGAATTAATTACCAATGCCGCATGAAAATCTGACTTCATCACAATCATGGTTGGTTGCTTGCGAAAGTGAGAAAAGTCTGTGGTGGAGATATTGTGCGTCCGGGCAACAAGATTTGCAACAAATTACATCATGCAGAAAGTCTTCTAAAGAGGGTGATTTGAAGAAAGATCTTTATCGGTGATGAATGGGCTTCTCACAAGCTTAGTCGATCGACCATTGGACATGATGTTGAAGTGCTCATGTTTGATCATACATATTGGGAGAAGGTCTCTAAGCTAGTATCAATATATGAGCCACTATATACAGTTCTTCGCATTGTTGATTCTGAAGTCGTCCCAACACTGCCATTTGTGTATGAGTTGATTCGGGTAATGAAACAAAATTTACATCAACTCAATGCCAAAGATTGAATTGAAAACAATCGCCATGGTCGTTGGAAGGATAGAAACGCTCAAACATCCTCTTCATGCGACGGGTAACTAAGTGATATCTTAATCACGCAATGTATATTATTTTCCTCTTATGACATACTAATTCTAAATCACTTTTGCAGCATTATTTGAATCAAGGTTTCAATATAGACACGGAGTTAGTAGTGACTACTGAGTTACTCGAGCGTTATGAAGTATTATGAAGATTATCTTCTACTTCTACGAGCATTGGTAATTTTGGAAATGAGGTACATCCTTGGTTACAAATCTAATTAAGCGATTCAAGTTAATTGGTTAAACTTACACTTACACTTATGCGATTAGACATGTATATTTTCAATTCCACGACTTGTAATGTTTGAGATGCGAAGAGGATTAGGTGATAGAGCAGCAATAGCCTCAAGAGATTTAATGGTTCCTGGTTAGTGTTATTTCTCATTAAAACATTAAAAATAAAGCCTATTATCATGTTATTATTAGATTTTGAATGTTACTTATTTTTATTGCAACTGAATGGTGGTTCATGTATGGAAACCACACTCCCACATTGAGGAATTTGGCCATTAAAGTTCTTTCCCAAACTGCATCTTCTTCAGCATGTGAGAGAAATTGGAGCACATTTGCTCTAATACATACAAAACAAAGAAATCGACGCGCTTGCCTAAAGCTCCAACAGGTAGTTTTTGTTACTATAACATGAAACTAAAGATACGTGATATCTGTGAGTCGGAGATAAAGTTCTTCGAAAAAGAATTACCTTGATTTACTCGACATTTCGGCCGAGTTTGGTAAAGAAGAGAGGATAATCGATTATTCGATGGGTTAGACCTCTCCATTTGGATGATGAAGATGGAAATCTGATCCACGAATTAACTGCGCATGTTCCGGTAGTGTTGATGTTGGCCAGGTGTTTTATGCGAGAAGAAGTTAATAGTGAAAGTTCGGTCGAACATGAGGGCTGGTTGACCCTCTGTTGATTCTCGACCCTCTGACAGTTCAAGTCGTGCGAACATGAAGTAGTAGACCTAGTTTGGCGATTACTTCAGCTACGACGATGACGACCGAAGAGGAGAGGGGACGATGATGGTAGTGATCACTGGAAATGATGGTGGAGATGTGCGGTCGACAAATAAGTCAATATCCATTGAGTCCATTCACCGGTGAAGATGATTTCACACATGCTACACAAGATGAAGACCACGGGTCTAGGAGAGCTGGTGCAGGTATTGGAGCCATTGGAAAGCCATATAGAGGTCGACAACGAAGGATGGCACATCACAATGAGGATTCATTGTCGGCTAGTTTTGAATCTATGAGCATTGGCACTCAATACAGTGATTCATCCAATGACGGTAACATTTTTCCTCACTCGCTAATGACTTATGAGTGGGCTACTTCTTCAAATCCTTCGGCTTCCGTTGATGAAGAATATGGAATGATAAATTATCCTGCGTCTTTGACAATGTCGTCAACATTCCATATCCAAATGCAACAAGGATTTCAAGCGAACATGTGGGTGAACCCCGCATTTGTGATTTCCCCATCCATGGAGAGGTTGTGGAGTGCAGTGTTTGCATTACCACATGGCATGTTCGATCTTATAACTAATATTATCTTAACACCAATGTGTCTTTATTTAATTATTGTCTTCACCAAGATTTATCCCTTCATCAAATGTCAGAATTGAGCCCACATCGATTCATTTCAAGGAAGACCATGATAATAATATTAATGTCCTGTATTTCATTATTAATACATTTTTACACTTTTATAAAGTGTTTCATCAATTTAAAAGTATTTTTATTAATTTATATATCGATATTCATGTAAAATATCCACCGATATATTTTCTATATATCCGATATATCCGTAAAACTAATTACCATATATCCGAATAAACCGAGAGTTATCCCTGGTTCCAATTATGATCATCAACAAAATAACAATTATTACAAAGATATCAATTTTAGGGTTTCTAAACTGTAAATAATTAAAACTATATGTAACTCATTCTAGTCTTTTAACTCAGCTTTACAGATGATGACACTTTCTGCCAATAAGATAGCAGCATTGCCCATTTAAAGGCTTAATAAAGCCATGGGATGCAACTGATAATTTAAAAGCCTATTTTTTTATTGGGAGTATCTTATCGGTTTTCCTATGTGCATGGCTTATTTAAAAAATATTTAGTTCTATGATAGTTTTTATTGATTATAATTTAAAAATAAGTACTTAAACTAAACTCTTTCTTCAAACATGATTTTCAACTAAACTCAAGCTAAAACACGATTCAAAACATCTATTTCCTAATCACCAAAAACCGCTAGAATTTGAAAGAATTCTTTAAATACTCATTTTGATATTATTTTTAAAATAAATCGTGACATACCGATTCCATAACGGTGGTCAAATATGAGGGAAATGTATGAAGATATTAATTATTTTATTTGTAAAGTGAGCTATCACATGGAATGTTCAAACCTATGTGGCATTTGGACACGGAGACACCATTAACAAACCTAATTACACCTAATTACAACCTAGCTGTAACCTATCACATGGAATGTTCAAACCTATGTGGCATTTGGCAATGGAGATTACTCTCATTAACAAACCTAATTACACCTAAGGTTGTAAGTTATAGTTTAGCTTAAAAAATGAGTTTCATGAATACTCTGCAACATTCCAAATTTTCTTTCATTTTTTCGAAAAACACTGAATGTCAAAATGTTAACAACTAATACTGTTGTTTATTATCTTTATTCTAATCTTGCCATCTTAATGTTTTCCTGATCCCAACTAGTAGAACTCAACCAATAGATTCCTTTACTTCTATTCTTTCCCTGGTTTGTGTCAAAGGTAGTGAATGAAATCCCAAATGGACAAATACTTATTAATTGAAGTTTGCTTCCACTTTATGATTTATAATAAGGAAAAAGAAGGTTATTCTTAGGTTTCTAAATTGTTTATAATTTACACGTTATTATGAATCGCTGAAGTTTTAGTGGACAAGAGCATAAATTCAAGAACAACAAAGATAAAGAAATCAATATATATGCATATGGTTTTTAACGTATTCCACCATCAATACATACATCCACTGACGATGTTAATATTTCATTATTAAAACACATCACAACATTGGGGAAAGATCAAATTTATTACGACGATTAGAAAAAATCACAATAACAAAAACCCTATGATACTTATAATATCGAAAAAAATACCTCATAAAACTTTTAATCTCTCAAACTCTTATATCTTTGCATATACCAAATCTCTCTTATAACTTTTTTTCCTTGTGACCCTAAACATTTATAGGGATATTCTTAAAACCTTTTATTATCATATAAGAAAACCTAATGTTACAATAATATAACAACTATGAATTATTGTATAAAATATTGTTTATAAAAAAAATTAATACTAAATAAAAATTTGAGACATATTCTAAGACATGTAAATTTAAGTTCCTTTAAGCATAGCAAGTAAGTTAACATTATTTTAATTAGTGATGGTCAAATCTATAAATGCATAGCTCCATATTAAAAGGCTACATTTTTTTTTGAAGGGAATTTCATAACATGGGTTGGTCAAATCTTATCTCATGAGGGAATGTATGAAGGCATTATTTAATTTGTGAAGTGAGCTACTATTTTCCCACATCACTTGAATTCTTCCCAACCTTCTGTGGTATTTACCCTGAAGATCACTCCCATTAAGAAAGCTATGGAAACTCAAGAATGAGTCCATTTCAGTGGTGATAACTGATGAGACTCCAAAGATGGGCTATATGCCACATGCCCCAAGAAAAATTATTGAAATTTTTTAGTAATTTTAGCTGGGTATGTGAAAAATATATATATTTGTTGACATGACCCTAGCCTACCCTTTTTTCCCATAAATTGAATATCTAATTTGGCCACTAAGGTAGCATGTCCTTGTCAGCTAGCTAGCTTTCTTCGTTCACTTGTTTAATAATTTCATTCTTCCCCTTTTTTTATAATTGAAGTATTAATTTTTCTTTGGAAAGAGAGAATATAATCTTAAGAACAAAAGGAGAAAAAAGATTTGGAAGTCAGAATTGGGTAGGGTTTTTTTATTTATTTAATATTAAAATAAAATTTTATTTTGAATAGTATTTAGTTTTTTTTTTTAAATCAATGTTTTAATTTTTATCTCAAATTTTGTGAAATAATAAAATTTTAAATAAAAATTTAATAGTATATACGTTTGTATTTAATTAATATGAAACGAATCATAAAGTTTCAATTGAATTTATTAATTTATATGATTTTCTTATATTATAATATCTAGTTTTTTCTTAATAGAAAAAACATTCAAAAAATATTAATAAAAAACCAAAAAGCTAAATATTTTGATTTTTTACATTCATTGAAAATTTGTAATTTTTCACACAGTTTCGCGAAAAATTAAAAATAAATAAATAAACTAAAAGTTCGAAACAAATAAAAAGTCAAAACAAACAACAACTTAAATTATAATATTTTAATTTCATTGATTATAAATGATGACGCTTTTTTCAATCGAACTGTACGAGCCAGACCGAATCAAGCCATCGGCCCGTTGACTCTGGAGTCGGGCTCCTCCGCAAAAACAAGAAACAAAAGATCAGCTGGGTCTCGCCCGTTGCCTCCCTCCGACGCCAGTTTCGCGATTTCAAAATGTAGTTAAAAGATCACCGCCAGTAACGAATTCTTCTGCGGCATACCTTTCACCGATGGGCGATCTCAGATTTATAAATGCGTCACTTTCCTAATCGACGTGATACTCGACTTCTCTTATCGATGCGGATTTTCTTCTTATCACGATTAATACGATAATTAAGAAAGCCAGCTATCGAATTATTCTACTTCCTCATTGGTGGATTCGATTCGATTTATAGGATATGAGCTTTTGAGCCTTTCAAGTATCTACTGAGGATGAACTGGTCCCATTTCCTCGGGGTCAAGGCAGGGGCCGAGCCGTTTACTAAGTCCGATTATTAGTCTCTTTAATCCCGTCTCGAACTTTGGGGTGGGCCCTATCACTTTTTTAAACCTTAATCATGCCTAGCCTACTGGTTACAAAGTGAACGGGCAAGGGCCGACGTTTCTAGGACGGTAAGTATCGTTTGGCTACACACTGCGCTGGCGATTTAGTGGCTTTATCGCCACAAATGTCCCAGAGAATGATGACTTTCAATCTTCGCGCTTATTTCCTCTCTGGGTTTCTTCTAGTTTTTGGAGAACATTCTTCCAGACCAAGTAAGATTGTGTTCCCTAATATTGAAGCTTATCCTTCTTTGCGAGTTCCTAGCTTCTTTCTTCTTCTTAAAACTTGTCCGATCATTGTTCAGAACTTCTTTCGTGTTTTGTAATACCCGTCTGGGTCGTGTCCCTTTCTTACTCGCCCTCTCAGATCCCAGACGCCTTACTCCTTCTTTCATCTTTTCTAGAGGTACAAGCAGGCTGCTAGTGGCTAGCTTGGAAGTAGGTTTTTGTCTCGCCCCTACATCCCTCAATTTTATCCACTTCGTAATTCCTAGCGGTCCGGTCGTCTCCGCTTTAATGTGATAGGTGACTCCTCTCGCAAAGTCCGGTCTAAGGCGAACTGGTGGTGAGTCTTAATCGCTTAGCCAGTGGTTGTTTCGAGATGCCCTGTGGGGAAACCTCCTTCCCCTTGCAAAGGCACATAAAATCATGAGATTAAATACTCCCGTGGGGTCCCGACATCTCAACAGCCTACCGTGCGTAACGCCCCGTGCGGGTCCAGCATGGCTGCCTTTATTCAGTCTCGCAAGACGATATGCAGTCCCCTGCCAAGGCCTGTGCTCTGCCCCGAGACGACACCTCCTAGCTTAGCCTCAAAATGCCCAAGATTATGTGCTTTTTCGAGCCACTTTGATAACGGTCTCCGCTTCCTCTCGTGATCCCTTTATAAAAGTGGGCTTCTGGCAAAGATTTAATGCTTGTCTTTCAACTTCGCCCAACTTAGGTGTTCCGTCGGGCTATTAGTCGTCTTTAGTGATGCGGCTTCGATAGCCCAAAGATAGCTCAGCTTCTCGACCTCTTCAGCCGTAAAGGAAGTCGCTGAGGGCTTTCTTTATTTATTCAGCCGTCAAATACCCGCTAATCATCTCTGACCCATCTTCCCACAAGACGAAGGAATGCTACTGGTCAAATGTCGCCGTTGGGAGTATAATCCCAATCGACCGTGAAGACACTCCGGCATCTTACTGTCTGGGCACCCTAGAATCTACATGAGCTTTGTGGCTTGCTTAGTTTGGTCCGGTCTTCACAGACATGTGGCATCCCTAATCCCTTTGCACGGCCAGGCACTCTCTGTATTCATTCCGATCTAATCAAGACAGATTGAAGCTAAGTCGCCAAGTGTCTTCCGCGTGCTTACCCGAACTCATCGTGCCCGACATCCCTAAGGTCTTCCCGGTCTTCCCGACTTCTACTCTGCTGGGCCTTCACCCCATCCGGTTATGAAGTTCTCCCCACGAGCCTCCCGCTTTTCAAGCCCACTAAGGAGAGCCTCGAGCCTCCGTGGAGACGCGCCAGTCCAGGAGGCCCCGAAGTGTGAAGCGAAAGCCCCAAGACTCCTCGGGAAGAGCCATCCGGCCCGGGTAAAGCCCCGAGGTCGGGGGACGTCTTCATCACCCGCCTGATGTCCTGCTGGGCAGGGCGCACTTGCCATCTCTGGCCGAGGTGCCAAGAGCGCCAAGTTCGCAGCCTCGCTCTGCTTCTGCTGCAAAGGCTAAAGATTCCTCGGGGAGGGCCTGAGCCTCCCACAAGCGAAAGTTATGCGCTCTATCTCATTGAGTCCTCCCGCAGAGCGCCGAGCCTCCTCCTTCGATAGTTCTAAGACTCGGGAGGGTTTTCTCGAGCCGATGGAGATGAGGATTCCGCTTTCCAACGGGAGCTTGCCGGGTTGCGCGATCTCATCCGTCTCAGTGACCCCGATCTCGCAGGCATGTCCCGCCCATTGGTGAGGCTTCGCCTCGCAGTTCCAAGCTGATACCATCACCATCGAGAGGCCACTTTATTCAGAAAAGAATCGTTGCTCCTACATACCCGCCGCCAAACTCACGGCGTTTTCAACCGAAACCGCGGAGCTGCATCGAATCTCGGGCCGATTCGCCGGGACGAGAGTGCTCAGCCCTCCGCAAAATAAGAACAAAGGACGGCGAGCTCGCCCCAAGGCTTCTCTCCGACGCCAAGCCTCAGCTTCTTCTACTGTAAGAAAGATCACAACCGCGAGGGAATCGACCTTCTTCGCGTATTTCACTCGGCCGGGTAACCTGACGAGGCAGCTGTGACTTTCTTAATTGGATGGTGATACTGACTCTCTATCGGATCGATGATTTTCTTCCTTTATCATCACGATTAATAAGAGAGCAATTAAAAAGTTAGCTTATCGAGACTATTCTACTCCCTCACCATGAGCATTCGATTTTACGTATATGATAATGAGCCAAGCATCTACTCCTCGAGGGATGAACTGCTCTCGCTCAGCCCTCGCTAGTGTCGCTTTACCCGCCTGGGCCGCTTTGACGCCTCGCTTTATTAATCATTTAATCCTGCTTCTGACTATGATTTACCATACAATCTATTTTTTAAACCCAATCAATAAATAATCTATGGATGCTCTTTAATTAATTTTTATTTGGGATTTTTAAATTTTTTGAAATTTATTTTAAATTTTATACTTTCAATGTTTTATACCTTTTTTCTTTTTGCTACCTGGCAAGTTACCTGTACTATAAGTTGAAAATAATTTTTAGTACTTTTACATTGAAGATTATAAAATTTAAATTTTGAGACAAGATGTTTTTTGGTTAGAAATTTTTATTGAGAAAGAAAACCTTGAGGCATCCAAGCTAAACAAATTTCATCTGTTTATACTTTTCATATATATATATATATATATATATAGAGAGAGAGAGAGAGAGAGAGAGAGAGAGAGAGAGAGAGAGAGAGTGTCAAATGGCCAGATCAATAGGTCCAAGTAACCCCATAACTTTATTGAATTGGATTGGCTAATCATGTGGCAATATTATTGAAAGTTTCAGGCCACAAAATTTATTCAAGTTTCAGTCCAAATTTTTTTATTTAAAAATTGTTATATATATGTGGCAATAGTATTGCAAGTTTCAGGCCTCAAAATTTATTCAAGTTTCAGTCCTTTTTTTTTATTTAAAAATTGTTATATATATCCTTATCCTCTTGACATATACACTTTTTAACATTAATTTTATTTTGTTTTGTTTCACATTATTTATTTTTGAGGAAAAACTAAAATTGGAGAGAGAGAATATCATGATTTTTTTTTTGGAGGGTAAATTTAGAGTTCCTGATAGAAGATCATATTTGTTTAAAAATAGAAATCAAATTTTTTTTACATTAAAATCAAAATTTTGCAGAGAAACATCAGAAAATCTTCATGAAAAATCAGTCTTTTAGGGAAGAATTCAAATTTCTAAATAGAAAATCAGAATTAATTTGAGAGAGAATCCAAAATTAAATAAACAAACCTCCTTGACTTTTTTTTTTCCAACCCCAATCAACCAATGAACTTGGAGACCATTTTTGGCCCAAATTCATGCACCAAACACTTTCCAGTTTCCCCATATCATTTTTTTTTTTAATTATTATTTTAGTTGAAGCAAAGCCCACCCCCACAAAAATGCTCTCCTAAATGAAATTTTCTTAGGAAAATCCACCCACACCCACATGAATTCAAATAAAATTAGCTGAGGCAACATACATACACCACCTAATTCTAAATCAACCAAGAAAAACACACCCAATCTAGGTTCTTGGATTACTGCTTAGTAAAAATGTCCACCCTTTGTTTCCTATCAATTCACTGTATATATATATATATATACATATATATATATATATATATATATATAGTTATAGAGAGAGAGAGAGAGAGAGAGAGAGAGAGAGAGAGAGAGAGATATGTCCTCAATTTTCTCAATACCAAATTGTTTATCCTTTCCTTTTCTTCTCTTGTCTTCCTCTAATTTCTGTGCTACATGTACACTGAATCCTACTTATTTTACTACATATATACTATATAGTGTTTTCTCAATATTATATTTTTAGTATAGGTCATTTTTGTTCTCTCTGCATTTATGATGAAGAGATTTGCTTTCTAAGTTAAAATAATAATATGTGGTTCATTTATTTGTATGCTAACTCAAATCAATATGGGATGACGTCTCTCTAAACTTTAGCCTTTTTTTTCTTAATTTTTTTTTTTGTTAGTCTCTTTTTTAAGAATGAGGAATTTCTTTGGCTTATTCTCTACCAAAATCAACGCGATCTACACCTCTTTCCATATTTATTTTCCTCAATAAAACGATTATTCCACACAAATCTGCGCTTTTATATCGCTTTTTTCGCGATTAATAGTCGCTCACAGACAGACGATCACATCGTTGATATCGCGCAAGTACATCGCCTTTTGGCATTGATGACACATATCTTAAGACGACTATTCGATTTTCATCTGGGCTTTTATTTTTGTTTCAGTAAACGAGCAAAATATATATAACGATATAAAAATCAAATCAATCTGGTCAGTCAAGATTTCGCAGAACTGCTCAAATAGATTTTAATACAATAATATCAAATGATGTGACTCAACCATCAAATATATGTTTTCTGGTACATTTTATTACGCTTATTAACCTCGATATTTGTTTATCCTTTACGTTTTTTAAAGTTAGCCATTATATGTTTATATCGATATATTACTAGTTGGAATCAATGAAATTATTTTCTCAAAAAAAAAATTCAAATCAATATAATGAATTACTTTTTCTATTCACTTTCACTTAATGTAACTATGTTGTAGTAAGTAGAAGAACTCGAGCCTTCATCAATTTTTGATCTAATTTTAACAAAAATATCTTTTTTTTTCTTACAAAAATAACATATTATTTAAAAGACAATGTAAATACATAAAATAGAGAAGTATTTTTGTCCAAAATGAATTATTTTTCAAAAAAAAAAACATGGAAAATGTTAGGGCATGTATAGTTCCTATTTTTGAAAACTATTTTCTATTCTTAGAAATAAGGAAAACAAGAAAAATGATGAAAATATATTTGATTCCTTTTTTTTTTTTTTTGTGCGGAAAAAATAAGGAGAACATAAAAAACACTAAATTCAAATAACTACAACAGTTTTTAGAAAATACCACAATGATGTTCATTATTTTTTCAAAAACCGTTCCCAATTGAATATTTTCAAAAATATGAATCAAACATACCTTAGATTCACAAATTTAAAAGTATTTGATATCTTGTATTCAAATATTTCTATAATCAATTACTATTTATCAATTGAACTTAATCAAATCAAATCAAATCAATTATTGAACTTATAAGCCTCCATTGTCTGAATTGATTTGATCTTATTGCCTAACACTAAAACCAAATAAAACCTTGGTTAATTAAAGTACAGAAATTGACAAAAGAGTTGGAGAAAGAAGTATAGAAAAAAGACAAAATATCATTCACTTGATTAAAAAAAGAAAATCTTGCATCCACAAGTGTTGTGGTGGAATCATGTTGAATACGAGTGTACTACACTGTTCCAAAAGAGAGCCACCAGACCTAGACCCATTGTCTTTGGGGGGGTGGGGGGTGGGGTCACATCACCACTTGCTTCCACTCTTGGGTGCTGTTTGGCAACCTCTCTTAATTTTTCTTTTCTCTTCTACTTCTTCTCTTATGTGATGATAACTTTGAGAAAACAGTTATTTTTTTTTTTTGGGTTTGAAATTTTCAAACTTGGCAAGTTCGAATTTTCTAATTAGTAAACCCCATTGTGGAAATTGGAGAATCATGTTTTGTGGGCGCCTTCTTTTGTCAACTAGCAATGTGACAATCTCCATTGCTAATGGTGCAAGTGCTCCATTTTCATGTGACTTGTAGGCCATCTTTGCCATATCTCATTTTTTTATTAGTTTTTTCCCCTATTATTGTACATTTTCTACTTATAATGATGCTTCCTTCTTATTTCCCATTTGTTTGTGTTAGTGGGGTTTTTATAACATAAATTTGGGATCATTTATTGCTTTTATAAAACAAAATAATTAAAATAAGTTTATAATTTTGTGCTGATAACTATTAATTACAACTTTTTTTTTTTTAGGACATCTATTTCTAATTACTTTACAAACAAAGTTGAGTGTTATGTTATAATTCGAAATCTTTTTATGTTTCGTTAAACTTTTTACCATTGAATTAAGTCTCATTGGCACCCATTAATTAAACTTGAAGTCATGTACCTTTAATTTATAGTTTTTACTTTAATTTAAAAATTAAAATTTAATAGCTTGGACAAACACATGGTCGGAGTCTTATTGGACAAGTTTTGAAAAGAATATTAGGAAGTTGTTGGATAAACTATTTTTGAAATACTTTTCTATTCTCTAAATGAAAATCAAAATAACATTTGATAACTAAAAACTATATATATTTTTATTTTTAATGAATAATAAGGTGTTTTTAAATAATATACCTTAGTTGTCTGCTGTCACTTTCATACAAACGTGAGGAATAATTCAGAATAAAATATTACATAAAAATCATTTTAAAGCATATTTAAAAACATTAATTGGGTATTAGTCAAAATATGATATTTTAAAAGTTTTTTGTTAAATTCTTTTTTTATTTAAGTGTCAGCTATTTAATTAAAATTAGTCAAATATTAAAAAATATCACTAAATTACGAAAAGAGTAATTTATTTCTCAGAAGTCACGAGTGTAGGAAAAAAAAAACTTTTATAATTCTTGTCAACTTTGGAAAAAAAAAAAAATTATTGCAAGTCATTCAAACGTCATCTAAATATTTATCATAAAATATTGACATCAAGTGCATCCTTGCAGAACTGAAATCAATCAAACTAAGATGAAAACATGGGATTACTCTTCCCATCAAACTTTTCATCCAAACACAAATATGGGAAATAGGATAAATAATCTTACATCAAGGATACCGTGGAACAGTAAAAAAAAAAACCTGGATTGATTTTCCCATCAAATCCTTTCATCCAAACATAACATGGGAAAAGAGAAAAACACCCACATCAGGGATACCATGGAACAGTAAAAAAACTGGATTGATTTTCCAGTCAAATCCTTTTAACCAAACACAACATGAAAAAAAGAGAAAAACACCCACATCAGGGATACCATGAACAGTAAAAACTGCTGATTCTTCCATCAAATCCTTTCTTCAACCAAACACAACATGGAAAAAGAGAAAACAGCCACATCAGGGATGCCGTGAAACAGTAAAAAAACTAGAGAGATTTTGACCGTCTAAAGTTGTGACACAAGTAGAATACTTTTTGAACAGACCCACAGGCAGCTTTGTAAGCTACATACTTTTTCTTTTCTTTTCTTTTCTTTTCTTTTCTTTTTCTCTCAGGGAATTTGTATTGAATTGAAACTTTATAGCGGTTTTGTAGCTGCAACAAAAGGACAAATTGAATCTACCAACTCACCCATCTATCAGACAAATGCCTTTCACTTTGCTGCTCTGCATTCTGCATTACCCAAATAAAGTTATAAAAAACATTAAAATAAAAAATATTTTCTCTGCTTTTCCTTGCTTTTCAAAAGTTGTTTTTGTAAAGCACTCATCTTGGAAATTACTAGAATAGTTTCATAACTCATCATCATCAAAATCCAAACAAAATCTGTGTTTAAATAATTTTACTAAAAATGTTTTCAAATTAAAAAAAAAAAAGTTTTCCATTTGAAGTTATGGCTACTTCAACTTGAAAGGGAATGAAAGGAGAGTCACTTCAACCAGTAAAGTACAAAACAGATCAAACCTAAACTATTTTTAAATTATATCATATGTTTTTCATGTTTATTATTTAATCTTTACAGTCTAAGTTTTCTTGTTTATTATTTAATTCACAGCTCCATGTTTTTTCCTTGTTTAATTCCTGTCAACAAACAAAGAACAAATTAAAAGTCAATAGGAGAATCAAAGAATAAAATTCCTTTCAAATATTTGGAAAGAAAAGGAAAAGTAATTTGAAAAACAGAAGGTAAAGAACAAAATTGAAAAAAATGCAGAAATGAAAATGGAAAGAAGAGAGAAAAATAAATTCCAATAGTATCATAATGTTTGACTGCAGCATGCAAAGATTTACACAGAGATCTTTACTCATTTCTTCAATATTTTCATGATGACTCACAGCTCAGTGCTCACCATCCCCTAAACTCTAAAGATTCATTTCACAATCCTTATCTTTTCAAATTATTTTCTACTGAGAACACAAAAAAAAAAAAGGAAAACCTTTACCTGTTTGGCCGTTGATAGTGGAAGAAAGTAATTAAACAGAGAGCTGGGTACAGAAAATAGAAACCTGTGCTCGGCTCTGCCTAATAATTGCATTTGCCCATGGGTTTTTTGCTTTCAAGTCCCACAGAAGACCCAATTAAAATTTCTATGTTTGTCGTTTTTTTTCCTTGCAGTTTCTTTAGAAGCATCCAAACAGGGTTTGCAGACACTAGAGTGTAACATTTTCCCGCCATTTCACGGAGCTTCAAATTTTCTCGATTGATCTTCTTGATGAGTCCAGGGATTGCTCGTGAGACGAATCGCTGGCCCATCGTGATAAATGGGAAGAATCTGAAGCAAAATTCAGAGGGAAAATAATTCAAAATTTGAACTTTTGAAAAAAAATTGAAGGCTGAAAAATACAAATGATTAATTAATAGAGATTCGTCCACAAATTGTTTGAAGAGTTGAGTTGATCTCTGCAATGCATAATGGCGCTTTGAATCCCATCATGCTGCTGCGCCAGCGAATCATCTCTCCTACTCGCCTGAAAGCTCACCGGCGGCATCATCTGGACAGCCGCCGACGCCGACCGGCTCTTCCCTAGATGCTTACACACCACTCGCAGCCCCGCCGGAAGATTCCCCGGCCTATCTTCCGTCATCTCCTGACGGCATCTTCACCGGTTTCGGGAGAAATTGGCGCCGGAGTCGGAGAAGACGACGGCGAGGGAAACGACGCCGTTTTATCACCGTATTTCTTCGAAACCTTGAAGTAGAGAGGCTTGATGAGCTTCAGATACTTATGCACCACATCCTTCGAAAACCTCTTCGACTCAAACGACGTCGTTTCCTCCTCGCCATGCTTACCATAGCTCCTCGTACCGTTTTCTCTGCTAAACACCGAAACTTCCTCCACCTTGAATTTCACGGTGAAAAGCTTACTACTCCGCGGCGGCTGTTCCGACGCCGCCGCCGCCGACGAAACGCCGCCGGCTTCATTTTCAGCCTTCCGACCTCCCGACTCGACCTCCGGAGCCCGAACATAAAAACCCTGAACCTCGGCGCCGACCTCAACAGCGAGATCGGCGAATGCGGCTTCGAGCCGCCGGACTCAATCGGGAGAATTCTCCTCTTGAAAAACAGCTCATGCGAAGAGCCCATTTCTCCGCTCTTTCTTCCGTTCTCTTCGTTGTTGTTTGGAACAGAGAGCTCCAAATCGAAGAAAGAATCTTCATCGTCAGTCTCCACCATCACATGGCGCAAACTGGTGGTCCTGACGGCGTCGTCAGCGGCGGCGGTGGCCGTAGGAGCTGACCCACGCCTTCCAGAGCTTGAGGAAACTGAGAACATCCATGGAAGGAAGAGCCAGAGCAAAGAAGAAATGGGTTTCGCTTGGATTAGGGTTTCAGTGGTTGGATTGGCTTTATAGAGAGAGGAGCCTTTTTCTTCTCTTCCTTTAATGGCCGTGTCGTTGCAGTCGCTGAAAAATGAAAACGGTGTTTCCGGGAAGCGGAGTGTGAATTAAGTTTCCACTGCAACGACGCCGTTTTATACTGCCACAGCACCGTCTACTTCGTATAGAAACGGCGTCGTTTCGCCAACCGTAATAAAAGCTGGCCCACGCGCAATCTCTCTAGTTTTGCCGCACGCGCAGTATTACGATATATTATTATTATTGTTTCTCCGTTTCGAGTTTCAAGTTTCAACGTTCAACACCCTAAATTTGAATGGAAAAAAAGTTGAGACAAGAACACGGTGGTCCAAAGCCGCAAGTAAAGTCAATTTATTAAGATTCTGATTTCAAATTACAGATAGCCTCTTTCCATTTTTATTTCAAATTTCGAATTCCTTTATTTGGAAATTAATTGGTTGATCTTATTTTCAAAAGGTTAGAAAAATTCAAAAACATTAGAAGATAGTGGAAGGGTTTAAAAGTCAGTGTTAGATGATAATCTTTCAGCGATGAATATTTTCAATTTTCCATGGAAAATATCAGTTCTCTTACATTGAGTAATGACCTATAGAGAGTTATAGTATGATTTTATAGAAACAAGTTTCAAAATTGATTAAGGGCCATATTGGATTTCTACTGGTGTTCCCAGATTGAGATACTCAAAACATATAAAATAATACGTTTGGTGATTCTTCAAAATTATTTTGTTATCTAAATTTAATATTTTTCATAACAAATAAAAAAAATATGGGAACTGAATCTCTTGATAGATAGAGAAAAGCTTTACGACACTATATGCTATGTTTTATTTTAACCTAAAGATACGCTGCTGAAACATGGCGCTCCTCTGCCTCAAAACCGAAAATATCTATGTACGACAAGCTCGCCCATTACAAATCAGATTAAAGTCGATCCCTTTAATATCTAAAGGTGAGGGTCTATTTTGTTTAACCTCAGATGCAGACGCTTTGTCATTGGACTGCATCCTGCAAGACACAATCTAACGTCGTTGTATCTATATGAGACACTGCTTTATATGATCCCACATCTGGATACGCAGAAAGCTCTTACATTATATAAGTATTTAACTTCCCCGTCAATCCACACGCTGCCCGCGGCGCCTTTCGGATCTCGGCTACATAACGCTTATACGATTAAACGACATCATATAAATGTTCTCTTTGTATTCTTGCTCGTTTTTGGGTTAATAAAACTATTTTCAAAATTTGTAAACAAACAATTTTCTAAATTACATTTGTATTGTAGTTAGAGAAGAATTTTATTTATTTTTAGCTTTTTACTTAAAATATTTTGTTTTCAAACTCTATGATTTTCTTTTCCTTTTACTTTTAAGTGATTTATAATTTAAGTATAAAAAAAAAGACTTTGGTAATAATCTAGTTTGAAGGTTAAAATTTCTAAAATATTTTTAAAGCTTGTTTGTTTCTATAGGGATATAGAGAAAGGTAAAAAATAAATTAAAATAAAATAAATTTAAAAGGGATGAATTATTATTTTTATTTATTTTAGTTCATTAATGTAAATATAAATATTAAATAGTTTTAAATTTTAAAATATATATAAGTTTCAATTAATTTTAAATTTTATAATTTGAGAACCAAATAAAAAAATCATTTTTTAAATATTTTGTTTTCTTTCTGTACCAATATCAAGTACAAACTTTAAAGTTATTTTTTAAATTCCCTAAAATTTGAAGAAAAATGTAAGAGAAATTTTTTTTAAAAATTAAAAGAAAAAGAAAAAAATAAATTATTTTAAGGCTATTTGATTAAAAGGGATAAAATTATCCCACTTTGTAGACTAACTCTTCACCCTTTTTTTTTAATCTTAAAAATATCTAAAAACGTTTTTACCTTTTTCACACAAAGCAACTCTTCATTCATTTTAAACAAGTGTAAATAATCAAAGTATTAAAGGCAGATTTAGTTATTTGAAAATTTTTATTCTTTATCAGAAATTGAATGAAATTTTGATGTATTGTCTTTAGTTTTGTTTTAGAAAATCGTTGTCGCGAATTTGATTGAAAATACGTTTCGTTTTTCGGCCGTTTAGTTGAATTTGGTTGAATTTAATTAAAGCAAGGAAAGCAGTTTTTGCATTCCAGTTAAATATATAAAATGTTGAAAATAGTAGATTAGTTTAACTGTTTTGAATTTTATTTTTCGTTTTGTCTACCGTGTGTAGCGTTTTTAAGCATTTTGGTTGAATAGAGAGAAAACGAGAAAATTTTCTGCACTCTTAAGCAGTAAAATGATTAACTGAATCTCTTCTAATTATGTCATGAATTAGGTCTTGATAACATTTTAATAAATAATTTAAAATATATAAAATTCTAACTAATTTTTTATATTTTATTATATAATAGGATAACTAAATATGTGAAAATCTTTTATCTCTTTTTGTTTTTTTTTTTCTTGAAAAGGTGGTATAGAAAAAAAAAAACTTCTTCTGAGACATTTCAACTATGGAGGCAAAAGCTAGGGATAATTTTTGGGTTAAGGAAAGCGCGTGAACGAGAAAATTAAAGAATGGATTTTTTTTTCTTAATTTTTTATTTTCCTTAATCCATGATGGAAGCAACCAGTAATGACTGACTGTAGCCATGGGAAGGAGTAATAGAAACTTCAAGAGGAAAAGCAAAGAAAATTAAAAAAGACAGAAAGGACAAAAGAAGAGACTCACACATGACCAAAACAAAAACAAAATAAATAAATAAATAAACATAAAAATTAAATAAAATGTAAAGCCTCTCAGAGCTTGCTTTTCTCAGTCTCAAAAATCTGCTGCACTCAGTGAATTGATTCTCTACAAGGCAAGACCTAGCGATATAAATATATAAATATATAAAAAAATAAATAAAAATTTTATTTATTTTTATCTCTTTTGGAAAGATGGGCATATCTCTTTTTGCCCTGAGTTTGACACAGGGATGGTTTGGGAGACACTGTGCCACAGGTTATCTCTCTCAATCTCTCCTTATCCTCCTCAGCTCCCAGTTCTCTCAACTCAACCTCTTTCTTTTCAGTATGTTTGGGGAAAGGGGTTTTGGGTGATGGTGAAAAAAAGACCCATTTAATTGGGGAAACTGTGCTCAGTTTGGATAGCTATGTTGTGGCAAAGGTGGATTATATTGTCCATAAAGAAGACGTTGTAACTTCTTTAGATAGACAATGAATGAAAATTTATAACATTTGTTGAATTTAAATTTGAAAAATGAGTACTTCTCCACAAATGGTAAAAATGTGGATTGAGCAAATCGATAAAAAAGTATTATAATGTAATATATAAAATGAACAGAGTATGAAAATATTTTTAACTTGTTCTATGAATTCAAAAAATCAATTTTAAAGAATAAATTTTGAACTTATATCCTAAGTTATTTGAATGATATTTCTAATCTGACATAGTATGATCCATTGATGAGGCAAATTGAAATAAAAATCATGAGTGCTAACATGAAGACAAAACAAGAAATATTAGGAATGATGATAAAATCATTCGCGATAAAATCTTTAAAGTAATTTAGATGAGAAAGGGGAGGAATATAGAATATGAGTCACTGGCACTTTTTGATCCTACAATAAAATGATGAAAATGGTGATCCTTTTAGTAGTTTGTCTTCCATTTTGCCCATATGATGTTTTCTTCTTTAAAAAAACTGGGAAGTTAGTAGTGAGTAGTAGATGAATCTAGAGACTTCATAACTTGAACATGTTGATGAAATGGCACCCACATGTTGTAATTAGAACTCAACAGGAGACACTTTGATTTGACAATCCCTTTTGTCAAAAAAGTTGAATGTCTATTATGACTACATATCCTAAACTTTCTTACCATATTCGTCAGCTAACAATTTGCTATCCTTATCCCGTTACTCTACATAACAAGCCACCAACATCCTAATTATACTGGCTTCTATCAAGGTGATTACTTTATTATCAAACGTGCTTAGGAGTAAAAATAATCAAACATCCTAAGTTTCATAGTGGTCAAAATCACTTTAGTCGGCTTTTAGGGTTTGTTTCTTAATTAAGTATTAAGATGATTAGTTTTTAAAGGTTTTCTTTTCTTAATTTAATGCGTTCAAAGTCCCACATTAATTAGGAGATAAAAAAAGAAGATTATGAGTTAATAAGTATAAAGCAATATCATACCATTTGGAAGATAGGTCCATAAGTGTTGACACAAATCAAAGGAGTCTATATTTTTAGGAATAGCTAGAAGTGATATTGTTTGATTATTTAGTAACATAGTCATTCTTTTCTATTTTGATGTATTTTTAGGTCTTATAAATGTTCTATATCATGACAAATCAATGAAATATTCAAGAGAAATGTTCATTTTCATGATATCATAGACATAAATGAGTATATTGAATTAAAAACCCAGCGAGCATGGGTGAAATCTTTTGAATGTTGAATAAAAGTGATGAACCACGGATAAGAACAAGATCTCAAGGTAAGTAATTGGTTCATAGCAACACCACGTGCTCGAGCGCATTAGAAGGAGTGGAGGAGTTGGATGAATAATCATTTGAGGGGAGAATTGGTGGTGTTTTGTTCAGAGGGAGGATTGTTAGATGAACATTTAAAGTTCTACATCGGCTAAAGATAAGGAAGATTATGAGTTAATAAGTATGGATATATAATATTTCTATTAATATAAGGTCTAGCTTTTGGGTAGAATAAAAAAACAAAGCGGTAGGAGCTTAAAGGGTTTGTTTAGTTCACGATGTAAAAATAGTTTTGAAAGCAGGAGCAGCGTTTCGATGTTTTTCAAAATTCGCATTTCTTATTCTTAGTGTTTTGAACAAAAAAAAAAAAGATTGGGAACCAAAGAGTGTTTTATGTCAGCATTCTTTTTGTTTTCAAAGCAACAGGTTTCTAATCGTAAATGACCCAAGTACAAAGTTGAAATCAATGATATAAATCTGAATGAAGAAGGCGTCTGGAGTCGTAAAGGTCTCGACATCCTTCATTAAGTATTATAAGGGCCGCAAACTACAAGCCACTATTCCAACACAACAAATTGATCATTGCCAAACATTCTAAAACCATAGAATATATCGATTACGTTTTGCAATTATAACATGCAAAGAGACACAAGCTTAAGACTACTCCTTGTTCTTGGAAAAGTGACCCTACCGACAAAATACAATACATTACATATGGAGACATAATCTACTTGAACCTATATATGGATAACAATTCAATAGTCCCATTCGATTCGTGGCATCATAATTAAGTTATAAGATTCTGCACCCTAAATCATGATATAAGTCACAAGCTTTTGGAACTTTTTTTGGCCAACTTTTGCTTTAAAGGGAGAAGAGTCACCCCACAATTACCCGTTTCTTTATTTTTCTTCCATTGTTTGTCATCCCAGAATTGGATCATAAGGTCACAAGACCAATTCTTATGCTCTAAATCAGAGCCTACCATGGAACTTTTGTACTTCACATGTCTGTGGTTGTTGGGAATTTACTGAATGGTTGGTTGGTCAAATGATTCTCTCCAAGGAATTTTTATGGATGGTGGGGTCTTTGTGTTTGCTATTTACAAGTGGGTGACTAAGAGTCGAAGACATAGCTTTAATTTTAAAATTATTCCATAGTTAAACCAAATTTTAGGGCATGTTTTTAATACCGTTTTATGTTCTAAAAACAAGAAAACAATGAAAATAAAGGAAGCATGTTTAGTTTTAAATATTTAAAAAAAACGTAAAATCTTAAATTTGAAGGCAAACGATTTTGAAACGTAATAATGTTATACGTGTTTTTTAGTGTGTACAAAACCGTTTTAAAAGCATCATAAAACATATCTAACTAATTTTTAATTATTCCTTAGTTAGAGTCATTCACGTACTTTTGAATAAAGTTTTAAACCTTTGGTTTATATTTTTTAAAATTATTTTATATTCTCGAAAACAAAAGAATAAGGGAGCATAGAGCGTATTTGGTTCCCAATTTTTTGTTTTTATTTTTTGAAGAACATCAAAATATAAAATACTAAATTTAGAAAACGAGGACAATTTTGAAGAGCGTGAATGAAGTTTTACTGTGTTTTGAAAGTAGTCTGATGACGTTTAAAAGAAAGCAGGCCAAGACAATCCATGGTTTAATTTTTCAATTATTCATAGTTAGGCAGTAATTCAAGGTACTTTTGAATCAAATTTTAGTTATTCTCTTCAATCTTTATGTTTCTGACCATACATATTTTTCATTCATTTCATTCATCATCCCCTTGAACCAAATATTGGAAAGTTTTTGTGAACACCACCTTTAAAATATGAAAATTTTATTATATTTTATGAGATGGGGTTGTCTCCTCCCTTTTGTGTCACCTACTCTTTAGACTTTATGGACTAATTGGTAGAAATAATATTCTTATCTAATTGCATGTGTAATTCAGGCCATTGATGAGAAACATTCTTCTCCCACACCTTTGCTACATTGCTTTGGAACATGAGTCTTTAATTAAAATTAAATTAACAAGTTTTGATTGTTAGGAATTAGAATGGAGGTAAGAAGTTTCTCTAATGGTATGAGAGAAAAAAAAAATTTCTTATTACTAGTTTATTGAGGAGAGTATAATTATGTCCTTAAAGAGGATCTTTGCTTTATAAACATAGTATAGTACAAGAATTTCAATTTGAATGTCGTAAAAAAAAATAATTAATTAACAATTAAATTTATTATTTAGAACTGGTACTATGAAATTTATAAGTAGTTTAATTATTATATGAAAAGAAACTAGGTAATATTTTAGTTTAAACCACTCCAGCTCAAATTTCTTATGAGACACATTGATCAATTACCTAACTCGAGTAATGTGGAGCGTTAGATCGAATCAGTAAAATCCTTATTTTGGACTGTTTTGAGATATTATTTTATTTTTTGAGGATATTATTTTTATTTCTTATTATTGTTTTTTGGGGTATTATCACTAACTTTCCTATTATTGTATGGGATGTGTTGTATTATTTTCTTCCTATTATTGTTTTGGGATATCATTTTCTTTTCCTATTATTGTTTTGGGATATTATTTTGTTCCTTTTATACTAAAATTATATATATGGTATAAATAGATGTTTTAGAGTTTGTTTTGGGATTTTATAGCTTTTATCAAATTTATCAATAAAAATCAAAGTTTTGCTTTATTTTTGTTCTCTAGATTGAGCGTTTTATTCTTGTTGATCAATTGTGTGTTGATCGGAAATCACGCATTGCAAGATACGTCAATTAGTATTAGACGAGTTTCTCCCAATGGTATTTAATCTTTGTACTAATGGCTGGCAATCAATCCCATATTGTGATGTCAGGGATTGCTTTAGAATTTGTTTGGGAGTCAATGAATAACAAATCAATCAAAATGCTCAAGTAGTTGATAATGGCCTTCAATTATAGAGCGTTATTGAGTATTAATGGAGCGGGCGTAGGAATGATGAAGAACATGGCTGAAGGAATTGGCCGTATGAGACCCTTTTTAATCTCATTCCAAATATAAAGAATCAGTAATTCAGTACAGGATTTGATGACACTTCATATCAGGTTAGCCAACAGGGTGAATATGCCAAATCCACATAGTAGACAAAGGGTGGAAGACTTAATGACAGCCAAACTACAAAGGAGACAATGAATAGGTCAAAGGTAGATATCCACTGCGCTTGATGGTAATCTTATGTGGGGTTTTGGATTGGTTGGCTGAAGTGGGCATATTCAGCATTTATCTTACAAGTTGATGATAGGAAGGTTAAATTTGTTTGCTTATAAGTTAAAAGAAACATTAGTATTATAACACATTCTCCTTGTAATTTATTACAGGTTTAGGTATAATATAAGTAAAATTACCCATTTTTAGAAATTTAAGTACTAAGAAGTAAATTAGTAATGCATTAAGAACTCAAAAGTCATTATGTAAAAAGAGTATAAGTTAAAGTAGGAATTGGATAATAGAAGCAAGTGGGGGGACTAAAATGAAAAAAAAAATGAGAAATTTAAGTCCAAAAAGGATAGATCAAACATGGTCTTCTAAGAATTTGGGGATTTCCCATTTTACTTGCTTTGGGAGCTAGGGCTATAGTTTTAGGAGAGAACCAAATTTGGGTTGCTCGCTCTTCATTTGCTTTGGAGATCTAGTCTGATTCAAGTCTTTGAAGAAAAGCAAGATTTGGAAACTATCTGAGCCTGCTTGTTTGGAGTTATTAGGAAAACCTAGCTTCCATTGTAAAGTGTTGTTAGTTGGTTTGTGGGCTTTAGTGGTTTGGTTGGTTCAAGTCAAGTTTTGAGTTGTTTTTCTTTGATGTGTTTTGGGTTTGGTTAAGATCACGGGAAAAGAAGCAAACACTGCAATTTTGCGAAGTGCGGTAAGAAATCTGCGATACTAAAAGTTGAGTAGGTACTCAAAGGCTGTTTTAGTCCAGGAGGAATATCATTAATTATCGATCCTAAAAGTTAGTACAGTACTCAAAGTGGTTTAGGTGTAACACACAAATTATACTAACGGTTTGATAACATTGTTTGAGATGTAATAAAAGTAATGAAAACCATATTTATCACAGGAATAAAGTAAAGATAAAAACAAAAGTAGGAATATGCATAAGTTAAATTACAAATAATAAAGAAGATTTGTGCTCTTGTAAAATATATAAATTGATTTGCAAATATTAGAGAAGAGTTGGAGGATCGAAGTGAAATAAAAAAGGGGATAAAGATCGAATAAGGATAAGGCCGAGAAATATCTTTATTTTGATGCTTGGAGAAAGGAGAGCAAACACGGATAAGAAGAGAGAAGGAAGAAGAAGAAGAAGAGAAGATCACGGGTGTGATTATGTCTTGGGTTGTATGGAACTATAGTATTTGTAGGATTTTGTATAGAAAATTATGGAACTTGTTAAGTTACGTATGGAAAAGTATCGATTTTCGTCACAGTAGTATAGAAACTATATGCCATGTGAATTGAGTCTGATTTTGAGTCTCAGAAAGATTAGATACATGGTTTGGAGTGCCTCTTGTATGGGTTTGGGGTTTGGAAGCTCTGAGAGCTCATTCCTTGATAACATTGAGTTGAGAAAAAGTTCTAAGGCTCCTATAAGTAGTGTTTGGGACAAGGCCCAGTTACAAGTTGAACGAGAAAAATACCTCATTTTGATTCACCGCCAGTGGCGCGGATACTATATAACTCAGTTTTGGATCATAGTAAAAATTTGAGGTAGTCATGCGATTAAATTGTAGCCACATCAATTAACTTGATGTTAGGCTTTTGAATTTCCCAATTCGGACCCCTGTAGACCAAGTTGTGGCCTTTTTACTCTAAACAGTCTAATGGGCGAGAGGTTAGCATGTGTACCTCATCTGGCGAGGTGTGGATATCATAGGAGTCGGCATGAAGACCTCATCTGCGATCGGACCTCGTATTCCTGGAAAATGGCGAGACCTCATCTGGAGAGGTCAGCAGGACCTCATCAGAAGATCGACGGACCTCATCACGTAAGAGGTCGGCCAAGGCCGACTGTAGACCTCATCTGTAGCGTCAGGTTCGGGTTGAAAGCATGCAGGTTGACTACATATGACCTCCAACTTCGGAAGGTCATAGCTCATTCGTCCGAACTCTGTTTCGGGTGTTCTTAGACTCTATGGAAAGCCTATTGATTAAGAATCCCGTTAATATGCCTGAGGAGGATGAAGGTGTCAGACCGAGGTGTTAGACAGGTTTACACTAAGTCAGGTCAGCATTCAGTTGAGTCAGCTCATTTGGGGTGTGACTACGTATGACCTCCAACTTCGGAAGGTCATAACTCCTTTGTCCGAACTCCGTTTGGGGTGTTATTAGACTCTATGGAAAGCCCATTGAAACAAGAATTCATCCATAGATAGCTTTATAAAATTGGAACTCATATTCCATTTTACGAAATAGCAACGATAGGCTGCGAGGTAACCATAGTTATTCATATTATGAACGCCTATTATGAATTCTTAATGAAACCACTTGGCATACACTGGTAACATAGATTATTTATGCATATAATGAGATATAAGAGAAAAATGCAAAGATACTCAAATAATGGTTAATATATATATATATATATACATATATATATACTATATATATATATATTACATATGATTACCGAATGACAATAATTATTCGGGAATATGAGGTATATACTGAACATAAAATACATATTGATTGTTTGCTTAGAACCTGGTAGAGGGATAGATGGACATGCCTATTAGGGAAAAACAAGTCTATGACATACAAGTTACGATGCTCGAGGGCCCTAGTTTAGATTACCGATGATGTAGTCCGTTTGGATCACGGTGGCCCAAAGTCCCACCCACAGCGCCTTCGGGCCCCTTATAGATAGTCATTGTCTCGTACAATGATAACAGCGCTTTCGGGCCCTTATAGACCACTGTTTCGCACAGTGAGTACAGCGCCTTTGGGCCCTTATAGACCACTATTTCACACAGTGAGTACAGCGCCTTCGGGCCCTTATAGTTTCCTGTATCCACTTCTAAGGTTTATGCAGACATGAAACATAAAAGAAAATGACAGGTATATGCAAATGAAATGTAGAATATATGACATGATATGAGAAGCCATAGCGCTATCGATGATAGTATACGATTCTGAAGCAAAGAGTAAGAAATCTGAATGAAGCATAGAAAAGTATATGGAAGATGATAAGAAATGGCCAGTTATGAAAAGTATATATATATGAGAAATGATAAGAATTTGTAAATGTTATATGTTATATTATTGTATAGAAGTGTGGTGAGCCTTAATAGATGTCATCCATGTGTATTAATTCCCACTAAGCCCTGAAAAAAAACAGCAAGGTGTTCAATCCGTGTAGGTACGAAAAGGAAACTAGAGGACGGGCAGTCCATCGCGATCCAAAGGCCACTTCAATGGGTGCCTTGGAAGACCTTTAGGTGCATTTTGTATAAAAATTTTGTAAACCAATATGATATTGTAAATGTTGAACACTTAGCTATATGGAGCTTATATATATATTTTGTAATCCATTTGCTGCAGATATAATCTGAGTTAAATGTTTAACGTTATATGAATGGCAAACAAGTTCTGTGAAGGAAAAAAAAATGATGACCCTCACTTGACACCTATCTGCAGGAGTTAGGGTCACCAGTTAGTGGTATCGGGACTGGTTTAGGCGTTTGCGGAAAAACCTAGGTTTAGGTGGCTGCGGAATAGAAGTATATGATAGAAAAGCTTGTGTTTAGTAATGTGTTGGCTGATGTGGATGTCCTTGTGTTTTGTATAGATGGATCGTCGAAGAGCTGGCGAGTGTTAACCCGAGGAACAAAGTTTGCTCGACCACGAACCTTCGAGAAAGTAATGTACTAATGAGCCCTGAAGCCTTCTTTGAGAATATCATGAAGACATGGCTCGGGTTTGGATAGATTGACTTCTCTTAAAGCTCAGATGAACCTGATAAAGACATGGAAGCGGAGGAGGAATTCCATAGGTCGAGCATGGAAGAGTCAGAGAAAGCTAAATTCTAGTTAGAAAAGTTAGAAAGGGTATTAGAAGAGGTTAGATGTCCTCCGTCGAGAGAGTATCTTGTGCGGAGTCTCACTATTACGAGTGAGGCATATGATTAGTGGGAAGTAGCTTTGAGAAGTCCAGGATTCCAAATCCGACAGGAGTTCTTTGTCCGAGTTCGGGGCAAAGTATGTTCTGAGATGTATAGGGATTCGAGTGAGAAATAGGTTCTGAATTTGAAGCAAAGAACTATCGATTGATTGAATATGAAAAAAGAAATTTAGCCATCTTGTCAAATCTGCCGAATTTGGTCCTCATTTGAGGCATTTCGATGTAGGCAATTTGGATGGATGCATGATTCCATTAAGGAGTGTTGGCACCTATGACTTCTCTCCAAACGGTGGATTTCCTATCAGTTGGTCCAAGTTGCAATGAAAGTAGAGAGACTAAACGGCTGACAAGAAAGATTTGAAAAGAAGAAGTTTTCTAGAGGAGCCGTCCTCCTCGGAAAAGAGCTAGAGAATCCCGACGTCGTAATATAGTTCAGCTACGAGGTAGAAGGCAAAGATCGATGTAGCACGTAGTGCGGTGGGAGTGCTTCCGAGTTAGACATGGAGAAATTCCTAAATGCCCTCATTGCCATAAAAGGCATTTGGGGAGTTTACGAGGGTAATGATGACGGGGAGGGTGTTTAGGTGCGACCTTGAGCATTTGATAGTAGCATAGTGTCCCAGGAGTAAGGGGGATAATAGAAGTCAACAGGAAGTGGCGGAGGAAGATCTGCGACACCCACCGACTGGGTCGAGGTAGAGTTGTAGTGGCCCATCTCAGCATAAAGGATGAGGAGGCATAGTTTGAGGAGACCGGGTGGATCAGATCTGTCACCTTCCTTGCTGCAGGCATATTCTATGGCTTCGTGAGGATCGGATGCTCATGCAGGGTTATATTTGGTATATTTTCTTTATATGATCTTGAGATGCATGCATTGATCGATTACAGGATCTACTCATTCATATGTGTGCATGGAGCATGTATTTGACAATTACCGACCAATGGAAATTAGCATATGACATGCGTAAGCAACTAGTCCGTTGGGGCACAGCGTTAGTGTGAATAGCATATATAGAAATTGGCCCATTATTATACAAATAAGAGAGTTTCTTGCTGATTTGATAACCTTACCATTTCGCGAATTTGACTTGATTCTAGGTATGGATTGGTTATCTAAGCACCGAGCTATCGTTGATTGTGGACAAAATCTGATCGTGAGATGCTTTGACTAGGCGAGGTAATAGTCTGAGCATTGGATCAGTGTAATGCCCTGATATGATCTACTATGCAAGCTAGGAGATTTATGAGGAAATGATGTGAGACATTCTTGGTCTGTGATACTTGACTCCAAGAGGTCAAGTTGACATAGAAAGATCCATTAGTAAGGGAATTTCGGATGTATTACTGAAGTTACAGGTATTGGCAAGAGAGAGGTGGACTTATTTATAGAAATTGTACGAGAGCAGTCCTTATGTCTAGGGCCACGAGTATAGGATGGCTCAGCGATGGAAGAATTAAGAGTCAATTGCAGAACTTTTGGATAAAGATTTATCAGGCCAGTTGTCCCCTTGGGGTGCACTTGTTTATTTATGAAAAAGAAAGATGACACTCTGCGGATGTGCATCGATTATCAACGGATCAATAAGGTGGCCAGTGAAAACGAGGAACCCCATTCTTGCGAAATTCAGTCTTTTTGATCGATTAAAGGGAGTGGGTGTCTTTTCGAAGATAGACTGCAATCGAGGTATTATCGGAGTTGAGAGTAAAGGAGGTAGATGTCTTAGAAAGGCGCATTTAAGAACCCGATATGGCCATTATGAGTTTTTGGTCATGCCATTTGGGTTGACTAATGCACCGGCAGCATTCATGGATTTGATGAATAGGGTTTTCCGACCCTATGTGGATCAATTTGTTGTGGTTTTTATTGATGACATCCTAGTGTATTCTAAGGATGCACAGGAACCTGAAACGACACACGAGAATAATCTTGGAGCGTTAAGAGAAAAGAAGTTATCACCAGCTGTTTCGACAAATGTGATTTTGGCTAAAGGAAGTTTCATTCCTAGGCTATATTGTGTCTGCTAAGGGTATAAGAGTTGACCCTACAAAGATTGAGGCCGTTGTGAATTGGAAACCACCTCGAAATGTGACCGAGGTGAGAAGTTTCTTGGGCCTAGTAGGTTATTATAGAAGATTTGTGAGAGGCTTTTCGATCATAGCTTCTCCGCTCACCAAGTTACTCAGGAAAGGAATAAAGTTTGAGTGGACAGACAAATGTCAAAATAGTTTTGAACAGTTGAAAGGAATCTTTGGTTGAAGCACCGATGTGTGCGACCTCGCCCGGGAAAAGAGTATACCTTGTATAGTGATGCTTCAGGCATTGGTTTTGGATGTGTGTTAATGCAAGATGGGAAAGTAGTGGCTTATGCGTCCAGACAGTTGAAGCCACATGAACAAAATTATCCCATTCATGACCTAGAGTTGGCTGCGATAGTGTTTGCTTTAAAAATATGGCGACACTACCTCGAGAAAGAAGTGTAAATTTACGACCGTAAAGTGCATTACTTGTAGTACTTATGAGTTAAGTTTGAGAGACCGGCGAAAGGAGGTGGTTAGAGTTATTAACGGATTATGGCGCATCATAGACTACCACCCCCCGGAAAGGCTAATATAGTAAGGCGTGCTTTAAGTAGAAAACTGATGGTGCAATGTCACTACGATTACAATGATTGGAGACTAGCGGATGATGGAGCTATGTTGGCTCGACTAGAAGAAAGCGCAACCGATGTTAAAGCAAATGATTATAGATGCGCGAGAAAATGAGTGAAGAGCTCGAGAAAAAAGAAAAGTTATAGATGGTTAGAGATGGTAACAAGACCAAGTTTTTAGAGAAAGAAGTTGGAAGTTTGTATTTCCAGAATAGATTATGTGTGCCAGATAATAAAGAGCTAAAGCAAAAGTTGCTATCACGAGGACTCATATCGGTATTTACCATGCATCACGGAGGGAATAGATCATGCCAAGACTTGAAGCAGTTTTATTGGTGGAAGGAATGAAAAGGGATGTAATGGTAGTGGCAATACAAAGTGTGTTTGGCCGTGTCGGCAAGTCAAAAGTTTGAACACAGTGCCTGAGGTTGTTAAATCCTTCCAATTCCTCAATGCGAAGTGGGATAACATTACCATATGGATTTTGTGTCGGTTTTTTTCCCTCGCACACAACAAAACATGACTCTGTCTGAGTGATTGTTGATAGGCTCACAAAGTCGTCCCATTTTATATCAGTCAGGATTGACTATTCGATGGATCGACTAACTGAGTTATATGTGGATGAGATTGTGCGGTGCATAGTGTGTTGTTGTCTATTGTGTGGGATAGAGATCAGCGGTTTACATCAAGGTTACGGAAGGAATTACGGTCGACTTTAGGCACTATCTTTGAGTTTGTCTGACATTCCATCCATGAGAAAGCAGATGGAGCCAAGATCGAGAGAGATTGATTAAAAGTGCTGAAGATATGCTTGAGGTTGTGTGTCATGGAATTTTCGGGAAGTTGGGATAGGTATATTCCATTGGTGAATTTACTTTATAACAATAGTTTTGGAGTCAAGCATTGGTATGGCACCATATGAAGCTTTGTATGGCCGGAAATGTAGAACTCCTATGTGTTGGACAGAATTGAATGAGCATAAACTGATAGGTCCAGACATAGTAAAAGATATAGAAGAGAAAGTACAAATTATTCGGCAGAGGTTAAAGGCGGCTAGTGATCGACAAAAGTCGTATGCCAACCTAAAGAGGAGAGATATTGGATATAACGTGGGAGACAAGGTCTTTTTAAAGATATCATCATGGAGGAAAATTCTAAGGTTTGGTCGGGAAAATGATTGAGTCAAAGGTTCATAGAAATTATATGAGATTTTGGAGCGTATTGGCCACGTGATATCGATTGGCACTCCCTCGGAGTTAGCCAAGTCACACGATGTGTTTCATGTATCGATGCTTCGGAGTGCCACTCGATGGGTCGCACATACCTGTGAGATACAAGTACAAGAGGATTTGTCATATGATGAGGGCAGACCATTTTGGCTCGAGAGTCAAAATCAGTTGTGGAACAAAACCAAGAATGCCGGATTAGTGAAAGTGCTGGCAACACCACGGTAGAAGAAGCTGCTTAGGAGCGAAGCAACTATGAGAGCACAATATCCGCAACTCTTTGAATCAGGTATGAATTTCGAGGACGAAATTCTTTTTAAGGGGGGGGGGAGTTCTAACACCCCAAATTATACCCTAACGGTTTGATAACATGTTTAGGTTATAATAAAAGTAATAGTATGTTGTCACTTTAAATAAAATAAAGATAAAACAAAAGTAGAATATGCATAAGTTAAATTACAAATAATAAAGAAGATTTGTGGCTATTGTAAAAATATCATAAATTGATTTGCAAATATTAGAAGAGTTGGAGGATCGAAGTGAAATAAAAAGGGGATAAGATCAAATAAGGATAAGGCCAAAAGAAATATCTAGTTTTGGTGCTTGGAGAAAAAGGAGAGCAAAAACCCTTGGATAAGAGAGAAGAGAGAAGGAAGAAGAAGAAGAAGAAGATCACAGGTATGGATACATGTCTTGGGTTGTATGGAACTATGAGTATTTGTAGGATTTTGTATAGAAAATTATGGAACTTGTTAAGTTCTGTATGGAAAAAATATCGATTTTGCAACTAGTATGGAAGCTATGTGTGTGTGTGTGGAAGTCTAGTTTTAGTCTAGAAGGTTAGATACATGGTTTTGGAGCGGCACTAGCACGTATGGTTTGGAGTTTTGAAGCTCTGAGCTCATTTAGCACATTAGGGTTGAGTTGAGAAAAGTTCTAAGGCTCCTATAGTAGTGTTTTGGGACAAGGCTAGTAGCAAGTTGAACCAAGAAAAATTTCCCTATTTTTGATCATACTTAGTAGCCGGACCTTAGAACGGGTTTTTGGGTCATAAATAAAGGGAATTTGGTAGTAATTCCTTCTGGTAAATTGTAGCCACATCAATGAAATTGATTTTAGGCTTTTGAATTTCTCAATTCGAACCATTGTAGACCAAGTTATGGCACTTTATGCGATAAATCTAATAAGAGGTCGACATGTAGACCTCATCCGGTATAGGTCGGACCTTAACACGTAGAGGTCGTGAGAGGAGGAGTCAGCATGAGAGACCTCATCCTGTGGGTCAGGCCAGACCTCATCCTCTAGTCGTGAGACCTCATCCTCTGAGTCGGCCAGAGACCTCATCTCACGAAGAAGGTCAACGGACCTCATCTGAAGAGTCAGCCCGGACCTCGTCTGAAGAGGTCAGCGGGGACCTCATGCAGGGGTCAGGCGGGCTCATCACATGCATCAGCGCCGGACCTCATCCCGAAGAGGTCGCGAGACCCTCATCCTATAGAAGGTCAGCCGGAGGTTAGCGGACCTCATCTGGCCAGTCAGTGGCCTCATCGCAGCAGAGGTCAGGCGGAGGTCGGCTGTAGACTCATCCTGTCATGGCGGAGTTAGATGAAATTCAAATGCAGGTTGACTACATATGACCTCCAACTTTGGAAGGTCATAACTCCTTAGATCGAACTCCGTTTGGGTGTTCTTAGACTCTATCGGCCATTGAGTCAGAATCCGTCCTTATGCCTGAGGAGGATGAGAAGGTGTCAGACCAGTGTTAGACCGAGATTTACCGAGGTCGAGTCAGCTCAGTCAGTTAATTCGGCTTAGGCAGGTGTGACTACGTGTGACCTCCCGACCCGGAAGGTCATCGCTCATTCGTTGACTCCGTTTACGGGTGTTAGCGGGTGGGTACATGGAAGCCGTTGAGTCAGAATTCATCCATAGATAGCTTGATAAATTGGAACTCATATTCATTCAGAAATAATGAAAAACAAATGGGACCCTCACGGTGATAACCATAGTTATTCATAATGCCGACGCCTATTATGAATTCGTAAATAGCTACGTAGCATCATGGTAAGCATAGTTATTTATGCATATAATGAGATATGAAAAATGTAAAGATATAAATAAATGATTGTATATATATATCATATGATTACGGACAAACTAATATTTATTGGGAATATGAGGTATATCTTGAACATAAAATACGTATTGATTGTCTAGCTTGCAGAGCACTTGGTGAGGGGATAGATGGGCATGCTATTAGGGAAAAACAAATTACGTAGCATACAAGTTAGATATCAAGGCCCAGTTTGGGTCGATGAGATAGATCGTTTGGATCAAGGTGGCCACGAAAGAGGTCACCCTGGCGCCTTTGGGCCCTTATAGATAGTCATTGTCTCGTGATAATCGCAACGCCGGGCGCATAGACCAGCATTTCACACGGTGAAATACGACGCCTTCGGTATATAGTTCACTGTATCGAAACCCAGGTTTATGCGGACATAGGCTTGTAAAAAGAAAATAGCCAGTATATGCAAATGAAATGTAAGAATATATGACATGATATGAAGCATAACCTTTGCTATGCGATGATAGTACTCTGATTCTGAAACGAAGTAAAGTCTGAAGATGACATGAAAAGTATATGGAAGATGATAAGAAATGAAGCGGATTTATGAAAAAGTATATATGAGAAATGATAAGAATCTGTAAATGTTATATGTGTTATATCGTTTGTATGAAGTGTAGTGAGCCTTAATAGGGTCATCGATGTGTATTAGATTCACTAAACTGAGAGGAAACCCGAAAAACCGGAATGAGGCGATCGCGTCGACGGTCGAGGCCTTTAGCGTCGATAGGTCTTGTTTGGAAGGCGGCTTTAGGTTTATTTTGTATATGAAATTTTGTAAACCAATGTAAATATTGTAAATGTTGATCACTTATATATGGAGGCTTGTATATATATTTTGTGTCATTAACTACGAATATAATACAAGTTAAATGTTTTAACTATTATATGAATGAACTAGCTTAAAGTTTATACGTGAAGGAAAAAAAAAAAATGATGACCCCTCGCCCGGCACGCTTATCATAGGAGTTGGGGCGTCACCATGGAATCTAGAGGATCTTGAGTGCAGAGTGTACTAAAGTTAGTCTAGATGCCCGAAAGTTAAGTACAAGTGCTGAAGTTGTTTAAGGCACAGTATCGGTCCTATGACCGTTTTTATTATGTTCTTCGTTAATTCGAATGAAAGGGTCGATGCACGTAATATAAAAAGTTATATGAAAAATGTTTTGTACCTCGTCGCTCAGTGATCCTGTGATGAGCGGACTTTGTTTCTTGCTTGTTCTTAATGTGATTAAGAATAAAATAAGGCTAGAAATCGTATAATTGTATGCTACTTAAGACCCGAATAGCGAATGAATAGGCACATCGATAAGTGTTTCCAACACTCTTGCCCCATTTCTGACACTTCTGTTATATAGGCATCATAGCGTCTACATTCGATCTTGGCATCCTGTAAATCTTATGACATATTATAGTTGGAATGCGATCTACATTGTTCGATGCCAAATACGGTACCTTCGGGTACCTATTGTGTTGTGTCTCTATCGTTCATTTATTCTTGAGTGCATCTGTCTGAAACGTTTATATGATAAAATTTGAATAATGAGCAAATAAGAAAGCATAATGAATCGGTTATGTTCTGTAATGTCTGCAGTACAGCCTGTCTGAATCTACATTAAGATTCCTACGGGGAGATATGAAAATTTGTTATAAGATTAAAATCTTATAACTTGTAACTTGTAAGTCAATTTCCTTTAACTATGATATTATATATATATTGTAAGATCATTTGAAAAACAGTAGATTGTTATTTTTTTAAGACTTTGGAGATTTTTTATTTTGAAAATAGAAAATATAAAATAGACCATTAGTTTATAAAATTTAATAACTTAAACAAAAAAAATAATTTTTCTTATATTTCCAAAATTGAATTATTTATTTATTTATTTATTTTCTAATTTTGTTACCTAGCATTTAACTTTTAATTAAGGGAATAACGTCACGTGGCGTCTGGTAATGACAGTCCTGCCATTGTGTCCGTACACCACTAGGGTGACTCATAATTCCACAGCACACCATACACTTTCTTCCACGTGTCAACCAGGGAATAAATCTCGACGGTGACCTGACGGAGAAACTATGGAAAAAAGAAAACCAAGTTGGATGGAGAACGTACGGCCACCTCTCTATCAATATTTGATGGAGTTTTTTTGGAGGCGTTTGGTTTTTGAGAAAACGGGGGAAAATGAAAGAAAGAAACAAATAATATTAGAATTGGTCGTTCCTTATAAATGAAGTATTTAAAGAACATGATTAATCAAACGATGAAACTTGTTTTTCAAATATGCCCCTTTTTTTCCCCTAAATTTTTCTCGAAATGTATTGGCCGAATCTACATCTTATTCCACCCTCTGATTGGTCTTGTGGATTTGATTGATGATCTTTCAGGATGCTAAAGTAGATTTATTAGTATATCGGAATTTGCAGAGAACAGTAGTTTATAAGATTTTAGACAAGTCCTTTTGAACCATGTTCTTGCTTTTCTCTCAGTTTTATTTTCCTGTTTGTCCCATCAAAAGCATTCTTGACACCAGACAAATAGCTGTTTGTAGAAAATGCTGAATTTTATTTTATTTATTTCATTTTTGGTGTTGCCACTGCAATTTGGGTTCTCTTCGAAATGCTTGAATCCCACTTTCGTACTCTAATTTCAATGCTCTCTGTTTGGCATCCCTTTTCCTGTGGTCCAATTCATCTATCTTCATCAAGAAGTAAATAGTCGGTTCTATGATGTATTCTCTTGTATGATTCAAACTTATATACAATCTTCCTTTTTTTTTTTTTTTTTTTTGTGTTAATCCATAACTAGGTCACCTCCAAACAACCCCCCTAGTTGGAGTTCCTGAGAAAGCTGCCATGGAGATTGCCTCTGCCCTGCTATTTCAAATCAACAGAGGTTTAACTTTACTTCACAATATTGCATGTTGTATGTTGGTTTTCCATTTCTTGCATTCCTTGATCAGCAATATTTTCCATCACAGTAAGTATTTTCAGACTGGTTCCTAAAACCCGGATTTAATAATACCCTCCTGTACATTTTCATTATATCCTGAGAGCAGTAGTAGTAACATTTCCAAAATTCCAAACAAATTAACAAAACGTTCTCAAACAGTCACCCATCCAGATTTGTAATTCTCTAATGCCATCCATTAATCCTTAAAATTCAACAAAGTATTGTGTTTTATACATTCCCCACAATGCTATTTACATAATGTTTCTTAGCAATATTCTCCTTCCCATCCCAGCCAGCCTAAAACTAAGGAAAAAGAAAAGGGGGAAAAACAGTAAGATTCTCAGCTTTCAATCAAATACTGAGTAATGCCTTGGATAATTCCACAGATTGAAGCAGCCCTCCTTCCGAATCACTATCACCTGTCACTATCCGAAGAGGATCATATCGACAAACAATCATCAATATATATTCAAGCAATCTGGAAACAAAGAAAAGAAATGTCAACAAGAAGAAATACAAGTTATCGGTTATTCAGACAATGATGAGATTCTGCCGGATACAGGAAGGAGAAAAAAGGAAAATGGCATGTATGTGAAAATTACCTGCTGAGGCGATACAGGCTTAATCTGCTGATTTCCTGACTTTAATACAGGGTGTCTTTTAGGACATTTCATGCTACTGAGCCAAACTATTGTGTGGCAAACTCCATTATCTCTGTTTGATGTGAATTGTTTCACCCGCTTGCCTGAAATCCAGTCAGATAATCGCCGCCAAATTAGTAAGCGATAATTTCTTTCTTTTTTTGTTTAGTTTTGACAAAATAGTTTGTCACAAACTAGATTAAGATTATTTGGTAGAAACTAGTTTTCTGACAATGTTTACTACTTGGGAAGAATATACTCTCCCCTTATAGTGGGGCTTTAAGTTCCATCAAACCCATGTTTTATTAGCCAATGGTTTGAATCTGATCTGTTCAAGTCGACAGAAAGCAAACTAACGCATAAAAACCACAAAATTTCATAACCAATTGACAAGCCAATGGGTGCATATATATTGCTACTGAAGTCGTGTGTGCTTCATTGACAAAAGATTCAAAAGTAATAAATTGATCGTTCAGCAGAGACTTAGGGGACCTAATGCGAACAGACTAGTGGATTCATTTTTTCCAAATTTATTTCACAACAAATCCAACCAAAATCGATATCTTGAGAGAGATGAGTAGCATACTATATATTTTCTTGACATCTATCAGTCAGTAGCTGCTGTAGTGGCCACTTCCTCTTTAGATTGATTCTTCCTTATCTTCCACTAGTTCACCACCCTTGCACCCTTTCATCTTTGAAATAACTTCAGAATTGTCAAAGTAAACAGCATACTGCAACTGCCACAGATAGTTATCACTTGCTGCTGAGTTCCACAACCTTCACAAAAATTCAAATGTAAAAAACAAAGAAGCCTGCAGAAAACTTGATGATGGGGGACAAATTAGCAAAATCGTAGACTGGGTAGTGCTTTTAATCCTAAGAGGAAGTCACTAACAAGATTTATGGCATATAGTAAACTAGAGACATTCGGGAGCTTCAGAACTCTGTCTTGAATTTGAATGGGAAATGACGAAAGATTACCGGCAGACTAACCCCACAGAGTGTAGGGATTGCATATCGAGGAAACTAAAGATATGCACAAGAACATCTTGAGGCAGTTGAGCCGAACCTGAAAATAAGGAAAAAGATTATGAAGGCCCTTATGTGGTAGAAATAGAATCAGTCCACATAAGTTTAGGCTGCAGCATGAGCAAGTTGAGTCCGATGATCAGCCCCAGCCATTTCTTAACTTAAATATTACCTTCTTCATCCTGTCGGGCTTTGGAGCGCCTTTTATGAGCAACCTTTGCATGCTTAAATTCTGTAATTGCCTGAGTTCTCCTCTGCTTTGGAAAAACAGCTTCTGCACTCTGCAAGTGCGCTGAAACAGCACTTTGTGTCTGCATTCTAGAAGTTAAAACCATAAACAATCAATAAAATTTTCTCCGACATAGAGATAGTTAATAAGTCCAAACACTTGCTCCATTCCTGACATTGCAGGCAATTACTGGGCTTAAAACTAACTTTAACTATTAATTTAGTACCTTTATATGCCTATGATGTTACTTTGCAAGGTACTATAAAGTTAGTTACATTGCAGGCAATTTCATAGGCTTAAAACTAATTAGTACCTTTATATGCCTATGAAATTGATTTAAACTGAAAGCAACCTTTTAAGAATTCTAGTGGTTTAACTTCTTTCTGTACTAGAACGAATCCTTGGTCCATCAAAACAGAGTTATGTTTGCAGAAGACTTGCTGATCAGTATATAGAGATATATATACTCACCTATTCGGCCCAAAAATTGTAATATGTAGATACTAGATCATCAATCTTAATCGCTAACAGTATGCATATACACATAGGAAATCTAAATCACTTCTAAAATTAAGACTTTGCATACCATCTTAATTCATTTAGCAACGGAAATATTTACTTTGCATGAACTATCATAGGCTTTTAAAAAAACAAAACGAGTCAAGCTGCAAATTTTCCTTTTAGTGCTTATATAATGAAAATATGAAAGAATCAAATCATTTGAGCCTCAGAATGCCTTTCTTTTTTTGCAAACTTCATATTCTGCTAGGAATTAGAATCTTCATCTCAAGATTTACAAGATAACAAGAATTTCAGATGGCATAAAAAATTGATTTTTCCAACTTTTCAACAACTTACTGAAAGATGAAAGATAATAAAACAGCCCAACAAATATTGATTGGACATAGCCAAAGAGGCTAAATCAAATTTAATTAGGATCCCCTCCCGATTAGAAGAAGTGTTTAAGATTAAATTCAGCTTTAACCACAGAAATTTCAAATTTGATTCTTAATTCAAATCTTGCTACCATTACAAAATCCAGAGAACCAAATGCAAATTATTGAATCCACACAACCACAATTCAACACAGGAAAGAAAAAGGGGTAAAATGAACATAACAATCACAGAACATGAGAAATCAGAACCAATTTTGAATTCACAACTTGGCACCATCACAAAATCCACAATCACAAACTGGGTATCAAACCCACACAACAAATAATTAAAAAAACAAAATCAATAACTTGGTACTGAAATATTAAAAAAATTCAACAAGGCATCGCAAAACCCAGAATCACAAACTAGGTATCCATTAAAATTCACCCAATAAACAATACTAAAATGAAAATTGCCAAGAAAACGTGGGAAATTGCGAACATACTCTGGAAGAAGACGAAAAGCAGCAAGGGTATCCTGGAAGACGAGAGCCTGGAGATTTTTGGGGAGTTTATTATAACCGCCTCTGAGAATGAAGCTCAACTCTTTGCAGACAAAAGGGTATTGATAGATTCGAGGAAGGGAATCCGTTAGACTGAGTTTCTGGTATCTCTCCAATGGGGTAGTCATCTTCTTTCTTCAAATTGTGAAAACAGTATCGCTACTCCATTGTTGGGATCAACAAGAAAAAACCCGCAAATAGAGGAAGACACCCACCTTTTCTTTCGTCCTACTTAGAAAGAAAAATGTTTTCGAGTGTGGGGAAAAAAATTTGCTAACTCCGAAATTTTTTCCTCTCAATGAGATTTGGGACGCAGGTTAGATCCTCAGGTGCAATCCAACCTTAGATTTTTCGAATTGGGGTTTAGTTTGAATTAGAAATATTTGGTTAACTAACCTCAAATAATCTAACATTTTTAAACTTAACCCTTTCTATGTTATTTCTTGAAAAATAACAAATTTTTTTTTGTAATAACACACTAATCATTTTATATATTTACATATGTTTTTGAGAAAGAACAAATAGTTTTACCGGTGAACAATGAGGGTATTTTTATCAAGATAATGACAAAAATTGATGAGAAATTAGATTTTTAAAGGGTTTTTTTAATCGAATTACTCTTTGAATTATGCATTTATAAATTCAAATGCTAAATTTAGAAAAATGAAATAGTAAAAAAATAATAATTAAATGTTTACTTTTCTTTAGAATTATTTAAAAAGATATATAAAAATAAAATATCACCTCATGTTTGTGCCTTCAAATTGGATAAACTTTCAATCTAAGTTTAACCCAAGTTGAACAGAGTGACTAATCCTTTGAGATCCTCAAGGCTTTTTTTTTTTTGAAAAGGATGACTTAAAATTAAACGACGGGATAAATCTTTCAAGCCTTAAAAAGGGAATTGATAACTATTGAAAAGCAAACCAATACCAACCAACCGAGATATCTTTAAGATTTTTTATTATATGTTATTTTTGTTATGTATTTTCATGATAATTAAAAAAAATATTTTCAAAAAAATATATATATGACATCAAAATCACTAAATCAAGCAATTAGAGATATTCCATGGAGGGCCATCAAGAACTCGTCTACTTTGCGATGAGATGAGGGAAAGCCATAACATGGGAACTCCAACGAAGGTGAAGGTTGAAAGATACGACATTAGGACCGCTGATGGCAGATGTAGAGATGAGGAAGGAGGGCGCAAAGCCTTTAGAAGTCAAGCTTCTTGAATAACTGACACGTGGAAGCCTTGAGTTGGATTTAAGTATGACGATGAAATGGCTTATAAAAGGACGGCGAACGGCTGAGTGCTGGGCATACAGCTCTCGAAGGAGGAAAATGTCCAGAATTCATATTATAGAGAAGAACCACGATTGGTAAGTTGTTATGTGAAGCATGGCAAGGCACAATCAACTACTTAGGAAGATTAAAGGGATCACCTGAAGCGGCATGGCAGTTCAGGCCAGTTGCCTGGGCAATGGATTAACATGGTTCAGTTAAACCATGATGATCTCTTAATTTTGCGGTGTTTGGATCGACCGGACGTCGCCGCGGCATGTCTTTGCAGAAAGCAACGAAAGCGGCGTTGATGCCGCGTAGAATCTGGTGGTCGGAAATTTGGAGAGTAAAAAAATCAATCTTTTAGTAAAGAATATTCGTGCTTTCGCACATTGATTCTCACTTGGCTGTAGACGGGACGATCCGTTTCGCGAAACCAGTTTTCTTATGGAAGGAAAGGGTGTGCTTTGTGTATGACGCATTCTTTGTACATTGATGCAGTTAGCGTAACTTGTGCTAAAGTGTTTGACCCATCATTTTCTTCTTTTTTTTTCATTTACACCGGCTGATTATGTGTGTGTGTGGGAGGGTTGCATCCTGGCGGGGAAGGTGATACTTGGGCCTAGCTTGCGGGTAAAGGTGTTTGGGCTTGGTGAATGGTATAGCTGGCCTTGGACACAGTGCACCTGTGCCACTTTTGAAATTTGGGAGAATTCGATCTTCTGTTGCAGAAAAGAATGTTTGTGAAGGCGGCGTGTGGGAGCAGTGGACTATTAATCTTTGGTGTGTTTGATGTGCGCGTGCAGGGAATTTTCTATTTTTGGTGTCACATTTGATGTAGCTATTTGGGGTTTCCTTGAAGCTTGAGGTCTTTATAAAGGGCTTGTAGGGTGGTGGATTCCTTTGTGCGGCTATTCTTCAGTTTCGGAGAGTAGATATGGTTAGGCGTCGTCAGAGACGCGTGTGATGCCATGCTTTTCGATGGCTTCATGGAAGAGGCTTATGAAGGAACTGGGCGTGATTTTCAACTGTGGATCATGTGAAGGCCGCGCTAAGATTAAAATTTAGGCCAATGGTACTCATTTTGGAAGTCTTTGCCAGGCCTTTGGCCTTTCCTTCCCTTGGTGGTTCGAAAAACTTGAGGCTGGACCCTCTGCCGGTAAGGCTCCTTCGATGACCCATACAGAGCTTTCTCTACTTTTTTATTTTTATTTTTTATTTAGGACTTCTTCTTCTTCTTCTTCTACAAGTTTCTTCTTCTTATTTTTCTTGGCCTATATTGGGTTGTGTAGCCTGCAGAGTGATCGCTTTGTTCTGAGCGTTTGTTATGTAATTGTGACGCCTTTGGCGTAATTAATGAAATTGTTTCTGATATTTTTGCACCCTTTGTAATTTATTCCTTCTTTGCCGATTTGACGGAGGTGGGGCCAGACTCCTCGAAATCCTGAAATTTGTGACATTTGATATTAACTTAGGTCTGGATCGGCCCATGAGTGCTTCTCATGAACATAACATAATCGGCCATTGACCAAGCGGAGTTCGGATGTGAGTTTTAGGCTTGTATTGCAGCACAAATCTTCTATACAAAGGCGGCGTCATGAGTTAATTATTAGAGGTGATGAGTTAGTACATTACATTAATGCATCTTGTGGCGCTGGCAGCTTGATATAGAAGATCGTCATTGGATTTCATGATTCCTCTTCTTTGTTCATATTGTTTCTCCTACTTGAGGCTTATGCGCGGATGATACGGTACATTAACGGACCAGTTTATTTTGGCGCTTGTTTATCATATTTTTTAGGTGGGCATGGTTTCTACTTTCTAGTGGACTTGGGTTTAGATTGCTGACAGTTTCGGTGCTGTGGCTGAAATTATTAGGGGGTGTCCTTAGGGCATTCTTGTACAGGTGTGAAGTCTTCACTGGTCCAAACTGGGTTCCTCCAGGTTCTGTCTTACCGATTTAGTATTATGACTTGGTGGTGCTGTCTTTACTCTGTTTATGTAGCACAAAAAATATCATAAAAATCGTTTCGGCTTGTTTGCAGGAATTTTGTAAGCCCTAATTTATTTGTTTCATATGAGTTAAATGTGAAAGCGGAAACGAGAGACCGGAGAATTATGAAACTTAAGGATAAATTAATTTATCCAGGGACTTAAAGTTATAAGTTATAAGATTTTGAGAGGCAAAATAAATAAAAGTTGACTAATTGGCCATTAGTTGGGGACAAAAATGTAATTATGATAAGTTAACTACAATGGGTTCTTTTGATGGCCAAGCAGGCTAACAAAAATCTGGGTTTGGGAATAAATTGGTGCCAAATTAGAAGAGAAGAAGGAAGAAGATAGGAGATCAAGCCAAACAAAGCTCAGTGGTATGGCTTTCCGCCTTGTTTATGAATCCTATATAAGATTTGGCATGGATCAACAGCCAGTAGGATTATTATTGTCCCCGAACATGTGGGGTTTGCGCAAAGGTTCGCAGCAAAAATTTATGTCCAAGTAAGGTGGGTAAAACCCCACATGGCACTAGATGAAGTGGCTAGGTCCATGCTTTATGCCGGATGGATTCTTGGTTTAATTATGAGAAATTGAGTTAGGGTTAGAACAAACCCTAACAACGATCTGTGGCTCACTTGGTGTGCATGTGGGTGGTAGCCCATATGAAGATATATTGGGAGGGTGCTGGAAAATTTGAAAGTAGATAAGAATTGAAAAGATGATTTGATATAATTAAATTATAAAAATTACTTAAAATGTTATAAATATGGATTGGGTTGGGATGAAAGAATGTAAAAAATGGAAAATGCACATTAGGTCCACTTTTCGGAGGATCACCGTGGGATGAAGTCCTGGTAGAATATCAGTCCTGATCCATTTTGGCCAGTCTCTGGTGAGACTTAAAGTCTACCGGTGGGTATCACCTCTTGTTGATTTTGACCGATTTTGTCTTTGGCTATGCCCATCATTTCTTGTATCCGATTTAGTGATTCAGTGGTACGTAAAATAGGCACAGAGAAATAAACTTTAAGAGAAGGAGTATCTCAGATTTCTGACTCTATGTGGTCAATCACTCAAAGTGGGGCTATGTGCAAGCCCATTTCCTGCATCAGTGATCATAGAGAAGTCCGGGTTGTTTCGGACGTAACTTGAGCTCAGTGCTCAATTGGTAATTCAGTTGGAATAGAACCCTTAGCACCATAACTTTAAGCCAAAGTACAAGGACCTAGTGTCAAAATATGAGTTGGGCCGAATCAGTAATTCAAACAGTCCATTCTTAAAATCGGAAAAGCGACTTCTTGGCATGAAAATGCCATAACTTTGAGTTTGGAAGATCCATTGGAATGATTCAGGAATTTCTGAGTAAAGATGAACATAGAGGAACAGAATATATGAAAGACATGATCATGTATTCTGGACAAGAATGAATGAGTGGACGTCCTTTTTGATTGAGTCTTCTGGCACTCACATCTGATTGTGCTCACGATCTGTTTAAAAAATGCGCCAGTACTCACGCTGGTGCTATAGCACTACAAATCTTTATGTCGTACCGGTGCTTATTTATGCTGCGTCCTACTCATTTCTTACATAATTAAGTGCAGGTATTCGATCGGACATATGATGAATATTGAATAAAGATCGAGTACTCTCGTGTCAGAGTAAGATAAGTATAAGTCCGGTGATTGCCTCAGTACCTCCGTATAAGGAATACGTTACGTAGTGCCCACCATTCTCCGTATTTGAATAAGTTCTATCACAGCTATCGATGCGTTACTGCGGTACCTACGGGTACTCACGTATGCGATAAGGCGAAAATTATCTGAATAAATTAAATGATGTGAATCGTCTGGATATACGAATAAGTTATGTCTGTCTCGATACGTGCAGCCCAGTACCTACGGTACTCCACGCATTTGATTAAGTTACATCCGTATCGATGCAATTACGTAGTACCTCACGGGTACTCACGCATTTAATGAAGTCACATTTTTGATAAGTCACATCCCGAATAAGTCACATGGTACCTCACGGGTACTCTTTTATGTTGATGATCGCTTATCTAGATAAGTCTGTGGCTGTAGGTGCTCTGTATTTAAAACAAAGTCTGTCTCGATGATTACGAAGTACCTCACGGGTACTCTTGTCTCTGATTAAGCTCATAGTACCTACAGGTACTCTGTGTGAAAATGTTACGTAGTACCTAGGTGCTCTGTGTTAATTAAGTTACATTACATCTCTGATTTAGTTACGCCAGTACCTATAGGTGCCGTCTCCCGAATAAGTCTGATCACGATAGGATTCCCAAAGTAGTACCTAAAGGGTACTCTGTATTTGAATAAGTCTCAAGTATGATACCTCTGGTGCTCATGTATCTAATAAGTCTGTATCGATAAGTTACATCTACTTGTATAAGTCACAGCCAGTACCTACGAGGGCTCTTTGTCTCGATAAGTCCCATATGCGAATAAAGTTATATCACGTATCGATGCGTTGCATAGACACCTATGGTACTCTGCATTTGATTAAGGTGTCATGTATCGATCACGACCTGCGTAGTACTGCGAGTACTCTGCATTTGAATAAGGATTAATGTTCCTCTGCAGGTACTCTGTATCCAATAAGTCCTGTATCTGTATAAGCTCAGTAGTACCTATGAGTACTCTCGTATTGGTAGATTAAGTGAAGTCCGGTGAGTACCTCTGGTACTCGCATGTATGGTACTACGGTACTCATATCCGTAAGATGGCATAAGTCTTGGAGTACCTAAAGGTACCTGCGTATAAGGAATGCACGTCTGTCAGTACCTGATTTTTTATCGACAAAATGTTCTGTGTACCTACGGGTATACGTATCGAAATCACGAGAATTAAGCTCCGTGCCAGATCTGAAATCTAGAGATATGTGCATAAGAATAAGATCTGTAACTCTACGGGAGATGAATAGCGTAAACTGTTATAAGAAAAGTACTTTCGTATAAGCTCATAATATAAATGCATGAAATTTATATTATACGTATACGTTAAATGTGTATATCGCTAAAGATATTACAGCTAAGCGTATTAAAAATCGCGGAGTTTTAATCAGATGTAAGTCTGAGAGAAAGAGCAGTAATGAACATCACTTGCTCTGGTGAGCCAACGCACCTTAAGGAGTTCACCACATGTAGGTTCCGTGCTCACGGTTTTGTAAATGTAAAGTTCGAGTTTTGTATATGTAAATGGGACTCGATTATATGTATATAATACTTTGATTACGTTATAAGATGTGGGCCGTACCCGCAGTGCCCGGTTGTTTAAAAAAAAAAAAAAAAAAAGAGTCCAGTCCACGGGTCTCGCGTCCGGAAAGCGGGCGTGACAGTGTTGTGCGCTTGCGGTATGACGAGAGGAGTCGGAAGAGACTTCTACTAGTGGCCAGGCGCGGGGCGAGAGGCCTAATGAAGTCATATACGCAAAAGCATCATCATCTTCTCCTCTCCACATGGATGAGGGTGAGGTCTTATTGTTAAATCCCGATGATATTGACTTTGGGTTAGCCGGAGGTCGAAATTTGAATCTATTATGGGGCGAAGAATACCATGATGTTTTTGGGGAGCAACTTCGCAGGCGAGCTTCGGCTTCCCCGTGTCGTCCTAGTTAAGCAATTCTTGCCGGACCATTGCACACTTTATATTCACCCCAAGCGTCATTCGGTTCATTTGGATCTTTGCATACTAAACCTTCTTTATCAGTTGGACCTTTCATTGGTGGAAGTTTGCTTTTCTTACACCTTGAATTTGGCTGATGGCCGGTATCCATGTTGGCCTAGAGCCCCATTTGCAATTAAATTACGGGACTCCCGATTCTCTAGTGCGAGGCGAAAGGAGTGATCTGATCGGGAGGATGAGACCCAGGGCTCCTCGACCTTCCGTTTTTTGTGTAGATTAATGTCTTTCCCAGTGTAGTGTGTGATTTTATCGCTGCTTCTGTGCAGGATGTGACTAACGTGTTGCTTGTGCGGGGAAAAGCCGGAGGGAGTGGCCCAGTTAGTGGGTGGAGAAGGCTAGTTTTGAAAAAATCCAGAAGTTGTTGGAGATTTCCGAGTTGGAGCGACATCATAAAGTCCTTCTTACTTTGAAGAATCTGGGTGATTTGAGTCACAACCCGGCTCCCTACAGTGTTCCGGTCATTTTGTGTCCTCTACCCACAAAAATTGTGGAAGGGAGCGATCGTTCACTGGAGACCTTTTCGCTTCCTCCGGGTAGCTCATCGACCCGGGAGCGAAGATCGGCGGTTGGTCGGATTGGTGATCCGCACTCGGCCCAGAGCAACCTTCCTGCGCTAGTGAGGATTAGGCCTGCCCGTAGGCGTCTGGTAGGAATGAAGTGGCCAGTTTGGACGTCTTCCTTTAGCAAGAACTCGATCCTACCTAAGCATTGAAGAGAAGGAAGGGGGCCTTGGAAGCGGCAAAGTTCACGAGGTCGGAATGGAAGATTTCGTCCATTGGGTTCCCCCCATATCCAGTCATCCCCCGGATTGGGAAAAAGAAGAGGACGAGGATGAAATGTCTAACCTAGTTCATAACTTTGCTACCCGGAAGCGGAAGCACAATGCTATCTTCAAGCGGGTGGCTGATGCCATCCTCGAGGTGGTCGGGGGAGAGGGCTCGGATGTCGCGGTAATAGTTCATCTGAATTCGCTGAGATGGGTTTGAATGACGGTAGGCTCTCGGCGCCACCTTGAGTGGAAATCCCGGGGGGCCTCTCCGACCCCTAGCGGTCAAGTGATCCATCCTCTGAAGCGGAGCTACGGTAAGCCATAAAGGCTCCGGTATGCTGACCGAGAATTAGCGAGCCCTTTGGCGCTCGATCGGTGCTCTTGAATTAGTATCTTCCTCCGCGGGCCCGGCTCCACACGGAGGAGGTTTTGGCTCCCACATGCCCGGAGCGCCAGGGATCATGTCGGTACAGGCCTTTTAACGGCGAATCCTCGCGGACCATTTATACAGGTTGTGCGGCACAATTACGGATGCCGTAATTGTCTTTGGCTTGAGGAGAGGTGAAGAGTATGTCATCTGGGTCACGGCTTCTGTGGCCTTGCATCCCGAAGTCCGTTGACAACCCATCAACCCACGAAAACCTGTGAATATCGGGTGTTCCGATATCACACTCACATGTCTCATATATCGAGACCCATTTCTATATATTTTTCTTACAAATACCCAATTTCTTATGATATTTTACAAGAGTTTGATGTACAACTCTTCTACACTTTTACATGCCAAAATATATTAAAACTAGATTGTTCTAATATATTTTACAAAAATGCTTCTCAAGGCCACAACCCGGCCTTCTTCGTACCTCACGGCCTAGAAGGAGCGTAAGTCTTCGCGTGCACGAAAGGGGGTCCTGACGGGAGTGAGTAAAGCCCGGTAGTAATAATCTCCTCTGAGGGTTATACACTAAGTGCTTTCGTACAATGATCAAACCACACACACTCAAGTAAAAATATGCACATTCCTACTCGAACGTCTACATGCCATGGATGAGAATGTGACTCACTCTATCCTATGTCCCGAGTCCTCACCGACTCCCTCACACAATGCCTAAGTCTATGTGTGAACAACCGTCATTTTCCATGACATCCAATGATCATATCTTTGACTCATTACATTATATATTCATATTGTCATTCACAATCCTGCGCCTTTTTGTGGGTAGTGGATTTTTAGTGTCGCACTATGGGCTCCACAAACCTAGACACTTTTACGGCCTTTCACCGCTGGGGATATATGTCTGACCATAATCGATGGGTCTTTCACCCTGGGGGGGATCTATCCCAACTTGCTGATACCTAGCGCATATTGTCCTTTACCATTTTCGTATCTCGTGCAACTCATTTGGACTTTGTCACATTAACCGAGCCCACTAATCAACACCATACACAGTGTTGATCCACAACCGTGTACCCATGACACTCCGTGAGACACAGCATAGTGTCGATCCGACCATACTCCACGCCACTCATGCGATGTTTTCGTGCACGTGCAATGCAATTATTCCAATGCATTTTCCTTCATGTTACATGTATATATGAGTGCTACATGAACATTTACATACCATGAATAATTATAATTGATACATATAATTAGCATCCATATATAACCCATGTTAATTCATCATACATCATACATCATACATTAACATGTCATATTCACACTGCATGTTATTCATACAAGCAATAACACACAACAAGGTCACAATCTTGGACCCATCCAACAGGGTACCTCACGGCCCCTTCACAATCATGAACTAGTTTGGTTCCAATCATCCACACAACATCAAACAACGAGGAAAACCTAGAAACTGTTTGATTCAAACCACACGACCCGCACAGTCTTGGGCGTCTGTGAAACAGTCATAGAAACCCTCTATCCTTCAATCCAAGTTTTTGAACTAAACCATATGGCCTCTCGCTGGCCTCCCATGGCGAAGCATACCATACCCAATACAATAGCCTACAACATGCCATGCAATGTGCATGTCATATCTGACTATTCACCTCGGCTATAACCATGCAACACTTTTGCTTGATTTACCAAAACATGAGTTTTCAGTAAGGTTATAATCATCCAATTCCCTCCACAGGAACATGGCTGGAATCTTGACTCAGTGGAATTTCTATGGGATTAAAGACTTTGAAAACGAAGTTTGGGCTGAAGAGATTATGACCTTAGAAGTTGGAGGTCTCATGAGTAGCCGGCCCTACCCGGCTAACCTGCAGACCTACTAACCATTTGCCCTTGCCCGACCCGGATCAGTACCCACGTTTATCCTCCACATGCACATGGCTGGAATCTTGACTCAATGGTCTTTCCATAGAGTTCAAGAACACCCAAAACGGAGTTCGGACGAAGAATTTATGACCTTCTAAAGTTGGAGGTCTCACATAGATGTGTGACCACCCAGCCCGACCTACCCGGCACATGCAGTCGACCTACCCAGCCGACCCTGCCCTTGCCGGCTGAAGTACAGTACCCACTGCCCTCCACAGGTACATGGCTGGAATCTTGACTCAATGGGCTTTCCATAGAGTTCAAGAACACCCGATTCGGAGTTTAGACGAAGAAGTTATGACGCGCCAGAAGTTGGAGGAATTCGCTATGAAGCTCTTCGACCTACCCGGTGACCTGCCCGACTGCCACTGCCGACCTGCTCTTGCCAGCCAACTCCAGTACCCACTGCCCTACACAGGCATATGGCTGGAATCTTGACTCAATGGGCTTTTCATAGTGTCCAAGAACACCCGAAACGGAGTTCGGACGAAGAAGTTATGACCAGATTTGAAGTACGTAGTCAAACCCAGCCGTGACGACCCGGTCGAAATTTGGCTTTGACTGGCGAGCTGACTGACTGGCCAGAGCTGACTGATATGACCGAGCTGACCTGATGCTTGAGCTGACCTCTGGTTGGCGGAACTCTAAGCGGCCCGACCTCTAAGCCAGTGAGCCTCTAAGCGGCCAAGATGTCTCGGGTTAAACATTCAGGAGTAAGCAGTCATAACTTAGGTTCTGAGGTCCCGAATTGAGAGGGATTCGAAAGCTGACATCAAGTTCCTTTGCTGTGTCTCTGATTTACTTGAGGGACTCATTGCCTTTATTTCCTACCCAAAAACCAGTTCTAAAGTCTGGTTAATGCGTACTATCACAATATGGCAACTTCCCATGGTTCAAAATGCAACCAGACATTCCCCTTGGGGCAAGAAACCCTTAGGATAGAAAATGTAGTAGGAAGACTACTCTTGGGTTTTATTGGAAACTCCCAGTTCCGATCTCTGCCTTAGCTCTTGTATCCACGAGGAAAGACTTTGCTCTTCAACCGCCTTGGCTTAGATGGTCACGTCGTCGGAAAATCTAGAGAGAAGGTAAACCCTCTCTTTTTCCTAACTCTTCCTCTCAAATTTGGTTTTCCTTCTCTTTCTCCTTCCCTCTCCCGACCCGGTTCGGGAGAAGATAGAATCCCAGTGAGATCCTCTCACTTGCCACTTGTCGAATTAAGTGGGCGGATTACCATATCACTTTATCCATCTACCTTGGATTTCCCTCAAATCATGTGTTGCCACATGTCTCTACTAGGTCCCACTTGATCTATTTGTTTGACTAGCTCTCCCCTTAACACGTGTCCCATCTTGAGCCACTCAAATGCACTAAGTGTCCCGCACTACTCTATGTGCCTCGAAAAACGTGAAATTTAGACTATCTTGGAATTTAACGTGGCAGCTAGATCACGGGGCATTCAACGGTGAAGTCCATTTAATCATCCAAGATTTAGAAAAATTCAGTTTTGACCCGAGTACCCTGGCTCCTTTGCCGAAAAATTGAATTTTCAGGGGTTTGGCGCCCGCGTACGGTAAAGAGGACCTCTTACTTGGATGGTTGAAGGCGGGATCTTTGGTCGCAACGGTAACTTTACTTTGTCGATGGAACTGATGCGGCTTGTAGCGCTATAGTGTTCTAGCATTATTTCTTAGTTATTGTCATATCCTTAATATGTCCATTCGCAGGCTATTACTGTCATTCTAAACATGCCCTACCAGCATCTAGAGTTTCAGTCCCAGCTGGGGGATGCAAGAGGCTACGACTCTACTCCCAGTCGGCCATTTCCAACCAGAAGGCCCTAAGTGCTTCCTTGATGGAGGCGGAGGCGAGTTCACGGCGTTGGGAGTCAGAGACTAAGGAAGCCGTTGAAAGGGCCGTCTGGGCTGAGGTGGAGAAAAGATGCCACTCGTCATGAAGCGTCGATGGCTAGATTGGATGTCGAAGCAGAGGGGAGTGCCCGGGCGCAGGTGGAATTTGAGTTAGCCAAGGTCTAGCACGCCGTGCTTGAGGATGCCGGCATAAGGGGGTGCGAGTTAACTGAGTCCGTTATGCCTTGGGCCCGAAGAGCCGTGAGCGGAGGTGGAGCCATAGTGGTGACGAGATGAGCGAGTTTCTTTACTTAGAACTTGAAATTTTAGCAGATGATTGAAGGACCCAACTGAGTTTCCTTGCACTACTAACTCGGGGACCCTCTGGCACTCCTAGGATTAGAAAAACCTTTCATTTCGTTTAAACCTTTTTAAAAAGTGAATCAGTGGGCGACCATTTATCTGAGTTATTTTCATTAAATCTTATGAAACATGGTGGGATTAATTTTTTTAAACATTAAACCCTTTATAGAAAATCGAGCGAAGTTTCTCTGTTTTTCGACATGTCCCAAATTTACAACACTTGTAATAAAACAACAATTTACTCTACATCCAACAATGGGACATCAAGTCCTGACAATTTAAATCAAACTTTAAAATTATTTTCTGAACACTATGGATATATAAACAATATTTTAAAACCTATATACATTACAAAATATAGGTGCACATGTAGTTGTTTACAACAAAAATTATACATTTTCAAAAAGGTGGTCGTCACGTGAGGCGAGTGTCAGCGGCGGAGAATGCTCGAGCGCACGTCGTGCCACGCCCTTGAGAGCATTTTATAAAACATTTGGAAAAGGGTGAGCTAAGGAGCTCGAGTCAGGAAATACGGTTCATAGGAAAATAATGTTTCCGGATAATAGTTTAGATACAATGTATGCAAAACAAATTGTATAGGAATCTCATTCCATAAACATTTACTTTGCATTCTTTTCCTTTCTATTCACATACAACGTGTAAAACAATTGTATAGAGATTTCATTTCTATAAAAATTTACTTTACTTTATTTTCCATATAGTTCAAATACAATGTGTAAAACAATTGTATCAACATATCTTTTCAATATACTTTCTTTTCCTTTTTGAATCCGTCATATCCAATGGAACCAGCATACCGTTAACCACCATTAGTCATGAAAGAACACCAGAAGCAGTCTTCGATCTGATGGCCCCGAGGAACCTCAGAAATGGAAGTACCACACCGTTAACCATAGTGGCCCATAGAAAGAAACTCTGAGAAGCTTGATGCTATGATCATGGATGGCGAACCTTCGATCGTCGTGCATTTTCTTTTAAAAATATAGTATATGGAATATTAAATCATTATAAAAATTTGGTAAACTTTTAAAATACTTTACACGTGTATGGCAATATGCATCACTCTTCCCTTCCCTCTAAAAAAAATCCTAACCCTTACCCATGTGTCATACACGCGTAAAGTATTTAGTCGACTTTCCTTTAACCTTTATCTTTGTAACATAGGGTAACCATGGATTCAAACATTTTCATATAAACATGTATATATAAAATATACAATCATAAACATTTCATTTTATATGGAAATCACAAATCATACTTTATAAAACTATGGAAACCATAATCATTTCATATTTTCTTAACATTTAAAGTCAAAGAAAACCACATTTTTCATTTGAACATTTATAACATAGATATGAAAACATATACATTTAGTAAACATTAATATATATATATATATATATATATATATCTCTATTTTCATAAGCATATTACATTTCCCTTACCTTAGTTATTTAAGCCATTTTTCTTCCTTTAACAAAACTTTCCACCTCCACCCTTGTCCTTTATCACCTTCCTCCTACAAATCACATTATCCATAAAATCATTAGCATCCGTCACCTTGTCTTGTTGATTAAGCGAATTAATATCATATTTTTCGACCAATAGTGTAAAATTTGTCCTTCAATTGATTAAAATCAATTTAACTCAACCTCTTTTGTTCTCATGATATTTGTATGCTAACTCATTTGGCAATTACTACCCCATACAATAGCCCACAACATGTGTATTGAATGGTGTGCCAAAGCAGGCTATTCATCGACATAACAAGCTTAGCTTTGGACATAGTGCAACCATAAATTTTCAGTCACATTCTGTTCATCCCTTTGTCCTCTGAGGAATATGGTTAGAATCTTGACACAATGGGCTTTCCATAGAGTCCAGAACACCCAAAGCAGGGTTCGGACGAAAGAAGTTATGGCCTCGGGAAATGGAGGCCATGACCGTTCTGTGTCCCCACAGGAATAAGTGTCTTTGGTGCACTTTGAATGAATTTACGAGTCCCAATGGGTGAATTTGGATTGACCCATTTCAGAACAAATATTCTCTATCAGTCTAGTTTACTTAGCAATTTGGATACTCAGTGGATGGTGATGGTCAAGTTAATGTCCAGAAATCTGTTGTTGAGTCTTGAAAGCATGTGAAAAGCGCGAACAAAACCACTTTAGACCATTTTGAGTCCAAATGGTGTAGATTTGGATAGACCTATTTCAGGTTTAATATTCACTCCTATCGATCCTAGTTTACTTATCAATTTTAATCACTCAATTCGGATGAGCAGTGGCGGTCCTCAGCAATACGAGTCATGGAGTCGTAAAAACATAACGAGCTTGGCTGTTGTAACTCCTTTGAATGAATTTTGGAGTCAAATGGGTGAATTTGGATAGGCCTATTTCAGTGCAATGTTCTCTATCTGGAGTCCAAGTTTAATTAGCAATTTGAATCGCTCAATTCGGATGAGTGATGGCAGTTATGTGAAAATACACACTCATGGGGTTGGATAAAAAAAAGCGGGCGACGCTCCCTTTGATACGCCCCATGCCCTTAAATGAAATTAACTAAAGTGCAGAAGAAAAACCACATCAAAATGATTTCAGGGTTTGCCTTTTCTCTCGGTTTTCGTGAAAGCCGAGACCTTGGACAGCAGCGAATCTTGTGATTCTGTTACCCACGTAGCCCTCGTCGCGTAGATAAACTTTAATTCTCGACCCTAGCGAGATCAGGCAAATGAAATCCCAGTGAATCGAAGAGAGGAAGATCGGCTTTTTTTTCTCTCTCTCTTACTCTCTTTACTCTCTCTTCTTTGTTTGGTTTGAGACCATATGGAGCATTAGATATTTTTAGGATATTTATAGTGTGGGCACATAGTTGCCTTGATCATCTAAATTTATTGTTCAAAAATCAGGCGTCTCGGAATTAAACTAAATTTGAATGGGTAACTAGATTTCGCGAGATGAATTCAACAGTGAAGTCCGTTTCGTCATCCGAGATCTAGAAAAATTTCATATTTTTCTATGACAAATTACCGTTTTGCCCTTTTTCAGAGAAAAATTGCATTTCACCTTAACATAATTTAGTTTAATACATTTCAACTATGGACTCAATACATTATTATGAACATTTTATTTTTATTTTAAGGCTTATTTTTTTCAAAATTACTATTCATTTAAGTATTTCTAATCAAATACCTAAGCGATAGAAAACTAAATTCTTATTTATGAAGCGTAAATTCAAGGGTCTTTACAATTCACCCCTCCTTATAAAAATTTCGTCCTAGAAATTTAAATATCATACCTGACTAAAATAGGTGTGGATACTGAGTTTTCATTTGATCTTCACATTCCCATGTTGCTTCCTCTCTACCGTGATTCATCCCTGTTTTATCGCTAAAAGGAATCACTTTGTTAAGAACGATCCTTCAGTCAATAATCCCGAACGATCTTTCTTTATAGTCAGGTTTTCTTTCAATTCAACGGTTGATCTCTTAACATGCGAATGATACACTTTATATACTTTAGAGCATAGAAACGCCGGTATGTATTCGGCGGTCAGTGTGACCTCAGCGATACCTTCCTCCCAATTCTTTCCACAATCATAAGATCCCATATAGCGGGGACTTAACTTCCCTTTCTTCAGACTCGCGCTTATCCACTGGGGTGATATCTCAATACGATCCAAAAATTCTATCTCTCCTAGGTTGCTCGGCCTGTAACTTAATAAAGTCTTGTCTTTATCTTTAATCTATCACGATAACCTTAACATTATCTGTCGTGGCACTGAACAATTTACGGACCTAACAATTTTCTCTCACTACCTAATCGACATAATGGGGTTACTTCGCCATGCAGGCTCGTAAAGGCGCCATTTCAATGCTTGATTATTAACTATTGTTGTGAGCTTTCATTAATGGTAGATGTCTATCCCAATGCCTTTAAACTCTAACACACACAAGAAGCTACGAGCATATCTTCCAATGTACGTATGGTTCTTCGGATTGGCCATTCGATGCGAGGGATGGAAGCCAAATGCCCCGGGCATGACCTAGTACCCGAGGCTCTCACGTGAGCTGGGCGGAGATCGGAAGTAAGCGAGTGGATCTGCAATGTGCTATGCCGATCTGGGCGTATCGTGAAGTCGCCTGATCTCTTTTACATCTGACTTCGTGACTTCGATTGAGTCCTTATTTTTCATGGGTAGGAAGTAAATTTGGTTCGTCGATCTATCAACAATCATATGTCGCATCATAACCACTCGCTTGCGACGGTCTACAAAATCCATCGTGATTTTCCCGGCTGCGAGGGTCGGAAGAGACTATAAAGCCTCTTGGTCTTTGATGCTCGGCCAACGCTGGCGACAAATGAGACATGCGGAGACAAACTCTACACTTATCTTTCTTCATGCCTCCACCCCGGTAGTGTTCCTCAGGTATGATACATTTTAGTGCTTCTCGGATGCATCGCATATGCAGAAGAGTGAGCCTCTTCCATAATTTCTTTCTTTAATTCTCCCACATCTGGTACACATAATCTATGACGCATCATCACTATACCATCCGCTCGTACTAAAAATCCCTTCAGCTGCCCAGACTCTGCTTCCCTTTTCAACTTAATCACGGTCGGATCTTGAGTCTATAGCTCCCTTATCCTGTCTATTAGTATCAGACGAACATGAAATGTAGCTAGTAAAGCTCCATTATCTGTCGACTACAGTCTCACACCTAAACACCTCAATTCCCTGTCTAGGGATTATACAACCTTTAAGTGAGATATGGAACGTGGGTTTCCTACACGAGAGCATCGGCTACCACGTGATAGCCTTTCCGGATGTTGCTGATAGTGCACTCATAATCCTTAATGAGGCTCGACCCACATCTCTCTGTCCTTGTGTTGGCTCTTTGGTGTGAATAAATATTGCGGGCTCTTATGATCTGTAAAGTGCATGGGACCCATATAGTAATGCCTCCATGTCCCAGTAGGCAAGAGACTACGACGGCCGGCTCACACAGGTGCGTGTGTCGGATAGTGCATCGTGCTTCTTCAATTGTCTCCGAGCGCCCATGCTATCACATTTCATGTTGCATTAACACACACCCTAGAAACACACTTTGGATGCATCCTGATACGTATATCCATCACCTTGCACGATGGAAGTGGGAGGTGGGGTGAGGTCGATTTTAGTTTTAGTTCATCGAAGCTTTCTTGACATACCTCACGACCATACAAACATTTCCTCTTTCCTTGTCAATTTAGTCAAAGGAAGCGTAGCGAAAACCCTCGGCAATTTCGATAGTACCACGCGAGCCGAAAACTTAGTATCTCGGTCATTCGTAGGTGGTTTCAGTTCACAATTGCCTCCCGATCTTTTGAGGGATCATGAAATCCCTCTGTGAAATCACATGTCTGAAAGGCAACAACATCTAACAGGCGGCATTTCTTGAATTTGGCATACAAGGCGATTTTCCCTCGGAATCTCGTAAAACAACTCTGAGATGCTCCTCATGATCTTCCATCTTTGAATAGTCAGCGTCATCAATGAATACTATAACAAATTGATCTAAATAAGGGTGAAAGATCTATTCATAAGATCCATGCTCATTACAGGGCATTGAATTAGTCTAAATGGCATGACTAGAACTGCGTAAATGACCATATCGTGTTCTAGTTTGTCTTGGGAACATCTCGGCCGGATCTTTGGTGATGGTAACGACCTCGAGATCAATTTTGAAAATACCCTACGCTCCACGTAATTGATCAAAGATCATCCAATCAGGTAGACGGAGTATTGATTCGTATTGTCACTTTATTTAACTCTACTTGTAATCAATACACAATCCACGAAACTTCCATCCTTTACGCCACAAATAGAAACGAGGCTCCCAATGAAGTACTAAAGCATTAGAAGCCTATTCACAAGCTCTTCCATACATGCTTTCAATTCTTTCAACTCTAAAGGAGCCATCTGTAAGGTGCCTTAGAGATTGGTTACGTCGGGGGCGATTCAATGCGAAAATCAATCTCTCTATCACAGGTATGCACGGAAGATCCTTTGGAAATACATCAGGAAATTCTCATTACGAATATCTTCGATCGACCTGTATCCCCTACGCCTCAATGGCATAAGCTAGAGTACTCTGACATGACTTTGAGAGCCTCTTACTAGCCTTCATAGTTTGTAACCCAGCCAGAACCATGACCTTTATACATACAGTGCAGAACCTAACCTCTTTTCTATAATGATCCCTTTGTAGCATGATGTCTAGATAGCCAATCCATGCCAAGTTAACATCAAAGTCATGGATGTCTAACAATATCAAGTACGCGAAACTCCCACGGCCTCCAGATAATCACACACTATCCATATAAACACTCTCTGCTAGCGAAGTATGAATCCCACAGCAGGAAGAGACCACCACTATCTTTTGAAATCTATGGAGTTGGGACTCCACATTAACATTTGAAATAAACCCCTTAGAAATAAAGAATGTGTAGCTCAGTACATAAGAGTATGAGCATCACGGTCAAAGACTAAAATCATACATGCAACATCGGGAGCGTTATCAACATCTTGGAGTAGCGCAAATGCAACTGGGTCATAGGTTGGCACGGGTCCTCTGGGTGGCGTTCTCGCATGTTACGGGTAAGAACGTTCTGTGTTCTCGTGACCTCTGCGTGAGTACGAGTATCACATAAATGATATTCTTTGAGTCATTTTGGATCTACCCACAAAATGATCATCCACATGCGAACATCGGTGTCCATTCTGTAATACCACACCCAGCTGTTGATGCAGCGGGTCGATCAGTGACTGAACTCTGCAGTGTGCTCAATCTATCACCTAACCTCTTCTCCCGCGGTGGTTTCCTCCCGTCTTGCAACTTTTCTTGGTCCACCTTGGGTCAGTAGATCCATCTCTCTTTGGCCGCCCGGGCCACAATGCGATCTAAGGGCTAATCGAGCTCCTCTCTATCCGATGGCAGCCTGACCACGTCCATCACGGAGTATGAGGACTAACACCAAATGCTCTTCAACCTCTTTTCTCGGGCCCAGCTACAGACCTCTCTTACTTTTACGTACCTCATGGTCCTGAATGAGGAACATGTCACCTGGTTGAGGCTTCTTTCATAATCTAATCAGCTGACATGGTCCCTTGCTCGAGCTTGAAAAATCTTTAATTTTAAGTCTTTATAAACCGTAGGGTAGAAATTTCTTTAAGCTCCTCTTTAAGCGAGTCAGACACCCCTGCGGGAAATCGTCTCTGTCTTGCCTTCCACTGATCAAGTGCTCACACATCTCTCAATAGGAAAGCGAATATATACCATGCGCTCATGGAACATCCCATAAACATTGAACACCTCTCATTACCCTCTAGCCGACCATGCCTTTTGGATCCTATTACTGTCGCCATTCGCCCCCAATTTCCTTGCCCTCTCAATGGACACCTGTTGGCTCCGCGGGGGTGACGAAATCTTTGTGGCTAAAATATGAGCCATCGATCAAGCGGTATATTCCTCCACGGCTTTGGGACGTGATGGTCACACTTTGTGAGGCTGCGACGGAATAGGAGGTGGAATAGGAACATTAACGGATTCATCTATGTTCCTCGGTTAGATGAGTGACTACGCATGAACTCTCCTCTTAACTCCTCTGGGTCGACGACTTCGACGACGCATTTTCTCGTAGAATATTTAAATATATCATATGTTATAAAGTTCATATGATATTTAAATTATTAAAATAATCGTAAGTAATCTTTAAATAAAACATTAAATCATTTTAGGACGTGGAGACTTTTCAAAACACCAAAACATTTTCAAAACCTTGGGCTCTGATACCATGTTGAAGGGATCCAACTCGAGTTTCCTTTTCCTAACCCTAGATCCTCCCATTCTTACTATTCGTGAAAACCTTTCATTCCTCGTTAAATTTTTTAAAGGAATCTGAGCCAACCCATTTATACTTACGTTTCCATTAAAATCTTATGAAATACGGTGGGATAAAATTTTTTTTTTTTTTTTTAAACATTAAACCCTTTATAGAAAAATTCGCAGTTTTCTCCGCTGACATGTCCTAATTTACAAACACTCAATAAAACAATTTAATTTACTCCACATCCAACAATGGTCAAGTCCACCACAACCAATTTCAAATCAAACTTTAAAATTATTTTCTCGATCACTGGTGGATATATAAACAATATTTAAAACCTATATACATTACAAAATAAAGGTGCACATGAGTTGCTTAAGCAAATAAAAAATCATACATTTTCAAAAGGTGGTCACACGTGAGGCGGAGGTCACCGGCCCGCAGGATGCCTCGAACCCGCATGCCTGGCCTCATCCCCTCGAAAACATTTTATAAAACATTTGAAAATGGTAAGCTAAAGGAGCCCAAATGAGAGGCCAATTCATAGAAAATAATGTTTCCAAGATATAGTTCAAATACAATGAGTAAAACAATTGTATAGGAGATCTCATTTCATAAACATTTACTTTGGTAATTCTTTCCCTTTCTGTTCACATACAACGTGTCACGCCCGATTCCTTATCCGACCTGGACATGATCCAAACCGGTTCAGGCGCGAGACCGAATCGACTCTTTACCCGCGATCAAACGTTGGTATGTCCAAGTCTCCTATAATCGCATCAACATATCATATACAATAATACAATAAAACTACTTGACCGTGAGTAGACATAGTTGTCACATACATCCGGCTTCGAGTCCCATTTTACATATACAAACTATGCGACATTTTTACATGATCAAAGCGCTGAACCCATAAAATGATGAACCCCACTGCGGTATGTCGCCCAAACAGAGCTAAGATCACTGCCTCCTTCTTTCTCTCAGACCTACACGGATTGAACCCGCTAGTTTTACGCCTGTAATGAAAGATGTGAATATGCATATACACAATTATAAGACGCTTATAATAAGAACAGATATCAATTTTGTACATCCATATACGAATCCTATACACCATTTATGCCTAATGTAATTTATGCTTATTCGGATCTCTCATATGACTCATACTTGTACTTATAGCAACTTTATGCTTGTTCAGATCTCCCGTAGGAGTTATAGAGCTTATTGCTTGTTCAGAAGTACCCGTAAGTACTACAAATCAAAACAATACACATTTGTTTACTCTTATTCCTTTTTCTTTTTATTATCATATAACTATGGGATTACCTAGACCAATACTAATAAATGAGTAAGACACAACACAATAAGTATCCGAAGATACTACACAGCATCATGCCGAGTACAAAGCGTAAATGGCGAAGACCGAATAGGAGTGTAAGACCAACAGGAGTGCCAGAAGACTAATCGTGAGTACCGGCATCAACAGACGCGGGCTCGCTTCACGTAATAGAAGTGTCGTGAGCACCAGCAGGAGTGCCGGGCGACCGATCGTAGACGGCCTCGCCCACATCGCGATGTATGCCGTCATTTAATACCAGTCTTAGGCATTCCTACGATTATAATGACTTAAACTTCCTATCTTATTATCGGGGTACGAACTTTGCAAGCAACCTCGACACTTAGCAAATCATAAATTTTCAGCCACATTCTCGTTCATCCACCCGTCCTCTGCAGTGAATATGGTTAGAATCTCGACACAACGGCTTTCCATGAGTTCAATGAACACCCAAAACGAGTTCTGACGGTTAAGCTTACGGGCCTGAAACAGAAAGCAAGATCACTTCTGTCCCCCCCCGGAATCAGTGTGCTCTGCACTTTGAATGAATTTCTCGAGTCCCAATGGGTCTGAATTCTGATTGACCTATTTAAGACAATGTTTCCTATCGGGCCTAGTTTTACTTAGTACCAATCACCACTGATGAGTAATGTCAAGTTATGTCCAAAATACGCCATGGAGTCTTAAAACAATGTAAAAAATCGCTTGAACATGGGCCCACTTTGAATGCATTGAGTCCAAATGGGTCTGAATTTGATAGACCTATTTCAAGCGTGAAATGTTCTCCTATCAGTCAGCTACTATCTAATTTGAATCACCACCTATGAGTGATGGCCAAGTTAGGCCAAAATACAATCATGGGAGTCAGAAACATAATGTAAAAAGGTCTGAACATAACCTCCTTGAATGAATTTCTGAGTCCAAATGGGTCGGAATTTGGATAGGCCTATTTCAAGGTGAAATGTTCTCCTATCAGTCTAGTTTAATTAGCAATTTGAATCACTTAATTCGGATGAGTGATGGCCAAGTTATGGCCAAAATACAGTCATAGGGTCGGATAAAAAACTGACAAGATCTCCTTCGACACCATGCCTTCGTAATCAAATTAACACGGTAGCAGAAGAAAACCCTACCCTCAAATGGCTGATTTCCAGGACACCGCCTTCTAAGCTCCGTGAAAACCCAACCCCACCAAGATAATTCAGCGATTCCCAGACTCCACGCATAGACCCCATCGCATAGATCAGCTTTAATTCTCGACCTAACAAGATCCGATCGACAAAATCCCGTGAATCGAAGAGAGAATATCGTTTTTCTCTCTCTCTCTTACTTCACGGTTTGGCCGAGACCAAATGAGAGCATTTGAGATATTTTAGATATTTGAGGCAGTACACGCGCCCACGCCGCGCCACGTGTCACTTCTGCCTGCTGGCCCTAAACAATTTATTTCGGGCCCCGCTTTCGCCATCTATCTTAAAATGGAAATTATTTAAATATTTGATATTTTTCGATTTTTCAAAATTCGCTGGGTCCACTGACGCCCGCCGTCTCAAATTTCTGAAAATCCGACCGCCTCTAATTCAACGAATTTGGATCGGGTAACTAGATTTCATGAGACGAATTCAACAAAGGAAGTCTACTTCACATCCAAGATCTAGAAAAATTTCAGATTTTACCGCGGATAAATTACCGCGGCCATTTTAAAATTGTATTTTCAAATTCCCTTAACATACTCGCTTAATCTATTTCAGCTTTTTGGACTCAATACATTATTATGAACATTTTTATTTTTATTTTCGGGGCTTGTTTTTTTTCAAAAATTACTATTCATTTGACTATTTCTAGTTAAATACCTAACTAATCGAAAACGAAATCTACTATTCATGAAAACTGTAAATTCAGGGTCTTACACGAGTTGTCCGCTTTCCGGGCAATGGCTTCTAAAGAGAAAAAGGCTCTAGAGGAAGCTGACAGGTTTTTGATTTACATCTTCAACATTTAAGCATGGTTGTCGTGGTTTCACACACAACATTTGGTAAGTGAGCCCGTGATCCTAGACGTGATGTCATACACTTTGGGCCGGCACTCCTGTGCCTCTTTATCAACCCCCGATGCCCCGTGTGCCGCCTGTGTCTTTACCACCGATGCCGATGCGTATGTTGCAGAGGCTGGCAAGAGTTTTCTTCGCCACCGAGGTCGGGCTATGATCCACTTTGATTCTCCCGTCAGAGCAACTAGGAGAATGAGGAGCCTCGATAGTCTTCAAGGAACTAGGATTGTATTTTGTTGCCGCTAATAGCTTCAGGCTTTACGTTATATCCTCATTTCGTTGTCATGCAATTGAGTTTCTTAATAAAGCATGTCGTGTCTTTAAAATTTGCTGTTGTTGCTTTCTTTCTATTGAGTCAAGTAATTTACTTTGTTTAGCCGGGTAAGCATAGATGGATGACCCAGCTGGGCATCAACCATACTGGGCCAGATAGGACATCAACCTTCCCTAAGCTTTATGATGAACCAGTTGGGCATCAACCATACTCGATCGGATAGGACTTCAACCTTCCCCGGACTTTGTGATGAACTAGTCAACCATACTGGGCCTGGATAAAGACATCAACATTCCTTGACTTTGTAATGAACCACCGGGCATCAACCATATCGGGCCTGATAAAGACATCAACCTTCCCGAACTTTGTAATGAATTGTTTCGACATCAACCATCACAGATAGACATTAACCTTCCCGACTAGAATTTAACCAAATTGGCATCAACCATACTGGGTAGGATAGAACATCAACCTTCCTCGGACTTTGATAATTAAAATTTGAGATGGAAACACGGTTAGAGACTGGATCAATCTTTTATTGATAGTACCTTTTGAGGTGTATAACATTCCACATTCTAGGTAATGTGTTCGCCTAGTTTATCTAAGGTATATGAACCAGACTCGCCATTGTTACATAATATATGGTCCTTCCCAGTTGGGCTGAAACTTTCTGGCCATCGGATAAGATGTACCTCAAGACTTTCGAGGACCGTGTCCCCGTGCCAATACTTTGCTCACGCCTCATTGCATGCTTGCCAACCTAAGAAGGGTAAGATGTTATCCGCATACAACCGCCGGCCTCGCAGCTCATTTTGGTCGTGCCCAGTCCTTAATTATAGATTCCGTATTCAATCGCTTCTACGCACGCTTCGAGCGTAGTATACCGATTTCTTGGCTTAGGACTTCCATCCCATAGGTAAGTGCGAAGGAGATATGGTTTCTGGGTCTTCAAGATCGCTTAGCGTTTCCAGCAATCTCAGAGGTTCGCTTTACCCATTCGCTTCAATAATCTAACCGCTTTAAGGTAGTCATTAAGGTTTTTGTTGTGGTTTCCGCTAAGCCGCTGCTTTACTGACACGGGTGGAGTATAGATTCTTTATTTCAACCTCCCGTAAGTTCCCGTAGACCCGCTTATCAAATCGGGGCCCGCTATTCATATAATTAAATGGGGGAATACCGAACTGGCAAACTATATTCTTCCAAATAAACTGAGTGACGTCCTTATCTTTGATTGATGCGAAAGCCTCGGCCTCTATCCATTTGTTGAAGTAATCAGTGGCTACTAGCAATAACTTTCCTCGAGCCGGTAGTAGGAGCTACGCCTACTATGCCAATTCCCCATCGAAATGGCACAAGGTCGTAGATGGAAATTAAGCTCGAGCCTACGATCTTAAGATTCGGAGCTCGGGCCAAGGCACTCTGGCCTCACATTTTTCGCACATAACTATGGCGGTCATGCACGTTAATGTCAATACCCCGAGTGGGCTTATGCTGAGCTTTGTCGCCATGATTGCTACATATCCTTCGTGCAACTGCTAACATACCGCCCTGCCTCGGCGCTACATTTCGTGATACGGGCCCGTCCAGTGACTGTTGAATACCTGCCCACTACCATGGAAAATGATCCACTGGATTCGAGTCAGGAGCCTCGCCTTCTCATTAGTGGAGTTCTCCCGTGGTTGATAGGACATACATGGGTCCATCCGTGAAGGGGAGGTTTCGCTTCCACCGCTTACCCATACAATGGCTACCGAGGAATCCCGGCTGGTAATAGATAATGCTATAGTTGTTTTTGTTATCGCAGAGACGCAACCATTTACTCGCAAGACGCCCCGCTTTCATTACGGTCCCTGTGAATGGTTTCAGCTCTGCACATGCCGAAAAACTACCGCGTGTCGCTTAAATCCGTGGTCATACTTCGCCATTCGGATCTCGACCATATTCTCGCATTGACGCTCGAATTACCTCAATTCGAATCACCAATTATAAGTCATTTCGCCGATATCGCAGAGTCGCTAGTTCAATCCTCAGCCAGGATGGTTTTCATATCGCGGATTCATCACTGAGGCAATCAAACCCACTGATCGCCGCCGATCTTCGCCCTCAATCGGGGATTTTACTACAGAATGCCACTCCGTCATTGAGAGCCCCATCTACATCGGTAGAGATTCACCAATTCAAACTATCCCGCATGTTTCAAGTCAGGGATTTTGCTAGAAAGCCTGGCGTAACCTCGCCTTCTTAGAAAACCTTGGCTTATACTGGATACCGTACTCACTTAGTTCGATCGCCCAACGAGTCATTCTTCTAGATGGCACCAAAGTTTGCGGAATAGTACTGGCGGGGAAGAAGTTAGCACCCACAACGGGTGCTCAAGCACGTGAAGTTTCGTTGCTACCTGAGAGCTAAAGCAATTTTGTTTAAGGTGGTCGTGATATGGTTTCGAAGCCACTATGACTTGTCGACGAAGAACACTACAAATTTACCTTCCATCCACATTTCTTTTCGAACAAAGGGCGACACTCACTATACATCCGAGACCGCAACATACGAAGAGTGTTCAGTCGACCTGTGGCTAGCGAGGACCGGAGGTTCCGCGGATACCGCTGATCGCTTATAAGGCTCGATCACACTCCCATTCCATTCTACCGACAAATTTCCTCGAGGGTGGAGAAAAACTGGGCTTTTAGATGGTCTCACACAACTGAGATGAACCAGTCAGATGGGCCAACCTGGCCACAACACATACTCTTTCTAGAATCGAGCCTGGGGATTCCAAGATAGCCTTGTTGCTGTGGTCGGGTTTATCCCCCTCTCCTGGTCACCATGAAACCCAGAACTGGCCTCGCACCAACCCCTTAAGGCATTTGAGGGGGTCGAGTTCTTCATGTCATATGCCTGGAGGAAGTTCAAAGCCAGATGTGTAGCGTGGTCTCTGGCGCCCCGACTTTACCAATATATCATCAATGTATACCTCTAAGTGGTTTTACTCTTAGCAACTATTTAAACATCTCGGCCACTAGTCTCCCTATAAGTTGCCTCAAGATTTTAATCCAAACGACATTACATTATAACAGAAGAGTCCATGTGGGGTGATAAACGCTGTTTTCTCCTCATCTAACGGGTACATGGGGATTTGATGTTATCTCGAGAAGGCATCCAGGAACGACAACATCCCATGCTCGACTGACCTGGCCGGCCAACTGATCTGGCCGGGCAGTGAAGTCGCCTTTGTGGCATCCGTCAGCAGATCAAAGATACTTCACGATACTCCATCATCACCTTTCGTACCACCACCATCACAATGATTCGTAGACTGGGGATTTCTCTCACGAACATGTTTTCAAAGGTTATCTACTTCACCATGAACCCGACACGGCGGTCCGTGAAATGCCTTTACTCTTCGCCCTGACGACCGCACGCGGACGGCATTCGCCTTGATGGAAGCACGCGCTGGCCAATGCTCGGCCATGTCCGGAGTGGGTCCAGCGTATCACATCAATGTTAAGCAAAGCAAAACCTGGCCGCAATCTTTCTTTCGCCTCGGATAGAGGGAGCTAACGTAGTGTGTTATCCTACCCGCCAAGAGTATTGATTCCGTGATCCATAGCCACTGTCTCTCTCATCCGAACCCGCTCGCCGCGAGTCAGGATTGCCATTCGGAATTGGTCTCTGGAGGCCGGATTGTCGAGCTTTCACCTTTCTCATGCTCTTGCATCAATACCGACATAGCATCATGAGCTGCTAATCAAGCAATAGAGGTCAACTGGTCTGCACCGTTAGATAATCGACATGCCGATGGTGTCGAGGGCACCGCTTTCAATGTGCGTACCAGTTTCACCAACTCATGTGGTATCAGACGCCTCAAGTCTTCGACAACTGAAAATAAGACTTGCTGAATAACCGGCCCTACATCGACGGGGAGAGTAATATCACCTACGCGTTAGCGTGTCGCCCATTAAATCCAACAAAATTCGCCACGAATCGAGTCGCTGGCGGAACTTTCATCCGCTCTGCGCGAAGCCATAACAGCCGCCATACGCTGGTGGTCAATAAGCACCCCATGCATATCAAAATTGTTAATGACAAAGTAAGGCCGCGCATCGTGGGTGTGGAGGATGACCTCGGACGTTAACGGAAGAAAGGATATGGTGGGCCGCTAACCGACGCATTGCTCTACCGCCCGTGGTACTCGATGGTGTTCACCCGCTCAATCAAGGGCTCCGCCAGAGTACCTTTCTACGACTGATCGGAGCACGTCATCGATCGCCGCCTAATATGTAATTGATGGTGGGTCGGGGTTCGGACGGGAGCTCTGAACTGGCCGCTATTCTTTCAACCGCCGAGCTGCGCCTACGCCACTCCCTAATATATATTCTGAGGTGGCCATCCCGAATTAGTTTCTCCACTAGAACTTCGTGGTTCTGTGACGGCGACGATGCCGTGGTCTCTCGTGGCACCGCACCTCGTAGGATTGATTATGCTGCCGGATCTCGACCAACTGTGCAAGCCATTTAAAGTCAGTGTGATCCCGGATGAGAGGGAGGAGTCCGTCGTAGGAGATGTTCAGAGGGGTAAATTGGGGAGGTTCCCCTTTTCTTGACCGCTCCCGGAGCCTTTCTCCCGTTCTACTCCGCCCTTCTCGCTCGTGCTTCCCTTTATGGTCGACTCGCTATTTCGTTGGGCGATAATCATTATCGTCTGGTGGTCGCCTGATAATGTTTTCAGTGCTCTAGTATTTGTCCAAATTCCATCTACATACTTTTCCATTGTCGCAGTGCATCCAAGATACCGATTGAAGAAAGGTAAGAACGCCCAAAGCTTCTTCGAAGTTAGAGAACTGAGATCTTACGCCGTATGCATCGATTCATCGGACAAATTAGTCTAAATCTTTTCGCGAAATCCCATAGATTCATCCTCCCGCTGATGATGCTTTATAAGGAGCTGATGTTTCCTTTTCATTTCGACCGAACATAGCATCGAAACGCACGCAGCCCATAACTCAACAAACGAGTCGAGGATCCCCGAGCCTAGAACTAGGTTAGCGGGTCCCTTCAGTTGGCCGGAACACTTTGGTACGTAAGATGGTCATTCCCCGCCGCTTAATCATCACTTGGTCAAGTGCAAAGATGTGGTCGCACGGCCGTGAGGAGCCATCATACATGGCAAACGGCAGCATGACAAAGCCGTGGGGAGGCTCATAACTCAAAATGTGCTGATTCTAATGGGACGACAAGATACCAGGCCCCTGACAATAGTAGCGAAAACTGGGGGCGTATGTGCGTACCGAAGTAGGATACATGAACGGAGTGCAGAGTCGGCACTCCCACGCCGCGGCATATTTTCTGGCGGCCAACTCAATGATGTCTATTGAATGATGTCTATCTCTCTTGACCTCTCTTAGGTGTCGGCCGGCGCATGCCAGACCGGATCGGTTGGAGCAGGCGCGAGGGCTATTTTGGATTTAGCCTCGCGTTATTCTGGAATTGGCGGAGTGAGGTAGCGGAGAGCTGGGAGGATAGTCGTCGTTCGCCCGGCGATCACTATCGCACAGCGGCATGGGCTCTTTGCCACTTGCCTCGAGAGTGAACCCAGGAGTGCGGGGATGTGTGTGCCCCCATGTATTTTCACCCAGTGCCTTCGCGAGAGTGTGCGGGTGGTTGTTCTCTGGCGCTGCCGGACGAGTTCTAGCGTGATCCCGTAATTCGGCCATTTGTCTGGCATGTTCTTCTTGCTTTGCTTCCATCTCCTGATGCCAGCGAAGAAACTAATCTTCGAGGGATTGATTCCATTTGCTTGGATTCTTGGTCATGGTGACAAACGACGTCGGTGTAGTGATGGGGAACTACCAAGCTTGGGGGATGGGAGATCACTTGAAGGGATGTAGCCAAGCCGCAAATGCGGAGTAGGCTTTCTTGTTTGAGTCGTTCGCGAGGCGGTCGCCGGTGTAGTCTTAGATTTTACGAGTCGTTGGATCGTTTGGAGCATTAACACCGCCGGCATGTACGCAAAACAAACAAGCTGACAGGTGGTGCGCCGTAGCCTCTCCGATGCCTAAGTCAGATCAGGAATCTGGAGAGTGAAAGAATCAGTCTCTTTTAGTAAAGAATGTCGTACCTTCTTTGTTGTGATTCCTCCTTCCTTTATGGAGGAGGAAGATGATCCGATTTCCATGGAAAGTAGGTGATTTCCTTCCAAAACGGAAAGGGAAAGAGGGCGTTCTTTGCGTGTCATGACCTGTTCTTGCTTTTTGATGGACAAGTTGGTCGCAACTTGTGCCCTAGAAGTGTTTGACCACCTCCAAAATGGTTATGTGTGTGTATGGGGGGGGAGGGCCGTCTTTAAACTGAGAGATCAGCCAGGTAATCATTAGTCGACCGTCTTTTTAGATATGGCTCCCGGCTAGGAGAGGATAAGTCTAGGTGTTGCATCCCATGACCGGCTGGAAGGTGATACTTGGGCGGCCTGCGGGTAAAGGTGTTTGAGCCTGGTGAATGGTAGAGTTATTTTGGGCACAGTACCCCTGATGAATGACTACGAGTTTGCAAATTTGGAGGCCCTTTGATAGGTCCCAGTCAAAGCTCAAATATAGTTTTGTTCTCTTTTAGGAAGAAACGAAAAGCCAAGTAAACTTGCTTAATCATAATCTCCTCCTTTTCATTACTTGCAATCAGTTTAAATAAACAAAATAATAAATCCCGAATAAACATGACTCATACACTAACAAACATGACCACATTCTTAACAAGCGTGATCCCTACGCAACACTAATTCTATTTCCTAGGACCCCTCATTCTGTGATCCCATATGAAGAATGTTTTATTGACTTATTCAATTAACAACTAATTCATAAAACAAACTCTATCATTACCCTCCGCTTCAAGAGAAACCTTGTCCTCAAGGTTTAGGTTGTGGAATATGTTATGTAATTCCCCGACACTGCATCAATTTCTCCTTGATCCTCTTGCCCTCCATCCAACACTAACAGTTGTGTACCTTTGCATTTATGTCCCGGAGTGAATTTCTCATCGCAATTGAAGCACAAGCCTTGAGTTCGTCGTTTCTTCATCTCTTCTAAGCGAGTAAACATGGTTGAGCGACTTTATGATGCCAGTGGTCTTAGACATGGAGTCTTTGATCTTCTTTGCCAGAATCAAATGATCATCCTTCATCCTAGCCCAGACTAATGGCCTCCTTGATGTTTTTGGGCTTAAACATCCGTATCATACGCAATCTTCGGTTCCAATCCCCGTAAATGTACCTGAGAACTTTTTGGGTCCAATGTAGTATGACCTTGACCTCTCAGCTCTTTTGATAATCTCGTAGGGAGCCTTTTTGCTCAATTTTTGATAATGCTTCATCAAAGTCCTCACAATCAGTAGGACCAAAACGAGACCATAATTCTTCAACAAAAATACCCCAAGTGACAACCTTCCCTTCCTCATGATATGCCCGACATAACTATTGCCACCATTGATTCGCCTCGCCTTCCAAATGAAAGGATGCCAAAGACACTTTATTTGTTTTACGAGGAATTATTTGGTATTGGCCAGCCTACTCGTGTAAGCCGTATGTTGGATCGTGCAAAGAAATACGCCAGGAACTGGCTTTGCCGGTTTAGAAGTGAACATCGGTCGCCTTCCCTCGGTGATCACATACGTTTGCGATTGTGCGGCTTGTGCGTTGAAATTTTGCCTAAGGAAGTCTCGTACCTTATGTCGGGTTGTCAGGCATTCGACTAATAAGCGGCTTGATTTGTCGGGTTTATCCTGAGCTCCTGCTTTCATTCGATCGAATTTGTTTTGGAGGTCTCCAAAGCTAGCCTCCAGATTTTCGATTCTTTCCTTGGTGGACATAGCGCAGGGCTCGATGCGTATTAGGTCCGTCAAGCTGAATATAATTTTGTTCTCTTTAGGGAAAAGAGCAGAAAGCCATAAACTTGCTTAATGCAAAAATCTCCTCATTTTCATTACTTGCAATCCGTTTAAATAAACAAAATAATAAATCCCCAAATAAGCGTAATTTCACTCTCTTATGACTTGTGGCGCTCTTATGAAGCATTGATCCCTACTAACACTAATTTTATTTCATAGGACATAAATTCTATATGGAAGTCAAAAGAAGTATGAAGAATGTTTTATTGACTTTTTCAATTAACAACTAATTCATAAAACAAACTCTATCACCCTTGGATGATCTTCAATCACCATTTAACAATACGACCATGGTAGTCAAATTTTGACCCAACACAAGATACCCTTTGGAACCACTTGGTCTGGGTTCGCAGCCCATGCCTCCCTATTGAATATTACGATCAAAACTTCTTGACGAGGCTGGGGTCAAAGATCGGAAAACCCATATGAGTCGACAGGATCACCAATTCAGTATCTAGAGGGCACTATGCCTGAATATGTGTGGAAGTAGACCTCTCGAAACTTCTGATGTCCAAGTTTAAACTCCGCCAAAGGATCAGAAGACTCGAATATGAAGGCATCCATCTTGTTTGCTTTGGTTGTGGGTTGTATGGACATAGGAAGGACTCTTGTCCCTTGGAGCAAAAAGAACCGACGGCAGCACCGAAGGAGGGGACGAAGAACGACTTGAGCGATATTCCAGCGAGAAGGGATAAGGAATCATGAAGGAAATATGATAACTTTATCAACTTGAAGATCGTGGAAACCTATGGACCATGGATGCTAGCTACACGGAGATCCCGATTTCCCAAAACAAAAAAGATTCTCATTGTTCTATGCATGGGAAAGGAAAGCCTAACAATACCCTTAGCCCTAATTTTGGCAGAAACAATCAAAGAGATTATTCATCCGGATTTGTGCCACTAAGTACGGAGAGGACATGATACCAAACCATAGTGTTGACAGGAACCCCAAACCATAGTGTTGACAGGAACCACTAGAGACTGACAAATAGTTCCAAGAACTCAACACCTCTTCATAACAAAGGTAGGAGATCAAATGTGCAAGTGGCAGCAACCTCACAAAACTTCCCCACACTGGACTCCCTTCCAAATGGTAATCAGGAGCTTGGGCCCATGGAGGATGCCAGAAGACCAGCATACCCGGCACCACCGTCAACTAGGAGGGAAGGATTGACCACAAAACCCAACCAGGTGGCAACTGAGAATGAGCATTGGGTAGTAATAGGCTCTAGTAAAAATAAGGAGGTTCGAAGGGAGATGATCCAGCATGCACAACCCAACTTGAAGCTAGCAATAGCAGACGTGATCTGCATCACTTCTTTGCAGAACATCACCAAGACCCCCTATGCAAGAGGCAATAGATGGTAGCAAAGAAAATATAACAGTGCACCACGGAGTTGATGAGGAAACGTCCTTCAACAGGATTTGATGGGCCTCTTTGACCAAGAAGAATTCATTGTAATGCCTAGTTCTTCGGGGTAGCACCCTCCTCCCAATCAAAAAAAAAAAAAAAACAATTATTATTTTATTTTATTTTTCCTTTGAACTATATGTAACCTTAATTGTTTTAGTTCAAGAATATATTATCTTTTTAATAATATATAAAGATGCAAATACTACTTCTTACATTTAAGTTTATTAAATTTATTTAATTTATTTCATAGTTTAAATCAAATTATTAAATACCCACCAAATTCAAAATATACAGCAAATAATATTTAAAATATAAATCAATCCGATTGGGTCTTAACTATTACATTTGTAATGGAATATAAAGGGTCTTAATGTACTTCAAAAACCATATTAAGATGATGTTTCTTTTTTTATTGAAAATAATTTACTTTAACGTTTAAATTGTTCATCTACTTCTTATGATTTTTTTTTTTTGACAGCTACTTCTTATGATTTATTATAAACTTTTAGTTAAATAAAAACAAAATTATTTATTTATTTTAATAACTAATATAAATAAAATATTATAAAAGCAAATAATTTAATAATTTACATTATTATATACTATTGAATTTTAATTTATAAAAATATTTCATTGAAATACATCAAATAATACAAAATTTGTGAATCTAACATAACCTATGTTTTTTCTTGAAAAATAACTTTTTTTTGGACAAAAATGTTATTTTCATTTCATGGATTTACATTATCTCTAAAAAAAAAAAAAGGGTTACTTTTACAATAAAATAAGGAGGAATTTTTTTTTTTTTTAATCAAAATCATGCCAAAAATTAATAAGAGGTCAAATTTGGAAAATTGGGTTTTCAAATGGTCTTGTTTATCTACTTCTTATGATTTTTTTGACAGCTACTTCTTATGATTTATTATAAAATTTTAGTTAAATAAAAACAAAAATATTTATTTTTTAAATAACTAATATAAATAAAATATTATAAAAACAAATAATTTAATAATATACTATTTAATTTTAATTTCTAAAACTATTTAGTTAAAAGACAAAATAATGTAAGATTTGTGAATTTAACTTATAACATGTTTTTTCTTGAAAAATAACTTTTTTTTGGACAAAAATACCCATTTTCATTTCATGTAGTGACATTATCTCTTAAAAACAGGGTTTACTTTTGCAAAAAAACAAAAAAGTATTTTTGTCAAAATCATGTCAAAAATTGATAAGAGATCAAATTTCAGAAATTGAGTTTTCAAAATATCTTTTAATCAAATTACCCTAATTTCTATTTAGAAGAAAGTAAAAAGACAAGAGAAAAATGCAATCAGGTCCCCATGACCAGATTTATATAACAAATGGACAGTTCGAAATTTAACTATAAGAAGTAGGTCAATTGTTCCTCCTTCTGCATCGTCTTCCTTGAACCATTTTCTCCATATAATTCATTCCACTTCCTCAGCTCATCCTTTATTCCTCCATTTGAACCGTAACTAGCAGCAACCTGCATGAACAGAGAGTTCAAGATATTTTATCAATGCTATTACTAACTGCTCCTGTCAAAGCCAAAAGACCAAAAATGAGTTCGTTACCTGATTCTTTGCCTGCCTCAAGTCTTCCATGTTTAAGGCCCTCTTAGCAATGCCCTTTTCCTCTTTAGATTCTTCTATAGTACCCAAACACTTATTTTTCTGTAAAAATAGAATCAGAAGCAGAAAATGACGCCAATAAAACATAGTTCAAGTGGTTAAGAAATCGGACATAAAGAAGGGAGGGGTCTAGGGTTCGAGTCTCAAGATGTAATGCAAAGTGAAACAGAAAATGACAAGTCCTACATTGACTAAAGGGAGAAAGTTCCTACCACTACATAAGTATGAGTTTCTTTAACGTAGTAGATGCTTTATGAAGTTGTGAGAGCCCATTACACTGTAAGTGAATAATATCTACATGGTTGAGTGCAGGTCGTTATGGAAAATGGGAAGAACTCAAGAGGTTGTTAGTTCTTAATTACCTTCTCCTTTATCATCTTCTCTTGTTGTAGTAGGTCCCTAACAGGTTCATAAGCTGCCCTCATGCACAAGGTCTGTTTCAATGGTTAGTTTTGGTTTAAGGCTGTCAACACAACAGCTGATTCTTAATAAATCTACCACTGTCATTAGAGGTACTGACCTTAAGATCACTTCCACTGTAGCCTTCTGTCATGGCTGCAAGCTCCTTATAGTCAAGAACCTCAACCTTTTCTTTAGCCAGAAGAGTCTTCAAAATCATCTCCCTGCCCTCCATGGACGGTAAGCCAACCATAAGTCTGTTCATCATAAAAACCATAAGTTTGACATATTAGAATTGGGTGACCCGAATTCTATAAGAACCCATTTGAAAAGTTTGACTTGCAACATTATAAATTTTTTGGGATATGTGATGATTGTGAAGGTATTGGGCCGGTAGACTCAATCTTGTAGTCCATCACTTATCCATTTGGGAGCGTCTGGGTATGGACCTAATCAAATTTGGTATTCCTATAATTATGTTATGTATATCAGGGTTTTGTGGTCTTTTATAAATTAAAAGTCATAATACTCTAATATTGTATTCAATTTTTGAACAATGCTCCTCCGCCCAAGTTTTTTTTTTCCCTATTTAAGGTTTCTACTTAAATGTGTGTTTCTTCTAGTACTTTAACAGCCTACTTGAAGCATATGATTAAGCCATGGATGACAAGAGGCCACCAAATTTACCTGCGCTCAAACCGCCTGATAATTGCTTCATCAAGGTCAAATGGCCTGTTGGTTGCAGCAAGAACAAGGATTCGTTCACCAGCTTTTGTTGTCAGCTCGTCCCAATGTGTCATGAACTCGTTCTTGATCCTACTTGTAGCCTCAGACCCATGTTTGGAGCGAGATCCAAGCAAGCTATCGACCTCATCAATGAAAATAATGCTTGGGGAGACCTTTGCTGCAAGGGTGAACAGAGCACGAACATTCTTCTCGTCTTTACCAAACCACGTTGAAGTGATGCTGGATGTTTTGACATTGATGAAGCTTGCTCCAGCTTCACTGGCAATGGCCTTTGCCAGCATTGTTTTTCCAGTCCCAGGAGGCCCAAAGAGTAATATTCCTTCGCAAGGCTTAAGAAGCTCACCCTTGAAGAGGTCTGGTCTTTGAAGGGGGAGCATGACCAGCTCCTGAAGTAATTCCTTAACATCATCCAAGCCACCAATGTCCTGAAATGTTACTCCCAACTCATTTGCTGGAACAACTTTTTTGTCTTCGTTGTCCAGTGGACGCTGCTGTGGGGAAACAATTAAAGACTTCAGCACCATAGTTTTAAAAGACGTGCTTAAGGTGCGCCTAGGTTCAAGGCACTACCACTCCCTAGCTATAGCGCCTCACCATCCAAGACATGCGCCCTACTGAAGATGTGCGCCTTATAGACCATAGTTTCTTTTTAAAACGCATTTATTCTCAAAATTCTAATTATATATTGAAATTTATATAATTTCACTCCGTTTTTCATTGAAAATTTCTTTAAATATTAGGAATATTTAATTTTTTATTAATAGAAACATACTTTGAATCATAATTCATAAAATTGATGTGCATCTAAGGTTACATTTTACTTCACAAAAGTTTGCGCCTTGCTCCTTTTAAAACTATGTTCAGCACTTGTGACAGACCATGAATCTCAATTGCGTTCAAATACAAAGCATTTACCCACAAGATTCAATAGAAAATTGATGCATAGGAATAAAGAACATAGGTCAGATTGTCTGATCCTAGAATGTTGAGATGTTAAACAAACCTTCGAAGACACAGGCTTTGCCTTTTGTGCTGATTTTCCAACAGTTTTGTTTTCCTGGAATATACTCAATCCATGGGACAAACTATACAAGAACCACAAGATTAGTTACATGAAACTTTCTTTACAATCAAGAAGCCAAGGAAACATAATAACAGAAAGCGATTGCTTTATACCTCTTAGAGGATATGACAAGCTTTCCGTTTCGGTATTTTGGATCTTTGTTATTCCTCAAATGATGAGATACTGCAGATAATACAATATCTTCTGTGCATTTGCTTAGAATCGTAGAGTCTGGACAGCGGATTGAATCCAGATCATCACAGTCAAGATCATTTGTTGCAAGCACCTCAGCAATGTGATTTTTCTTTTCCAGAAACCGGACACTCTTTGTCTCCTCTTCTGCTTGGGCTTTCCAAGTATCAAGACTTATCTCCTCCTCGGCTGCCTTGATTTCAATGTTGCAAGGGAATAAAACATTCACCTTTTTGTCCAATTTTCTGTCCTTCTCATCCTGGCCTAACACACAGGAACCAACTACCAGAACTGATCCTGATAGTTTGGACAACAGTATTTTGAACAATTTGTAAAATCTTTTTGAGTGGAGAAGAAACTTCTCAACATCCTTGATGTATAATATAATGGAACTTGTTTCGGCTATTGACACCAAGACCTGTTAATATTGTAAACTCTCAATAATGGAAACCATCAAGAAAACAAGATCTAGCATAAATAAGATAGGACCAGGTGAATTAGAACAGAAAATATATTCGTCTTAGATTACCTTGTAAAGTGACTGCAGAAGATGTCTTTCATTAAAAGGCCAGTTGACTGTGTCTTTTAAATTGGCTACAAAAAAAATTAGCGCAATAAGAACAACATCTACTTCCTGTAATTTGTTTAAACTTTGCAGCCAAAATTTTCGTTGAGCAGTATAATGAGACTAGTTGTATCAGAAAATTGAAAATTCATGCAGGAAGGGCATTTATAGCTGAATATTTGTGAACATTCATACAAAAAAAAGAAAAAAAAAAGAAAAAAGAAAAAAAAGGAAAGCAATATGAAAGCCAAACAGTTTAACTCAAATGTAAGTTGGCATGACAAAACTGGTGTATTACATAACAATTTAAACTTTCAAGTCAATTGGTAGTCTAATATGGTACCAAAGCATTGGTTTTATAAGAGGTAATATGTTCAAAAATCACTAATGCTTATTTCTACATTATTAAGCCCAAGTGTAAGCCTGAAGAAGGCTTCATGGGACAGGCTAAAGTAAAATAAAATAAAAGAAAGAGAAAAAAAAAAAAACATTTAGCAGCAACTAGAAGAAAATTCATAAAGCACTCACTGAACCACAAAGTCATACCACTTAACTCTTGTGAAAATTAAAATTTTGAATTTAGGAGATGAATTCTGTTAATACCTTTGGCTCCTTTTTGGGGAAGGAACATTCGAAATATCTTAAACTCTGAGATGAACTTCTTGGAAGACTACAAAAAGAAGCTTTCTAGTGAGAAAATACTCCACACTTTGACCAAAAAGTTCACAATGAGTGTTTATAGATGGAAAGAAACATGCTTGCATTATCGGAATAAATAAAAAGAAAGCTTACAGATTCTTTTTTAGTGCAGCCATATTTGCTCTTCAACTGTGGAATGCCAACCAACCATAGCAAGATTTAGTGATACATATGCAAAGACAAATTTAAGGAAAATTGAGACTGTACACATTTGACCTGTAAAGAGAAGTCATTAACATCCAACACAAGCAGCTCTGCTTCAAAGAAATGTGCTAAAGCTTTTGCAAGAGCTTGCCCGTAAAATTCTTCAAAAAATTAACAAAATTAAAAGCAAAGCAAATTAGTCCATCAAACAGACTTAGAAACACAAATATCCAATCACATATTCCAGAGAACATACCAGTAGGTCCTGAAAGCAAAATAGCTCTGCTCGCAGGCTTTAGGTTTCGGGCATACTTAGAAAGGGTCTGTTGAGAAAAATCAGAGTGCTTTAGATAAACATATGCAACACTTTTCAATGATTCTTGTGTCGGCTCACTGTTACAGTCATGGATAGAAAGGAAAGGAAAATTATTAGTCATTGATTAAAAGGAAAGGAAAATCATTAGTATGAATTGACATGGTAGAAACAATGCTAATAGGATCTCCAACCACAAGTCTCTATTTTTATCTCCAAATTGGCATCTTCTATAAACGAAACCCAACTTTTTCACTTCAAATTCCAACCAACAATCTCTAAATCCAACTTCAAATCACTGTTCACATCCCCAAATATTTTAAAAATACTGCTGGAGATGCTCTAAGAACCCCTATCTAACATACAAACAGTTGGTGTGCAAGTAAGAAATCATTACCTAAGGAAATAAGGAAACTTGTCAAAGGTGACGCCACTTTCCCTTCCATGAACAACCTGTTGCAGCAGCGCCAGCTCAATTTGCTCCTCTGTAATTACTTGCGAGGAATTCACCCCTTCCATCCCCCCCCACCAACAAACTACAAACAAATAAACAGAAAAACAAAGCTCAATTCCCAAGAACCAAACACGCTAACAAGCAGAGTTCATAGCGGAATATGACTGAAAACACAGAGAATTGGTAAGTGCCGGGAAGGGTTTTCTGGGGTTGGAATTTATAGCTCACCGTCTTAGTATGGTACAAGCTACAAACTTCTTCGTCCCTTTCTTCTCTGGCTTCTGTTTCTGCGTTGGCTACTTATAATGGCGGTTTTTTTTTGTTTTTGCTTTCTGATTTCCTTTTTTTGCTTTTGGATTCGGAGAATCAATGACTTTTATAGAATTAAGTAATCATAGAATTAGAAAGTGATAATTACAGAGTGTCGTGTTATTGCATTACAATTAAATAGTGACTTTTTGTAAGATTTTAAAGTAGAAGTTAGAAGTTAGAACTAGGCACTTTTATTCGTCAAAAAAAAAAAAAAAAACTCATGTAGAACTGGTAATATACTAATATCAGTACATTTTATGATGCAGGCATGGGACCCACCACTATTCCCATTGGCTCAATAGTGTGGGACCCACCACACTCCCACCGGCTGATATAATGACCTATTTGGCGGATGACATGGTACCACGGAAGAAAAAAAAAGAGACTCAAGGGGGCCCCACAGCTGGGAGTATGGGCTTGGGTCCATGGGCCAACCCGTTTTGACTCGAATTTTTACTGGATTGGGGTTAAATTTTAGTGGTTCGAATAGGGCTCAGGTCTAATGGCCCGGTTCGAATTAGCCAATGAATCATATGGGTTTGAGAAGAGCTGACCCACTTGGCTCGATTTTTTTAGTAACTTAAAATATAATTTTTGGCAACTAAACACTAGTACAATGTAAGTAAATTGTTTATACGAGTCGAACCCTAAACCCCTCTCATTCCTATGTTATGCATTTTTTAAATGTTTAAAGCTCTATCATCGGAGTCTCTTGGATTTCCCGGAGTCTCGAGGATCTTCGAGGCATTAACTAGTAGCGGGGACACAGAAACAAATAAGGCAGACGGTGGTGTGTCGTGCATATACGATCTTTAAGTGAGACGAAAAGAAATATGGAGGAATTAAATCGTCACATTTTGTTAGAGTGTCTCCACTTGTCACCTTTGTTCAACGATTCCTTCCTTATTTATAAAGGAGGAAGATGGACCACTTTTTATGGAAAGTGGGTGATTGGTTTCCGAAATAGAAGGGGAGATGAGCTTCATTTGCGAGTCAGCCGTTTTTCCTTTTGGATAGCCAAGTTATCCTAATCTTCCGCCTTAAGAATCGTTTGATCATCCTAAGGGCGGTTATGTATGTGATTCGTGGGATGATGTGTTTTCGAGTTGCGAGGGATCGGTTGAAAAATTATTGGTTGGTCATCTTGCAGAGGCCCAGTCGGTTGGGAGAGGATGTGCTAGAACAATAAATCCCATAAGCCTTCGCTATGTCTCGGATAGTCCGCGGCCCGGGAGTTCGGCGTGGTTGAATCCGTGTTCGTGTGAAGATCTTGGAAGCAGCTGTAGGCAAAGTACTTGAGGCTTGAAGCTTAGGCTTTGATACATGGGCTTTGATATACAGGCCATACGAATAAGAGTGCTAGGCTAAAAGCCATGGTACCTACAATGCCCCCCTTTTTCCAGTTGGGGAGATCAGTCTTCCCCGACTGGAAAAATACCGTATTCTTGACCCGTTTGTCATTGGGAACGGGGGACCGTTAATGCCTATGTATTCCAACGCGCGCTACCGATGGGTTTTCTATTTTTGGTAACACATTTAATCTTGCTTTGAGGTTTTCCACGGGTTCGAGAAACCCACATAAAAGGAGTACACGGGGTAATGGATTGTGCTATTGGTTGGTTTTGAGTTTTCGGTGGGTATGTATGGCTAGACGCTGTCAGGCGTTGTCGGTACCGTGCTTTTCTGATTGCTCCTGGGATGAATGTAATGTTGACAAGGGTTGGCGGAGGCTCTGAGGAATATCTTGAAGCGCGCTGCATTTGCTTTTGAGGATATTTCGAGCCTTATATACTTTATATGTCTCTTTGCTTTGGCATTATTGAAAGGCACAGTGATCATATTGCCATAAAAAGGGCTATCTGTGGCCGGAGTTCTTTCTTTTTTTATATCTTCTTTAGGATCTCCTTTTTCTTTTTCTTCTACCTTTTCTTCCACCTTTTCCTCTTTCTTAAGCTTTTTCTTCCACTTTTTCTTCTTTCTTAGGTTATTTCTTCCACTTTTTCTTCATTCTTAGGCTCTGTTTTCCAGCCCTGCTGGGTTATGTAATTATTGGAGTATGATCGCTTGGTTGTAAGCGTTGATGTGTAATTATGAATGCCTTTTGGTGTAATTAATGAAATTGTGTTTCTTGGAATTTTTGCATTTTTGCTCACCTTATTTTTCTTGTGCTCGGCTAACCGGTCAGCAACGTGGACTAACTCCTTGGGACAAGGGTTGTGGCGTTTGATGAATTCTAGAACGGATCGACCCTTATGATTCCTGACTAGACTTAGCTTGGTTGTTCGGCCCAAGCCCGTCCATTGGGGAGGCACAAGAGCCTTAGCTTGGGGGCCCACGAGCCTAACCCACACTCGTTTATTGTGCCCTAGTAAGTGAAGCGTCGCCAGGATTCAAATCTCTTGGAGGGGCAATGAGTCAATGGTGCATTTAATGCACCTACAGACGTTAGACGCTTGATACTTAGGGAGTAATAATTGGATCCCACCTGTTCCCATCGCGTTTACCCCATTTTCTTGTTGCCCTTTCGCTCAAAGGCTTCTGCTGATACTTCGGTGTTGCGTGTTTTGCGATTTGTCTTTCCAGACGTTTGTTTTCCCCTATCTACTAGGTAAGCCTTGTTTTTGTTCTGACTACGTGAGATTCCAATTGCCGGTATGTTTCGGGACGGAGGATCATTAGAGGGTGTTTTTAGGGCTACGTTAGGGCGGGGAGGGGGACCCCGGGTCTAGTAGGTTCATTTGCATTCTCGCCCTTTGAGTTTGGTATTATGGCAGGTGATTCCCTTTTCCCTCTCATTTGTTGTTGTACGCTGCGGTATGGCGAGAAGATCTCGAAGAATTCTCTGAGAGTCGGTGTGATTTTGAGTTACCGGACGGTTCAGTCGAATCCACTATTGATGACGAGGAAGACAGTGTAGTGTATTTCACCCGGGAACAGCGCGCAGCCGGGCTTCGCTTCCCCATTTCGTCTCTGGTAAAGCAGTTCCTACACTTATCTAGAGCACCTCCTGTTCTTATCCATCCGAATGTCATTCGGATCGACAGTGCGGCGTTTGGGCTCCTTTACCAAGCTGGACATTCGTTGGTAAGTGCAGCTATTTATACCATGAAGCTGGGACACGGAGGTTGGCTATCCATGTCGGCCCAGAGCCCCCGACTGCTTTTTGTTACGGGACTCCCCGACTCGCCTAAGACACAGGTGAAGGGTGTGATCTTGGTTAGAGGACCTTGGTACGAGACCCCGGGCTCCTCTAATCTCCCGTTTGCTTTGAACCAATCAATGTCATTCCCAAGTGTGTTCACATTGTGGGATTTGTATGTCGGTGCATTTCTACACGTCTATCCTTTACGTTCATGAATTTTATCAATATATTTTTTTTTTGTGCAGGGAAAAGCCGGAGGGGTAAACTGGTAAACTGGGTGAAGAAAGCTAGCTTTAAGAAAATTCAAAGGTTGCTAGAGATTTCTGAGCGAGAATGGCATCATGAAATTCTCTTAACTGCGAAGAATCTTCGTGAGTTGAGTCGTAGTCCATCTGCCTACATTGTTCTAGGGAGGATTCTGGCCTTGTCCCCCAAGCATCTACAAAGGACGATAGGGGTAGCCGTCGTGAGCATCTCCCTTTTGCGAAAAAGGGTTCTCGTCCTACCCCTTAAGCATCTAAGAAGGGAAGGCGGGTGCTCGAAGGTCCCAGGCACAGGCAGGGTGGAAGATTTTGTCCTTAGGTTTCCCGATATCTAGCCCCTCCTACTAGGAAGAGGAAGAAAGGGCGAGATGGGCGATCTTGTTCACGGCCGGCGCCGCGAGAAGCGTAAGCGAGGTCATAACTTTAAGCGAGGTATTTAGTGATACCCTCGAGATGGCCAGTGAGGCTAGTCAACAACCATTCAGCTAGAGTTCTGATGTGCAGGCGATAGTTGTTTCGGATTCGCCTGAGATGGGCTTTCATGGCTAGTCAGCTTCGGAGACTGCCCTCTCGATGGATTTAGGAGAGGTCTCCCCAACTCATGCGAAGGTCTATGAGGACATTCCCTCGGAGCATATTGTTAACCGGTCAAATAAGGCTAAATCTACCCGGGCTGGGCGCATGGGTCATTGCTTCCCGACCAGCTGTTGTTGAATTCTTATATTCCTCCACAGGACCAGGCTCCCCCCATGGAGGAAGTATCGGTTCCTAGGCCAGAAGGTGCCCAAGAGATTATCAATCGCTGGAAGCCGTTTAACTGGGACGAATCCCCGGCTGCCCATATGCAACAACCATATCCAACACTACTTCGGATGCTTGTAGCTGTGCGGGTGATGAGTAAAAGACTCATTGATTTTTAATCTATTTTTCTGATTAGAGTTACAATGTAATTACTTATTTTTATGCAGAAATATGGAGATTTTACCAAATTTATATTTTGCAGATTTTTATATAAGAAGCTAAAATTCCAGTAAGAATCCAGAAGAAAAAGATATCAATGGCCAAGTAGCTAGGTTGTGACATACAGTTGAGGTCGCGACAAGGAATTCCTTCGGTTCGAGTTTTAAGTCATGTCCCCGATTGATAACGTGCAGCTGGCTCACGTAGGAAAAGGCTTCAAGTGTGTCACGACATCCTTGTGATCAGTCGCGAGAGAGAGAGATTTAAGACTGCACAAACGACATCGCGACAAAGAAACGAGGTCGTGACATGGAAAGAAGTCTAGGCCAAACAAAATCTATTGCGATAAGAGAAAATTTTCTAAGCTAGAATTGTGGTTTCAAAGAACGAGGTCGCGACATTGTTATGTATGTCGCGACAGAAACAAAAGAACTGAAAGTCGCGACATACTTTGGTCGCGACCCGGAAATGCGAGTTAGTAAAACATGTTGTGACTAAGTTGAGCAACTACGACAAGAACAAAGTAAGAAAGGCCACCACTCAATCGCGACACACTTTCTAGATCGCGACCAGAAAAAGAAGCTGAATTGATGGGAAACTGTTGTGAGTCAAAATTGAGGTTGTGACAAGATTGGAAGAAAGAACGGGTCGTGACATGCTTTTGAGGTCGCGACAGGAATAGTATTGAGAAAAGAAACTACTAGCATCGTGACATTTCCATGTCCGCGACAAAGAAAACAAATAGATCAGTAATGGAGTCTCAACTTGCATGAGGTCAAAAAACTAGATATGATGTCACAACATGAAAGGGAAGCTGTGACCAGGGATCAAAATGGCTGACAACAGAAATGGTGTCACAACATAAAAATGAGGTCGCGACACAGAATCCAGTAAAAGGAAGGACGGCCTAGTCGCGACACCGAACTCAGCAAGGAAAGAAAAAGCCAAGTCCACGACATCTGAGTAGAGTCCGCGACCACAGAATCCATTAAAAGGAAGGCGATCGGATCGCGGCAAAGTGTAGTCCGCGACACAAGCGCCTTGGAACCCGGAGAAAGGTTATCACGAAAGGTTAAATTAGCTTTAGCAAAAGCGATTGTTGAAACGAAAACTTTATCGTGACACATAATTGACTAGGAAAGGCCGAGTCGCTGATATGGAATTATGGTCGCGACACAAATGTCACGTGGAAGCGAGAAAATGTAGTCCCGACAAAGAGTCATCACCTGCTGGTAACTCAACGAGGTGCGACAGGAATTTATGTCAGCGACCATTATGAGCGCAAGAACAAATGCGTGATAAGTGGTCGAGCACGACGATAATTTGGGCCATCGATATTGAAATCCACGGGCCCAGCGGAATCCAAGCGATTGTTGGAAAGGTAAATAAGTTTTGCACTTGATACAAGTGGTTCTTAGTAACCCCGAACTTGGGGAAGAAGAATGATTAGTATAATTCTAGAGTAGATTTTTCTTTTCTTTTCTTTTCTTTTCTTTTCTTTTTTCTGGATTTGAATCAGTAATCTATTTAGAATGTTGAAGCTTGATTTAATTTTTCATTTTTGTTTCCAATTACGGCCTGGAATCAATGAAGTTTAGACAATTTCTGGAATTCATTTCTTCCAGTGGATTATAGTTACAGTGGATGTTCTTGATCAATACTCCATTGTCGATTGTGATTATGTAATTGAGAAGCGCAACTTCCATTAGAATGGATCTGCTGTTAGTTACAGTCTTTTCTGCTTGAATTAGAAGGAATTTTTTGAAATTGGGAATTTTTATTTATTTGATTGATGTTGTTTGTGAATTGAGTTGTTCCCCGATAAGTAGTCAAGACCATCTCAAGAAGTTGTTTCTGCTCGATTCGAGGAAACCCTCAGGAGTGACTTCTGAGAGATGGGATTTACGAGGAGTTTGGAACATTCAACTTGTGGGTATGTTAGACTATCATTGAAGAACTAAGAACTCGAGAGTTCATTTCGATAAATTTGATTCACTCATAGTTGAAGTTGAAGGGAATTATTTATCAGTTTAACTAATCAGAGATTTCACCTTAATATGTTGGATAGATCTTGATCTGTGTTGGTTAAGAGATCTAATTTGGGAAAGGGAAAAATGATGGAGTTTAAAGGAGGAGTCATCAACCAATTTGTAGAGATTTTGCAATGACCTGGAGCTTGGGATGCGAAATTTGCGGAGTCTTAAGAAATGGGTATGAAGTATTGAAAAGAAAATATCGGATCTTATAAAGGAGTGTTACGAATACAGAGTATGATTAGATCCTTTGCTTTGAAAGAAGAAGGGACCTCTAATTAGTGAATAATGGGAAAGTAAGTGCATTACAAGGCATCTTTGAAAAATCAAATCGAAAATCGAGTTGAGAGAATCGATAGGTTATAATCTGATTAATTTGTTCGGCGATTTCATGTCAGTGTCCATTTCTAGCAGAGAACTAATTCAGTCTAGTTTATTTTGTTAGTTTAATTCAAATTTTATTTTAATTAGATGAATGTAATATAGGATTATCTTGTCTTTTAAACTTCAGTTTTCAAACCATTAAAAGAAGGTTCTAATAGTGTGGATCTGGAGTAGTTAGGGTAGTTGATTTCAACATTCTTGTCAATCTATGTGGAAATGATATCTGGACTTACATCCATTTTTTTACTACTTGTATGACATGTGTACTTGCAGTGTCATAGACTAAACCCATTATTAATTCCACAGAACATAAAATCAGTTTTATTCATTTTGAAACAACTCTATTCAACTTTGACATAGATGCAGGAAAATTGTAAGGCTCCTGTATAAGTGTTAAATTGAGTGGTTTAGTCTATATTTTTAGAGACAACAAGTTTTATGGCGCCATTGCCAAGGATTTAAAGGATTTGAATAAATCAATATTCTGATAAAAGAGAGAAATGTTAATTTGGACATTTTTTTTCTTTATTTTATAAAAGAAATGCACAAAAACAATTTTGACAGTAGTGGCTGCATAAGCTACTACTCTTTTAGAGAGATTAAAGGATATATGATTTTGATACCCTTTGTTTCAATTAATACGAATATGTCTCCATTTCGGGAGGTTAATTAATACATAGGAAGCTAGTCGGATCAGTTTCACGTGAATCTTTGGTGGAAAGAACATTGAGGAGCTTAAGAAGTAAGCGAGCGGAAAAGCAACCATGGCGAGATGAAAGGAATTGATCGAGACGGTTGAACGAAACAACAGCGAAAAGGCCTCTAATGCGAGATACAATAGAAGTTTACGGGGCACATCATCAACGAGAATACTCGGCCGGTCGAACTGACTTCTTTGTAGGGCTAACAACTTTGAGATAAAACATTATCAGTCACCATGGTTCGGCATAATCCAGGTTTTCACTTGGCCATCCTTTGAAGATCTAATGAGCACCTTGGCAGATTCCTTATGATGGCAAATACAGTTAAGCTAAACGGTGTGAGGCCAGAGGTGATAAAGCTACACCTCTTCCCCTTTTCCTTAAGAGCGATTATAGCCACATGGTATGAATCATTACCATATGGCTCAGTTGATACATGGGAAGAGTTGGTGGAAGCATACCTAGGCAGATTTTTTCCCCCATCCCTCACGTCACGAAAAGAAGAAGGAAATCATAGTGTTAAACAAGGGGAGGATGAAAGTTGTATCTTGCATAGGAAGGTACAAAGCGGCTGAAAGAGATGTCTATGCATGACATAGATACGAAGACTCAAATGGACATTTGTCTACCACTCTCTACAGATGATACTTCTAAAGGTATCATAGATGCTTCTTGTTGTAGAGCATTCAGAGGAAAGTCTGAGGAGAGCGAGGATTTGATAAATGAAACCTAAGCGGAGAAATGCAATATGAAGCTCCCTACAAATCTTTAGGAACCTTGTTAGAAACAACAGAGAGTGGGATCATTGGTGAAATAAGATGACGTCATGGAAACGAACTTGATGCTATAATGCACGGGATGGATAAACGGGAGAAAAGAGCGCACTTTGCTCATGAGAGTGGAGCGATGGAAAGAGGCAGGATAAGAAGAAGTCTTGAGGGACCCAGGCCCGAAGAAGATCCACTATCAAGTTGAGGCGAGTACATGAATGAACAAAGAAGCTATCACTTCAAGCCTAATCCCAACTTGCCTACACATTATAATCCAGGACTAAGGAACCATGAGAACTTCTCATATGGTGGAGGAGCATCACGGGGCCTAAGACATGGGCAGAATCTCCAACAAGGGTATCAACCACCAAGGTTCCAACAGCAGCAGTAGTAGGGAGAAAATAGAAATGAATATCAAGGTCAGAAGAGGACCTAGCCCTTTGAGGAGTAGATGCTGCAGTTCATGGGGGATAACAAAAGGCTGCAAAACCTCCATGAAAAGAAACTTGCTGAGTTGGAAGCTTTTAAATCCAACACTCAGATTTTTCAGACAAACACAAGTTCTTCACTAAAGAATTTGGAAACACAGGTTGGGCAGTTGGCATTAACCTTGCAGAAAGAGACCAAGATTGCTTTCCCTAGTGACACCTAGAAAAATCCAAAATACTATATGGCGATTCGACTAAAGAATTGAAATGAAAGCGACAATAGAAGAAAGAAAGAAAAGATTGACCAAAAAGAAGAGAAGGAAATTGGAAGAGAGGACAAAAGAAGCAATTCAAAGCAAACTATAGAGACTGAGAAACAAGTGCAAGCTGAACAGCCTAGAGTAACTTGTGAGCAAAAACAAAAGGAGAAGATTCAATCTTACACATCTGCAGTTCCATTCCCACAAAGACTTCAGAAGCCAAAGGGAGGAACAATTTTCTAAATTCTTGGAAATATTCAAGAAGATAGAAATTAATATCCCCTTTGCAGAGGCAATCACTCAAATGCCAAATTATGCCAAATTTCTAAAAGATATATTGAGCAAAAAGAAGAAGATTGGTGAGGAAGGAATAGTGAGTTTAACAGCAACTTGTAGTGCAGTTATTAAAAAAAGTCTTTTAGCAAAGATGAAGGACCCAGGCAGCTTTACCATTCCCTGTTCCATTGGGAATTATGAATTCTAGGAAGCCTTATGTGACTCAGGTGCTAGCATCAACTTGATGCCCTTATCAGTGGTACAAAGGCTAAGTTTGGGGGAACTACTCGATACTTAATCACATTGCGAGATGGGCGATAGGTCCGTGCGCACAACCGAAGAGTCCTTGAGATGTCTTTGGTGAGAGTAAGAAATTTATCTTCCTTGTGGATTTTGTTGTTATAAAGATGGAGGAGGATACCCAAGTTCCTCTATTGTTAGGAAGACCTTTCTTAGCAACTGGAGCTGCCTTGTTCGATGTCTGGCGTGGTGACACTAAAATTGGGATGCGGTACAATTTAACCTCAACAAAAGCTTGACACAACCTGATGTTGATGCAGAAAATTGTATGGTTGTAGATAGCATTTATCCATTCAGTTTTGAACTAAACTCTAATTGTAATCTCCAATATTCTATCAATGAAAATGAAATGAATTTCCAGTATCTTAAGAGTGTTGATTATGAATTGCTGCATTCTAGATTCCAAAACACAGAAATAGTCTGAAGTTTGAATGAAAAAAGTACAGAAAATTCATGCAGCAAGGAAAAGAAAGCAATTGAGCAAGAAACTAGTGTATAAGGGTTAATATTGAAAGAATTGCCTAGTTATCTGAAATATACTTTCTTAGAACCAAAAGGGGCAAGGCCAGTAATTATATCAGCTGCACTGAATAAAAATGAAGAACAACAGCAGCTAAGAATTCTCAGGAAATATAAGGAAGCAATTGCTTGGTTAATTGAAGACCTTAAGGGTATCAGTCCTTCTATTTACATGCACAAAATCCTGCTGAATGATGATGCAAAAACATCAGTTGAACACCAAAGGAGGCTGAACCCTGTGATGAAAGATGTTGTAAGGAAGGAAGTACTGAAATGGCTAAATGCAGGATTTATTTCTGCCATATTAGACAGCCCTTGGGTGAGCCCAGTTCATGTGGTCCCTAAGAAGGGTGGATTCACTGTGATCAGAAATGAAAGGAATGAACTAATTCCAATAAGAACTGTGATAGGATGGAGGGTGTGTATAGATTACAGAAAGTTGAATACTAAAATCAGGAAAGATCATTTTCCCTTGCCTTTCATTGATAAGATGTTGGACAGGTTAGCAGGACATCATCACTTCTGTTTTCTTGATGGATATTCTGGATATAACCAAATTGCTATTGCACTTGAGGACCAGGAGAAAACTACTTTCACATGCCCTTATGGTACTTTTGCTTTTAGAAGAATTCCATTTGGGTTGTCTGATACTCCTGTAGCTGCATTTCAGATGCATGATAATACATGTTCTCAAATTTGGCAAAAAGGAGGTTTAGAACATTCATGGATGACTTCACAGTTTATTGATCCAGTTTTGAACATTTACTTTTTACCAAATTTAGGAATGATGCTTCAGTGTCGAGCAGAACTTAGCCTTGAATTAGGGAAAAGTACCCGTTTTATGGTGACAAAAGGCATTGTCCTTAGAGATAGGGCCCTGTAGCGGTGTTGGAAGTGGACGAGCAATAATCGGGAGGTGTGTGCGGGGAAAACAGACAAGGCCAAAGAATGCATAGGTGTCATGCATCCCCGTATGGAGGACATTTTACGGGAGACAAAGCGACCCTTAGCAAATTCTCGAGCATGATTTTATTGGCCCTATTTTCAAGGATTGTTTGAATGGGTTAAACTTTGTGATCAATGCGGAGAATGGGTAACATTAGCGAAGCATGAAATGCCTATGAGTATCTTGGTGGTGCAACTATTTGATGTGTGGGGAATAGATTTTATGGGGCCTTTTCCATCCTCATTTGAGAATCTATACATACTCCTAACTGTGGATTATGTGTCCAAATGGGTGGAGGCGACAGCTTGTCCAAAGAATGATGCTAATACAGTTGTGGGGTTTTTACAGAGGAATATTTTAAGCAGATTTGGAGCACCCAGTACTATTATTAGTGATGGAGGAAGCCACTTTGCAAACAAGGTGTTTGAGAAACTCATGGCTTGGATGGAATCAAACATATAATGAGTTTGGCTTACCATCCTCAAACAAATGGGCAAGCTGAAATTTCCAATAGGGAGATGAAGAAAATTCTTGAAAAGACTGTAAATTCCAGCAAAAGAGATTGATCTCTAAAGCTTAATGATGCATTATGGGCATACAGAACAACATATAAGACTCCCATTGGAATGTCCCCATACAGAATTGTCTTTGGTAAACCTTGTCGCGCCTCCTGCAGGTGGAGTACAAGGCTATGTGGGACATCGAGAAATTGAATTTTATTTCAAAGTGCTAGAGGAAAGATTACTCCAACTGAATGAATTGGAAGAGTTGATGAATGAAGTCTATGATAATGCGGAATTTCTGAAAACAGACAAAGAAATGGCATGATCGAAAGTTTTGAGGAGAGAATTTAAGGCGGGAAGTCAGTCCTGTTATTCCAACTCCTAGGCCAGAAGCTTTTTCCAAGCAAGCGAAATCAAATGGGTGACCCTTATACGATGTGCTTAAGAGTACAACCTTTGGGAGGTAGTGACATTGAGAAAGCCGGTAATGGATAAGAGTTTAAAGTGAATGGTCGCGGATTGAAGCAATATCTTGGAAGAAATATGATTGATACCTAGTTCTTAGTGAGAGGAAAGAGGTTGAAGCAGAACTTCATAGTAGCAAGTCATTAAGGACTCAAAGGCGAAGCGGTTATGGGAGGCAACCCGCCTGACAATTTCTTTCTAAGTTTTATTAGTCAATTTATGTTTTTAAAAATTTTCAATTTTCTAGTTAGGCTTGTGTTTATTGTTAAATGTTATTTATGTTGTTCTACTGCTTTATGCTTACAGGTCAGTAAGGGCATGAATAGAGATGGAGTATGTATTTATAGCTGCTAATATGCACACAAGACCATAAAGGGAAGTAATCAACTCTCTGATAAATGTTATTTATTTATTTTATTAGAGAATGCATGATTGGTTGGGGGAGTGGAATTTCAATTCAGCATTGAATACGATGCTTCATGAGTTGATTTGTTGCATATTTGAATGATGAAGGTTGATTGTTTTTGTTTGAATTGGGTTTATTGATTTAGTCTTGTATGAATTTGAACTCTTCCTGGAGACCAGGAAATTTTCTAGGTCGCGACATGCTTTTGAGGTCGCGACCCAGTTCTGAATTGAAAACATTAGAATAGGAAATTTCAAGTCGTAACATAAGTCTTATGGTCAGGAACAAGCTTGAGGTCGCAACATTAACTGCTAGGTTGCAACATCATGTTGTCATCTGAATGATTAATTCGGAGACATGATGTGTATTTGTATTAAAATTGGTGGCGACCTATAATGATGAAGTAAAGAGAAAGTGGGTCGCGACTTTAATTTATTGGTCAGGACCACATTTCTAGTCACGACAAACCTAAAGTAGGTCACAACTTGAAGCCCCATCCAAAATTACAAGTGAGGTTTTAAACATTAACTTAGGTGTCGCAACATTAAATAAAGTGGGTTATTATTTGGGAATTTGTGTTGAAACCTATAAGTTAAAGTCGCGACTCTCATTAAAACAATAATAACATTGAGCCCATCATACAAACTGAACAGCCAATCTCTTCCCAAAACTTCCATTCAACTGCATCTTCACCAACTATTCACTCTCTTTCTTTCTTAGAATGCAGAACATACTAGATCTGGAAATTTCCTAAAAGCAACTGAATTCTCACTCATGGCAGAAAACCAGAGCCCCGTTCCGAATCTTAATGAGATGATCAATGAAATAATGAATGAATGCGTTCAAGGGGAGGAGGAGGTTCACCTAGAACCTCAGTCTGAGACAAGCACGAATGTAGAACCAGAAACCCAGCCTGCAGTAGAAGAGCCAGCTAAGGAAGAAAGGGCCGCAGACGAGAAAGCAGTGAGGCGCGAAGAAGCAATAGGGCGACAAAAGACTTTGTCTCTGAGGAAGCTAAGATTTGTCAGATAAGGAACAGCTGGCTGTGAGGCTTTGTCAATGAAAAGGAGTTTAGGGGCGATTTCCCCCTTTTATTTTTAGATAATAGAAAAGAGAGGTTGGGAGTTCTTCTGCGCTCACAAGGCGCCTAGATTCTCTGCTCTAGTCAAGGAATTCTATGCAAACATGGTGGGGATAGAAGACTCGATCCCTACGTGCGAGTCGATTACCTTTTGAACACAAGAATGATAGAAATGTTCAAACTAAAGAACTCAGCACGAGTTCTAAATTCAAGAATTGGTGAAAACCTAATCATGAGAAGATTATAGACACCTCTAGCTTCTTTGGGGCGGGAAGTGGGAAGCCTAGGAAGAACCCTCTGCGCTATCAACGGAGGATCCCTAGAGGAAGCTAAGGTGCAGTTTCTACTTCCTATCCCTTTGTAATCCTTCCCGACTAAACATGCTTTGCTCGGTGAGAGGAACAAGGCGTCATTTTATATGCCCTTTTGAAGGGCGATAAAATGAATGTTGGGTGATTGAAGTCATCAAAGGAGTGCATTAAGCGATAAAAAGAGGAATTTAATCCCTCGCCCACGACAACAATTGGCAAACTATGCATCTTAGGCTGGGGTGAGATCATGGGATGAAAGAAGAAACATGCCCCAGAGGCATCTCCTGCGACCCTTATGGAACATAGGGGCAGGAATAAAAGCGAGTGATTGTGGAAGCCCAGAAACGGCCATTTGAGGAGAATGATAACGGGAAATGGGCTGTAACACTTGAAATATGCTAGTTGTTTTCAGCATGTTAGGGTATTATGTCGGCATAAATTGAAAATTTTAAGTAAAGTAACTACAGGAAATATAGAGATTTATAAAACCCGAGGGTGACAGGTTATAAAGGCAAAAGCGTAATTTGTCGAAATGGGCATCAAGACATAGTTGTAATTAGAGGCCAAAGTATAAATAATACCAAGACATATGTAATTAATGGGATTGAAGTTAAAGCTAAATAATCAAAACTTTATTATAAATAGATGTAGGAGACCAAAAATGGTAATTTTGGTCTCGAACAAGATACGGGAAGGAGAGAGGGAAGGAGAGAGAGAGGAAGGAGAAGAGGAAGAAGGAGGGTCAGAGCCCAAGGTATGGATGCTTGACCTTGGTATGAATTTTGTATGGAATTCTCAAGTTTTATGTGAAGGTCCATGCACTTGTATGGCTAGGAGCTTGCCCCAAACCTATGGTTGTTAGGATTACATCATAACCAAAGTTTTCTTGAAAGTAAGGTTGCTAAAATTCTAAATGGCACAAGATTGGTATGAAATCCTCATTTTGAGGAAGATTCATGGTAATTGTGTTAGGGTTTTACAACAAACCCTAAGTAACCTTTATAATTGGTTTATGTATGGGTTATAACCCGTAATATAGTTACGGGAGGAATTCATGATGGGTTTTGATCTATGGATGAAGTGTATGAAAAGGGAGAAAATATGCATTACAGGCATTTTCAGTTGAAGTGTATCGATGCATGGTGTACGGTACACTTTGGAGTTCTGGTCATTTGGCTGATGTGCCGGTACACGTTAGGGTGTCATAGAGTACACCTGTTCTAGTTTCCTATTTCAACGGTTTTCGTATTTTGGCCATAACCTCATTTCTTATCCGATTTGAGTGATTCAAGTGGAAAATTGGAAATAGACTTCAAGGAAAATCAAACATCGAGAAATAGGCGTATTAGTCGATTCTGGGTGGCCCCGAAATTCACTCAAAGTGAAGTCGTATGCAAGCCAATTCTGCATGATCTTGAATATAGAATAGTCCGGTTTGTTTCGGACGTACTTGAGTTCGGTGCTCCGAATTGGGTGATTCGGTTGGAATAGAACCGCCCTTTGTAGATTTAAATGAGTACAAAGAGATAGTGCCAAATATGAAATTAAGATCCCGGAAAAGTGAGTATTTCAAACTGTCCCTCGGGTAAAGTCGGTAAAATGACTAGTTGGCATGAAAATGTCATAACTTTAGTTTGGATGATCCGATTGGATTGATTCCAATTCCTGGGTAAAGTAGATTCATAGAAGAATAAGAATACATAAATAAGGTGTGATTACATACGCATCATCTTTCACAGGTATATGAAATACGATGCATCGCTGAACACGTAATGGGGCTAGAATGCCTTATTATAAAATAGTAAGTTCTTGAACTCATACCATTATAAAAATGCCTAAGACCAGTTATTAAATGACCACGGCCTCCTGTTATGATTAGTGCCCGGTACTCCTGTTGGTGCTCAGTGCCTCTGATTAGTACACTTCGGTACTCCCGATTAGTGCTCTTTGCACTCTTTGTTACGATTAGTACTTGGTACTCGCAACAAAGTACTAAACCTCCCTATCTCGGTTAAGTGCTCTGCAGCTCCTGTCTGATTAGTGCTCGACGAAAGAAGGAAAATATGTTAAGTAATCAGCAATCTAATTAGATGCTACGGCACTCAGTCACGATTAGTGCTATGGCACTCACATTGCATACTACTGGAAGTGCGCTTTGTGCTCTGACACTTCCATCTTTATATAATCTTGGATATATTGTCTGTAATCTTACAATTTTATTAATCTTGATGGGTATTCCATAATTATATGATAATAACCTAAATAATGGAATGGAGGAAATGAAGCGTACTCTAAGTTAAATTACGTAATACTACGGGTATTTAAAGATATATGGTAGCTACGTAACTCACGGGACTGAATAAATATAAGTCACTTGTGTCAGTATAAGATCCCGATGGAGTACATCACGAACTAGTACAATGAACTTTGTCTTAATTACCTCTGGGTGCTTTTATATAAAAATAGCATAAGTAATTGTATAAAATCCACTGAGATGGTCCATGTAATTGGAATTATCAGTTATTGTTATATGCTTATTATATTGTGTACATGCATATTATATATGTTTCCTTTGGCGTAAAGCAGCACGGGTTTAAATCCTTGTAGGTACGGAGAGGCGTCGAGAACTTCCGCATTCTTCGGGGCCAACACACAGTAGGGGTTCATCCTTATACAGGTTCCTTACTCTGATCACATTAATTGTAAATGTATAGGTTTTTTGAATATGTAATGGGACTTCAGTCTTTGTATATGTGTGACCTTATAAACACCACTACGATTGGTAGTTTTATTTTGGACTTTGTATATGATGCTGATATGTTATAAGACTTGGATATACCAATGTCCTAATTAAGCGAGTAAAGAGTCGATTATATGTTCTGTGTCCCGGAAACCAGTTTGGATCCGCCAATCAGATTCGGGCGAAGGACTCGAGGCGTAGCATGAAGCGTCAGAATAGATTCCTCAATGAGAAGAAGAGAGGTGGTTAGAATGAGCCCATTGAGCCATTCGGGCCTTGATTTAGAAGGGAATTTTACTGTTGGCCTTCAGCTCCTAGGAATGAATGGAAGGATGAGATCACTTAGAAATGTTGATAGAAATGAAGAAAGAGATGAAAGGAAGGGAAGATAAATGGGAAAACATAGTAGATAGAGACGAGTTCATGGCCCAGAATTCGGGAGAAATGAACAATTATTTGAGTAGAAATCAGAACAAGAGAAGAATGTGAAGAAGAGATGAAAAATAAGGAGAAGGAATTCGAGAGGAGAAAGATGAAGGCCGGTTTGGAAGCCTTACCTGCAATCAGTTAAGGTGAAGAAGTGCTCACCATTAAGAAAAAGCTAAATGGTTAATATGTTGAAGAAGATAGAAGCCTTCAAATACCTTTATAAGAGAGAGCAGAATTCGAGGAGTTTGGGAGGTTAATGAAGGAAAGAAATTCAGGAGTTGGAAGGCAATGATGTGTGCGAAGAAAAAATCGCATGAGCTTGGAATTTAATCTAATAATAATTTGTCCAAATATGCGGAGTTGTATATCCCAGTTTAACCTGATGAATAATTGGGTAGAAATCAGAGAGTTTGATAAAATCATGTGGAGTCCACAACCTCACGAAAAGAAAAGACCCGGACATGACCTTCTCAAATTTTCTCTACTTGTATGGAAAGCTTTGAATTAAGCCTCGACATCATACCTTCTAAATCTTATAAGAGAAAGAATGAGAGACACCAAATCTCCTTTTCTTTTTCTCATTAACCTCCTTCTTCATCATTAATGGGGCTGGAAAGTTCATTTAAAGTATTTTATAGTATTACCTTCATCAGTGACTTAGTTTATTGTACCAATATCTTACAATCGGAGCAATATATTGTTGAGCTGCTTAATTGGGATAGTTGTGAATAAGTTTGAGACAATTCCCAATTGTTTGGGTGTGATCTGAGGATTAGTGATTAGGAGTTTGCTTGCCATGTAGTGTTATGAAGGAATGGGTATATGTTCAAGCTTTTTTATTGGTAAAATTTTAACAAACATTGATTAAATCCAAACAATACTATGAGAGAAATGAGTGACTACATTGTTTGAAGTAAAGAGATTCACGAGTTTAGTTTAAATCAAGTTAAAGTAGAATTGAGGAAAAAGTATAATAATTGAAAACAAGATTAAAACTCTGGAAATCATATGTGTAATAGTTTAGTCGGTATAAATCTTGGAAAACATCACACATAATTAAGATTTAAGTCATAACAAATTGAAAAAAGATTAGGGACATCTTAAGGTTCACGGAGTCAAAGGAATTTAAGATCCCATAACTTGTTAGATTATTGGTCAAGCGAAATCATAGGCAAAAGCGTGAGAAAGGATGAGCCTCTTTGGAAGTTTGAACCTTTTTCAAGTCTACCCTCATTTATATACGAGATCATACTGTAATTCAAACTTTGAGCAGTGTCTAATATTAAAATAACAACAATTAGAAACTTGAAATCCCTCACAAACTAATCCTCACGACCAAATAACCAAAATTACAGTTTTAGAGCAAAAGTTTAATGCGGAAGGGGAACAAGGTGGGAATATACTTCTTGTTTGCATAGAGTAGTAGATGAAATCAAGTGGAAGCAGAGAAACATAAGTCGATTAAAAGGGAATAAGTTTTGTCTTGTGGCTATCTCTCTTTAAGCAAATTAAGTTCTTAGGGGTGTTTTAAACACTATTAATACTGTGAAGTAGGAGTTTACTAACCCAAAGTTCTCTAAGAGTGATAGAAAGCCTAAAAAAGACAAAAGCATGGCACTATTCCTAAAACTTTGACAAGAGAAAGAAGAACAAAAAGAATTCAGGAAAAGAAGGCTTGGTGAGTAAATACTGGAAAGGTGCTTAATCGAAAGAGACCACAAAAAGTCAAGATGATGCCTGAAAGAAAGCCAGAGTTTGGGAATTAGTAAAGTTCACATTAGTAGGAAAGAAAGGGATGAAAGAGGAAAACTATTAAGCAAAGTGAATAGTAGAATCGGGTAATTTCTGACTAAAATTTTCAAATTGTCTACACCCTGATTACCCGGCTTCTTTATTCTGACGAAAAGACCTCGTGATCTTGAAGGTTGAATTTGCTTACATTAGTATAGATCAATATGAAAAACAAGCCTATGGGACTTTAACTAATCTTCCAAGGAGAATCCCAGAAGATTAACTAATCTGACAAGGAGAAAAGGAAAGATGACCAACACACACGCACAAAACAGGATTGATTGACTATGTTGTTTACAGTATAAGATTCATCAATTTATTTGTGATAGAAGTTGAAACCATTCCTTTTTCTTAGTTGAAAATTGAAGTTTGAAATAATACTGTCACTTACTTATTTCAAGTCAATTGGTGGAATCAGAAAAGATTGTGGTTGGAACATAAAAATGTCCTTAAAAATAAAGTTCAATTGTTTGAGGACAAACAAATCTTTATTTTCTTTGCTTGGGGACAAGCAAAATTTTAAGTTTAGAGTGATGAAAAAACTCATTGATTTTAATCCATTTTTTGATTAAGATTCTGATATAATTACTTATTTTATCACGAAAATATGGAAATTTTACAATTTATATTTTCTGATTTTTATAAAGTGAAATTCGAAAGAATCCAGGAAAGAAAAAGAGATCGGTAATAGCGACTAGGTCGTGACATCGATTGAGTGCCAACAAAGGGAATTCATCGATTCAATGAGTTTTAAGTCGTGGCTGATTGATAACATTATGACTCTGTAGAAAGGCTTAGTGTGTCCACGACATCCTTATGATTGAATTGCCAAGAGAGAAAAGAGATTTAAAGATTGCACAAAGCGGCGTCGCTGACGGAGAAGCGAGGATTTGCAACTACGAAAGAAGTCTAGGCGAACAAAGTTGTTGCGACAAGAAAAGTTCTTGAGACGAATTGTGGTTTTGAAGAGCAGTCGCGACATTGTTCTGTATGTCGCGACCAAAAATAAAAGCAGAGTTGAGTAAAACATGTTGTGACTAAGTTGAGCAACTATGACAATAACAAAGTAAGAAGGGCCACCACTCAATTGCGACACACTTTCTAGGTTGCAACCAGAAAAAAAAGCTAAATTGATGGGAAACTGTTGTGAGTAAAAAATGAGGTTGCGACAAGATTGGAAGAAAGAACGGTCGCGACATGCTTTTGAGGTCGTGTCAAGAATAGCATTGAGAAAAGAAACTAACTTGTCGCGACCTAATTTCCATGTCGCGACAAGAAAACAAATAGATCAGTAATTGGAGTCTCAACTTGCATGAGCTCAGAAAACTAGATATGATGTCACAACATGAAAAGGAAGCTGTGACCAGGGATCAAAATGGCTGACAATAGAAATGGTGTCGTGACACAAAAATGAGGTCGCGACACAAAATCCGATAAAAGGGCCCAGTCTGGTAGCGACAAGAAAATGAGGTGTTGCCGAACTTCGATAAGGAAAGCGAGGTCACGGCATCTGAATGAGGTTGCGACCGCAAGTCAGTAAAGGAAGGCGGTCGGGTCGCGACAAGAAAGTGCTAATTCGCGACACAGAGCAGTGAGACCGAGAGAAAGTTGTCGCGAAGGGGACCAAATTGGCTTACAACAAAAACGATGTTGTGACAAAGAAACTTTGTCGGGCCACATAATTCAGCTAAGGAAGAAAGAGCCAGGTCGCAATATGGAATTATGGTCGCGACACAAATACCTAGAAACAAGAAAATGTGGTCGCAACAAGAGTCATCACCACTGGCAACTCAACAAGGTCACGACAAGGAATACATGTCGCGACCATTAACGGAAGAAAACTGCAAAGAACAAAGTCGCGATAGAGAATCGAGATCGCGACACGGCGATGTTTGACCATCAATGTGGGAAATCCACTTGGAGCCTTGGAATCAGCGATTCTTTGGGAAAAGTATAAATAGGAGTTTTGCAGCTAAGTAGTTCTTCGAAACCCAAAAACTTGAGGAAGAAGAAGACTCAATTGTATAATTCTAGAGTAGATTTTCCTTTTCTTTTCTTTTCTTTTCTTTTTCTGGATCTGAACCAGTAATCTGTTTAGAATGTTAAAGCTGGATTTAATTTTTCATTGTCTTTTCCAATTATGGTCTGGAATCAATGAAGTTTAGACAATTTCTGGAATTCGTTTCTTCCAATGGATTATAGTTACAGTGGATGTTCATGATCAATACTCCATTATGGAGTTAATGATTACAGCGGTGAGGCGTAACTTCCATTGGAATGGATATGCTGTTAGTTATAGTCTTTTCTGCTTGAATTAGAAGAAATTTCCTGAAATTGGGATTTTTGATTTATTTGATTGATGTTGTTTGTGAATTGAGTTGTTCCCAATAGTAGTACCGAATACCATCTCGAGTTGTTTCACGCTGCGATTTCGGGAAACCCTCAGGAGTGACCACAGAATGAAGATTTCTGAGAGCTTGGAACATTCAACGTGGTATGTTAAACATCATTGAAGAACTAAGGAGCTCGAGAGTTCATTTAGGTAAATTTCGATTCACTCATAGTTGGGTTTAAGAGGGAATTATTTATCAATTTGCTTTGCTCATCGGAGGAATTTCACCTTAATATGTTGGATAGATCTTGATCCTGTGTTAGCTGAGATCTAATTAAGGAAAAGGAAAAATCCAGTAGATTTAAAGGAGGAGTCATCAACTAATTTGTAGAGATTTTGTAATGTCCCAGACTTGGGATACAAGAAATCTGCAGTCTTAAGAAATGGGTATGAAGTATTGAAAAAGAAAAATACCCAGATCTTATAAAGAGTGTTCTGAATACAAGTAACTTATTAGATCATTTGCTTTGAAAGAAAAAGGGACCTCTAATTAGTGAATAATGGAGAAACCAAGCTGCATTACAAGGCATCTTTGACAAATCCAAATTCAAAAATCAGGATTGAGAGAATCAATGGGTTATAATACAGAAATTGACTGTTCCACAGCAGTTTCATATCAGTGTCCATTTCTAGCAGAGAAATGATTCAGTTCAATTTATTCTGTTAGTTTAATTCAAATTTTATTTTAATTAGATGAATGTAATATAGGATTATCTTGTCTTTTAAACATCAGTTTTCAAACCATTAAAGAAAGGTTCAAATAGTAGAATACGGAATTAGTTAGGGTGGTTAGTTTCAACATTCTTATTCATCATTGGGAATGATACTTACGGACTTACATCCATTTTTTACTACTTGTATGACTATGCTTGCGTGTATACTTGACTAAACCATTGTGAATTACAGAACATAAAATCAGTTTTATTCATTTTCAAACAACTCTATTCAACTTTGACATAGATGTAAGAAAATTGTAAGGCTCTTGTATAAGTGTTAAATTGAGTGGTTTAGTCTATATTTTTAGAGACAACAACGGGCCGAGGGGAGGGGTGAAGAATATGTCGTCTCAGTCCCTGCCTATGCTTGCAAGGAAGAACTCAAGCAGGTGGTTGAAGATGGAATGTTAATACGTAACCGCAACTTCGTCCAGTCGGCGGAGCTGGTATGTTTACAACTGCTATGCATTGTTCTAGTATTATTTCCGAGTTATTACTTGCCTTATTGTCACGTTCTTTTGTACAGGCCATTCTGTTTGCTCAGAATATGACACCCGGCATCGAGAATTCGGTCTAAGTTTGAGATCTGCGGAGAGGTATGGCTCTACGGCTTGTCGGCCGTTCGATCACAATCGTTGAGTGCTTCTTTAAATTTGAAGCGGAGTCGAGATCCTATGCAGGAGAAGGAGGCCCGAGAGGCGTTGAAGGTGGCCGGCGAGAGGCGAGGAGAGATCTTTGCTCGCCACAAGGCTATTGATGGCTGCATTGATCGTGCAGGGGGTGCCGGGGCGAAGTGGGTCCGAGTTGGAATTTAGGGTCGAAATGCCCAGCGGTTTCGAGGAAGGAGATTTAGGAAGAAGGCGGAAGACGAGGTTAAGCGTGCGGCCGTGACGAGTCTCTTCTTCACAGGGCTCGGGATAGTAAAGATGGAAGTTAATCCGCTCTCCATGTGTAGGCCATTAAAGAGAAAAAAGCCTTGGAGGAGGCTTATGAGGAGGGCTTTGACGTGATTTTCAACTATGGTTATGGCTGGTATTGCTTTCACCGCATGTATTTGTGGAAGTCGGCAGAGTAGTTCCAAATGGGATGCCAGACACGTCTAAGCCGTTAACCCCAAAGTTCTTTATCAACCCTCGATGCCCCCCTAGTGTTATCCCTGTCGAAGCCGCGACCATCAATGTTCGCTCGGGTGAAGCGATGATTGCATCAGAGAGGGAGGTTCCCGCTATAGTCCTTGAGGCGGATATTAGCGAGACGGGCAAGCATCTCCCTATTGTCAAGGTTGGGCTGGGTAATGAGCCTGATTCTTCCATAAAGTAGCAGGGGAGAGTGAGGGCACGATGTCTCAGCAAGAACCCCGGGGGTTGTATTTTACCATTGTTCGTTGAGCCTTGTTCCTACCAGGTATTACGTATCCACGATTTTGTTGATACATAACCAAGCTCCATAATAAAGCATGTGTTGTTTGCGAATATGATGTTGTTACTTTCTCTTTGTCGAATCACGTAATTCAGTTCATTTAGCCGGGTAGGCAAAGATGTACCTTGAGTAGGACATAGATCAAGTCCGGATGAACACTCTGGTAGGCAAGGTTTATTTGCCCCTCTTCTAGTGCCTCTTTACCCGAGTTTCATAATGAACCAACTAGGCATCAATCATACTAGGCCGGTAGGACATCAACCTTACCCGGGGTTTGTAATGAACCAGTTGGGCATCAACCATGCGGGTGGAATGGGATATCAGCCTTCACCCAGGGCTTTGTAATGAGCAGAACAGGCATCAATGTCTTAGGCGGTAGGACGTCAAACAACACCGGGCTTTGTAATGAACTAACTAGGCATCAACCATACTAGATTGGTAGGACATCAACCTTACTCGAGCTTTGTAATGAACTAGCTAGGCATCAACCATATTGGGCCGGTAGGACATCAACCTTACCCGGGCTTTGTAATGAACCATCTGGGCATCAACCATACTAGGCTGGTAGGACATTAACCTTACCCGGACTTTGTAATGAAATATTGAGACGGGAACATGGTTAGAGATTGAATCGTTCTTTATTGATAGTACCTTTTAAGGTGCATAACATTCCACATTCTAGGTACAGGTGTCGGAAGATCGGTTTATCTAATGCATCACGATCACGAAAGATTCGTCGACTCAGCGTTATAATATCTGGTCCCTCAGTTTCTCTGGAACTTTCTGGCTGATGGATCGGTTGTGTTCTCAAAAACTTTTCTCATGACCAGGTCCCCTGGCTGGAACATTCGGGGTTTCAAGCGTCTATTGTATAGGTTTGCTAGCCTGAGGTGGTACGATGCTATTCGCACAGCTGCTACTGATTCGTGCCACGGTAGGGTGATTCGGAATCAACAATATTTGTATCCTTAGTTCCTCCTCTTTGCCGTAGTCAAAAACTCTTGCGGCCTGCTTGATCTAGAGTCGAACACGGGATGGGTTTTTTTTCATCTGAATGATTTGCATCGGTGTTTGGAAAATGGTGAGGGCTTTGTTTGGATTTTCGGATTTTGTTAAGCAGTGGGGGTTGTATGTTCAGCATTGTTGTAATGGCTTAAATGAAAGTGTGAAATGGTAACCTTGAAGGCTTGGGTCCTAAGCATTAACATGGGGGTATTAAAGTGTCCTCGGGTTATATCCTCGCATTAGGGCAAATGACCTATAGTCAAAATAAAAGCGGGATCTTTGTTTAACTATAAAACCTAACCTAGAACCCTCTATTTGAGTCCACCAGGTATGCATTCGGCCCACTGGAGTTTGAAACCTTGCTTTTCAAACCTCATTTGAGTGGCTCGTAAAGGCCATCAAGAATGTGGTGCATCTATCGATAAATTATGCCTTTGTGCCTAAACATGGCAGTATTGATAAGTAATGACATTAAATGGGATTAAACTCTAGATTAAGAAGTTGGGGACCATAAATACATCACACCGTAGCATTGAACATGAGAACACCTGCAGTGACTAAGCCAAGCTAGCAACCTTATGCTAAGGCTATGAGGAAGCAGCGAGCATCCCTTGAGTTGTCATCCTCAGGGGTGTTTAGCGGCTAGAAAATGAAAGAAAGAGGAGAGAAGAGAGAAGCGAAATGAGCCACCCAAAATGAAAGGCTGCGGGAATGTGTTAAAATCTGAAGTTAACCAAAAATTGCTTAGGGTTACAAAATGATGGGGGTTTATATAGTCCACCCAAAGTGTGAAAATACAAGAAAACCTAAAATATTGGCTCATACAAGGGACAAGGTGGTAATACACCAAAACGAGGTCGTTTTGGATCAATTACAAACTTCCGCAGGCGACATTTCGCTATGCGGGAGAATTTCGCTAGCATAAGAAATTTATCTTCAGAGAAATTCTTCAGCTACAGCGAGAGTTCTCACGAGAATAGCAAAATTGAGAGATTTCGGTATCTACGTTAATTTAAGCTAGCTAGCGAAATTTATAACTAGCGAAAAATATGAGAGATAGCGAAAGGGTGAATTCCGTTAGGCCACAGTGAACTTATTTAGATAGCAAAATTTAAGCTAACTAGCGAATTCAAATTCGCTAGGATTGCGAGAATTTTCGTTATGTTGCGAAATTTTGTGACGATTTCGGTAGATTAACATTTTATTTCACTGGCGGAAGTTCTGTATGCGATGATCAAATTGAGTTGAACATTACGTCTGATTGATCGAATTATCAGAGCCAGGCGGACAATATTCTTCGGATGAGCCGAGTGACATCCTTATCTTTAATTGATGCTGAGCTGGCTTCTATTCACTTCTTTGAAATAATCGGTGGCTGCAGCCAGTAATTTTTTGAGCCGGGCGGTGGGGCCCAGGCCCGGTATGATTCCCCGGGTGGGCGGCGAGGGGCTCGTGATGGAAATTAAGTTATGGTGGTGATCTCAAGGCGAGAGCTGTTTGGCATCGATCTGCTATATGTCGGCGTGAATCATGGTTTAGCCCGATAATGCCCCTGAGTGTGGGCTCACGTATTGCTGGTCTTTGGATGATTGCACATATCCGCTTCATGTAATTCGGCCAATACATGTATCCACAATTTATTAGTTAAGCACTTTAGGTACGACCCGGTATGGGATCGTTTACTGTTTGCCATTAACGAAAAGAATCGTGACTAGGTTGGATCTTGTGAGCTTTGTCCCTTTCGTTTGGGAGTTCTCCCGTGTTGATATATTGTACTATGGGGTCCATCCAGGAATGGGAGACCTCATCCACCTAACTTACCCGGGTAGTGATAATTGAAGAATCTGGCTAATAATAAATGGGTAGGAACACTGTTTTTGTCATCGGAAGAGAAGCGGCTACGGCAGCCAAGGCGTACGCTTTCTCATTGCAGTCCTTGAGGATGTGTTGAGCTGTTTGAAAAGGCGCGGCGTTCTTAACCGAGGGGATACATACTTTGTCATTGAGGTCTTGCGACTCATGTCTGTGTTGCCCCTTTGCCACCAACTAAGAATCACTTGGTCGAAGCTTATCGGTAGCTACTTGTGTACCGGTTCGGTCCCGAGATGGATGGCACAAATACTGATTCGTTGTTGGAGCGCTAAACTAAAGCCAGGTTACTGCTCGAGTTTCTCCTGGTAGAAGATTTAAGTTACGCAAGCTAGATGCTAGCCTTTGGTTCTTAGAGATGCCCGATCTACATTAAAGGTGTGATTCAAGCTATCAGAGTAACTATTCAGTTGGGGATCTGCTAGAAAATCTGCCATAACTTGTCCTTTTAGCGATCTTGGCTTATCTGCCCAGATCTTGGTCGCTCAGATTCAATTGCCCATCGAAGCCATCCTCGAGATAAGTCGGGCTTGTGAATGGTGCTCAGAAGAGAGGTCGGTTGCCTGACAATGGGGTACTTGGATTATAGTAGGCTTCTTAGTTGCTACGTTGTCTGTTTACTTTCGAGGTAGGCTGATTCGGGTTTCATTCATTTGGGACTTCTTGATAAAAAAGCGGTCTTTGCTTTCTATTCTCATCTTCTTAAACAAGGCCTCTTGAAGCTGCTAAGTATCACAGAGGGTGTTCCTGACAATTTAGAAAGGTGGAGTTCTGTAGTGTTTATTTGATAGTTGGCGGGGGCTATCACGTCCTGGATTCCATGAAGCTGGTTTGGATTTTATGAGGGTGACAAAACGGCTTTAGACGGTCACATGTCGAAGATAAACAGCCTTAGAGGCGACGATCTTCAAATGTTGTTCTGTTTGCGACACCTTACCGGCGGGGCGGGGACTCGAAAATAGCTTTAAGGCGACCCGGGGTTGGCTTCTATTTCCCCTCTAGAGTACCGCCAAAACCCGAATCGTCGCCGCAGGCTCAGAAGGCGCACTTTGAGGATTGAGCTTCCTCTGTACACATACTTAGGAGTTCGAGCCTTTGTAGGTGTCGGCATGGTGGGCGTTCCTTGGGGCACACGACATATCGTCCCGATGAAGCCTCTATGGTTTTGCCTAGTATGACTGTTTGTCTTGGGCACTAACCTCGATCGTTGCCCCATCCATTCTTTAAATGCATCTGTGTAGCGGAAGCAGCCCATGCGGGTGATGAATGTTGTTTTTCCGCGTCTCGATGAATCATGGGTATTTGATATCGAGAAGGCATCCGAAAGCAGCGGCATCTCATGGTGACGTGTCAACAATCTGAACTATATCGGGTAGAGGGCATCTTTTGGGCCTCATGGAATCTACGTGTAGTCCACGCACACACTCTCCATTTACCATGCTTTTCAGGGACTCCATACACATTGGCGACCCTGGGGTGCTTTATCTCTAATGGTCACCTTTTAAAGATTATCCGCCACCTTTGGATCGCTTTGATGTGTGAATCTAGGTGGAAAGCGCCTCACTGATCCCTGGCAGTGGGGCCTTGAAGGGATGACATTCGGTTTAATGAGAGGCATATCGGGTTAATGCCGGCCGTGTGCGAGTGGTCAAGCGAATATCCATATTACGGAGCAAATCTTGTTGTAATTGTTCCTTCTCCTAGATAGGAGGAACTGCATATGTTGATTTCATTTCGTCTACCAGAATATTAGTTCGGGGGTCTCTGACTAATCGCTCCTTGTCCTCCGCCCTTGGCAGGCGGCAATTTGTAATTCTTTATTCTAATGCGGGTTTTGAATGAATTGTAGGAGCTTTCGTTTTCTCATGCTCTTGTCTTGTGGTCGGTAACATCATTTGCTAGTTAATTTCGGGAGGTCAATTTGCCCATTATCAGGGTAGCTAATCATTTGATGGTAGGTCGAGCACGGCTCATGCATCGGCGGGCTCGGCCAACAATGGCATTATACGGGCCCAAGTCCTCGACAATCGAAAATAAGACCTGTTGAACTGACCTCGCGGCGGGGGAGAAGCGATATACTTTATCGTTAATGTGGTTGCCCACTGTTAAGCCGAGGACCAGGATTCGTGACTCGGCTATCGAAAGGGTGTTCCTGCACTTTGAGAGGCGGCCGGTTGTAATGGGTCGGCCTCGGTATGAGGGTCCACAGCTAGTACTACATGCACATCAAAATTGTTAATCTGTAGAGTAAGTACGAGTGCATCGTGGTCTTGAGGAGTAATGACCACTGTGGACCCAGTTAACGGGGAAAGGATATAGGGCCGTTAATCCCTCTTTGGATTTGCTTCTTTGCTTCTGGGATGTAGATAGTATTCCTCGGAGCTTAGGTTCAAGTGGCATTTCCTTGACAACACTCTCTTTGGTCTTAGATTGATATTGGTCGTCAATCGGGCTACCTAGTATGTAGTTTATGGTGGGCCGAGGTTCAAGTGGGAGCTCTGCACTGGCCGCTATTCTTTCAACCGCGGGGGCGGCCTCAACTCCGCGGACCGTCTCCCGAACATATCTCCTGAGGTGGCCGACCCTGATTAACCTTTCCACAAAAAATTTCAAGCTTCGACATCGGTTGGTCTCATGCCCATGGTCCCTATGGTAATCACATCTTAGAGACTGGTTGCGTTGTGCAGGATCTGCTAAATTGGTGTGGGCATTTGAAGTCGGGGTGATCTCGGATTAAGGAAGAAGTGTCATAAGAGATATTAGAGGGTAAGCTGGGGTTCCCTCTTTCTCGACGGGTCCGGAAGATTACAGTTCTTATACGACTCCTCTTGTTGTTATGTCCCTTAGTGGCCGACTTGCTACTTTGAGCTATGATCATCACGGTTTGAGAGGCTACTCGGATATTGTCCTCCAATGTTGAATATTTATCCTCCCGTCTATACAATTCCTCCATTGTCGTAGGCGGATCCAGAGTTAGCGAGTGGAAGAATGAGGTGGTCGGCCCAAAGCTCCTTTGGAAATTCTAGAGGACCGCATCCATACTATACGAATCAATATATTGGACGGCCTGTCCAAATCTTCTAGTGAAATCGCGGATGGATTCGTCCTCCCGCTTGAAGATGGTTTGCAAAGAATTGATATTTTCCTTTTGTCGAACTGAGCACAGGTACTAGGAAACAAATGCAACCTGACTACGGCGAGCAGGTTGATAGATCCGTGGGAGTTTGTGGAGACCAAGCCGGTGGGCCTTGAGAGTTTGGCGGGAACGCTTTGCATAGTAAGCAGTCATCTCCCGCATTAAGTATCATTGCCTGATTAAAATAAAGCATGTGGTCATACGAATAAGAGGAGCCATCATACATGGAAAAAGACGGTATGACAAAGCCACGGGGGCGGTTCTTGCTTCAGATGTCTTGGCTCAGCAGGGAGGATGCATGTCTTGAGCCCTCAGATAGTGGTAGATGTAAGCATGCGGTAGTCTGATTGAAGAGTAGGATACATGAACGAAAGTGGTGGTGCGACTCCCCTGTGCCAAGTGGGCATGTTTTCGAGGGCCTGCTCCGATTGTCGTCGCTCTCTAATGACTTCTCTTCATGCTCGGCGATGCATGCCACTAACGGAACTACTGGAGCGGCGCGGGGGCCTCTTTCTTGATTCAGCCTCCACATTATTCTTTGGGGGTGAAAGATCAGGTAGCGAAGAGCTACGGAGAATATCATCGGTCGTTTATTGCATCATTGCTCCCTTTGTGAGGATGGGCTCTTTGCTTTGTTCAGTTTTGACCCGAGTGCGAGATGGTGCTCCCTCGTGTATTTTCACCGTCAAGCTTCCCAAATGAGCTATGGCGATCATTCTCTTTTCTGGATGGTCGACAGCGTTTTGCGATTGTTATATGCGGTACAGCTCTTAACGCTGTTTTCCGCCATCTGGCGTAGAAGACTGGTGTAAGGGTTGATTTCTTGGGTTCTTGCCATAACGGATCAGGCGATTGGATGAGTGGCGGGAACTACAGAATCTTGAGGTGTGGGGGTTGGCGATGGCCAGGCGTAAGCGAGCCTGCGCTATAGATAAGATTTTTGCTTGGTCGTTCCCATAGATGGAGCCAATTGTTGTCTCTTGGATTCTCGGAGTCTTCGGATCGTCGGGGCATTAACCTAGCAGCAAGGACTTGCAAAACAAACAAGGCCTTAGGTGGTGGTGTCATAATATCTTGGCAAGCTTCCGTAGATGCTTAAGTCGAGACGAATAGAGGGAAGTAAATTCATCATTTTTTTAATTAGAGTATCTCCGCATACTACATTTGAGTGCCTTGTTATGAAGGAGGATGAGTCTCTTTTATGGAAAGTGGGTGATTGGTTTTGAAATGGAAGGGAATCATTGTTCCGCGTATTAGATTTTATTTTGGATATGAGTGCTCCAAATCTTAGCCCTATCAAACAATCGTTTGATCGTCACACAGGGCGGTTCGTCGTGATTCGTGGGACGATGTGTTTTTGAGTTGGGAGGGATCGGTCAGAAGTGCAGCCCATCTTCTTAGAGGCGACCAGGCTAGGAGAATGTGCAGCGATAAATCCAGGAGCACTGCTGTGGTCGGATAGTGCGGCAAGGTCAGTAGTAGTTCGGATGTGTTCGTGTGAGGATACTTGGACTTTGCTTTGTAGCGAGGTGAGTAGGCTGTGGGCTTTGATATGTCTGGGTCTTTTGAATAGGAGTGTTGGGCTAAAAGTCATGGTACCCACACATACCACTTAAAATATAAATGAAAATCATAAAAATATGTTAAAAATCAAACAAAATTTTGCTATCTATAAAATCAAATAATATTTCAAAAATAATTTTTCAACAAATTTTTATTTTATTTATAAGTTAAAACTATTTTTTACTATTGTTTTTTAAAATTTCTTTCAAACACATTCTTATAAAAAAACATATATTAATTTTTTCATATATAGTATTTTATTTTTAATGATTGCACATTTTTTATAAATATTTTTTTTAAGTAGTTAATTTTCTAGTTATAAAAAATATATGTTTCTTTTTTTAATTATTAAAAATATTGTTTAAAGAAAAAAGAATAATTATCATAGTAATTTCAATTGTTTTAATTAAATAAAATAATACTCATATCAAAATAATTAAAAACAAAATAATATTAAAACAATTTATTGTATAGTCTTGTAACAACATAAAAACAAATTATAAGTATTTTAAATAAAATTTTATTTAATAAAATATCTAGAAAATTGTAATATTAATTTTTAATATTTTTACTATTTCGACCCATTGATCAGTTTTGGCCCACGCTCATATAAAATTAAGCTATGCTAACTAAACATTAGCTCGAATGACCTATGGCCTGAATGAGACGGACCAAAATGGTTGAACCGACCTATTTCCCACCTCTCAAGACCTTGTATGGCTTCTGAAAGACCCTCACTCGATTACTAAAATAAAAATTATAATAATAAAAATACATAAATTTCAAATATATAATATGCATATAAAAATGTATTAATAAATAGAGATAACTCCACTCTAAGAATAATATACAAAAGCCAAAGGAAGCAACATGATGAAGGATATTGAATTCAAGATTCTCTCTATGTTGCATGCACATATAGCTTTCATGTAGGATGTGGGTTATACAAAGTAGGTCAGTTGTTTCTTCTTCCTTGAACCACTGCCTTCTCCATACGATTCATTCCACTCCTTCAGCATGTTCATTACAGCTCCATCAGAAGCAAAACTTGCAGAAACCTTAGTCTTTGCCTGCCTCATGTCTTCCATGTTTAGGGGCCTCTTAACATTCACCTTTTCCCCTTGGGCTTCTTCTTTGCTATCCAAAGCATCCTTTGAGCTTTCCCCTTGATCAGTTTTCTGCTTCTTTTTCTGTAAAAAGAAGTAACAGTTTGGAAAAATGGAGGAAAGTGATACTTGGAAGAGCCAAGAGAGTTCTTACTTTATCCTTCTTCATTCTTTCTTGTTGATGTAGTTCCCTTATTGGACGATAAGCTGCTGTCATGCATAAGTTCTGTTTCCATAGTTATGCCCATTAATGGTCAACATAGCTGATTTTTAATCAATTCATTGTTGCAATTTGGAACCCGAGAAAAAGTACAACAGAAAGAAAAACAAAATTAAAGAAAATGATTTTCTTATATTTGTTTTTACCTAAAAATATAAAGGAATAAAACATATAATCAAAATTTCTTAAAATTTTATTTATTTTTAAATTTCTTAATCCTTATATAAAAGAAAACAACATATAAAATGATTTAAAATAAACATATATAATTAATTTTTTAAGTTTAAATATATTTTTATTTTCATCAAAATTTTATTTTCTTCTATTTTGTTTCATTAATATTTTCAGGTTCCAAATGAAGCTTAAAAGCACAAACCTTAAGATCGCTTCCGGTGTAACCTTCTGTCATGGTTGCAAGCTCCTTAAAGTCAAGATCCTCAGCTTTTTCTTTTGACAAGAAAGTCTTCAAAATCAGCTCCCTGCTCCCCACAGACGGTAGACCAACCATAATTCTGTTCAACACATGATATATCATTAGTTTGCATAGTCATAAACACCACCCTCACTGCAGGTTTATTTGTAACATCCTATATTGACTACAGGAGAAAATCTCCTAATATTATATAAGTATGGGCTCCTATTAATTTTATAGACATATTTTAAAGTCATAAAGATCTCTTAAGGGTAGAGAATATATAAATGATTGGGTACATGTTGGTATAATGACACATTAATCTATCTTTAATATATATATCTATACTTGTGTTGGGAAACCCCATGAAACCTTATGGATCTATCTCCATTCACATTAATATAGTATTGTTTATTTTGAAACAGCGCATGGTTTTGTTTGGGGACTTTTTCTGAGGCATCATACCAATTGGATGTTAATACATGTTTATAACCATAAGTCTTAGTTCTGTAGGTGTGAGACGTTAGAGACTTTACAGATTCAATATCTTGAAACAATCCTTCTCGTCGAGCTAATCCTCTTGAGCCTTCCATAAACGAGATTTCTTTCAACTGGTTTGGATACGCTCTTTAAAGTGAGCACCCTCTAAGGGGCACGCTTAAATCATTTTGTTTGGTTCCGCCTGTAATTAAAAATGAACCAGACTCGATGTCAAACTTGTTGGAAAACCCATGGAGTCTGTGGGGCTTATCACTTATCGTTGGTATGATATTATCTACTTTGGGCTTAAGCCCTCGTAGTTTTGTTTTGGTTTCTAAAATACCTCCATACAATCAGATATTTGTATATGTCTATATACCAGCAAGGCTTTTCACGTCTGGCAGTGTGAGATGTGTGAGACTTTGAGTTTTACCTCAACAACTTCTTCATACAACATGTCTTTAGTTTAAATGCAGTAAAAAGATGAAAATGATGCTGAGCATAAAACACAATATGAAAATCTACCTGCGTTCAAACCGCCTGATAATCGCTTCATCAAGGTCAAATGGCCTGTTGGTTGCAGCAAGCACCAGGACTCGTTCGCCGGCTTTCGTCAGGAGTCCGTCCCAATGTGTCATGAACTCATTCTTAATCTTTCGCATACCATGATGCTCACCAGTTTCTCCCCGCAGCCCAAGCATGCTGTCAACCTCGTCCACAAAAATAATGGTTGGGGATATCTTTGATGCGAGTGTGAAGACAGCTCGAACATTCTTCTCGTCTTCACCAAACCATTTTGAAGTGATGGTGGACATTGAGAGATTGATGAAGCTTGCTCCAGCTTCATTGGCAATGGCCTTTGCCAGCATAGTTTTTCCAGTACCAGGAGGACCAAAGAGTAGTATCCCTCTACAAGGCTTAAGAAGCCCGCCAGTGAAGAGGTCTGGTTTCTGAAGAGGGAGCATGATCAGCTCCTCAAGTGATTCTTTAATGTCATCCAAGGCACCAATGTCATCAAATGTCACTCCTATCTGATTTGCTGGGATAACCTCGGCCCTTAGACGCCTCTCGTATTCGTTGCAATGGCGAAATACCTGTAGAGAAACAATTAAAACATCAGCAACTTGAAGAGTAAAAGGGAATAACAGAAAATTTTCTTTCCACCAGAAAGGAAAAGCAAGTGCAAGGGAACCTCCTTGCAGTATGCACCAGAGAAATCTACAAAATCGACATAATCTAATCTTACTCTCAACTTTGATGTTAAAACTAATTCAACAAGACAGTGACAGACCAAGAGTCTAAATTGCATTAAAATTCAATAGAAAACAGAAGCATATGACTAATCCCATTGTTACAGAATGTCGAGATGTACAACATACCTTGGATTCAGCATCAGTATTTTCTTCTTCGAATATACTCAATCCTTGGGACAAACTGTACCAGGGTGACACAAGAATAGTTATATGGAAGATTGTTTCAAATAAAAATAGATAAAGAAGCAAAGGAGACATAAGCATAAAACAATTGTATCTACCTCTTGGAAGATATGACAAGCTTTCCATTTCGGTATTCTGGATTTTTATTATTCATCAAATGATAAGATATTGCAGATATTACAATCTCTTCAGTGTGCTCACTTAATATTTCGGAGTCTACATGGCAGATTGAACCCAAATCATCACAGTCAAGATCATTGGCTGCAAGCACCTCAGACATATAATTTTTGTTTTCCTGAAACTGGGTCATCTTTTTTGCCTCTTCCAGTTTGGTCTCCCAGCTAGCAATATCAGTCTTATCTTTGGGTTCCTGGACTTCAATCTCCTGAGGGAATAAGAGTCCCACCCTTTCATCCATTTCTTTGTCCTCATCATCAAGGTCCCACATATGGGAACCAAGTATCAGAATAGATCCTGATATTTTGTCCAACATTTTCTTGAATAATTTGTAAAATCTATCTGATTGGAGAAGAAGCTTCTCAACATCCTTGATGTATAAAATAACAGAACATGTTTCTGATACTGAAACCAAGACCTGTTAGTAATATAATACATCTTCCAGTTAGTAACTAAAATAATCAATATTTGCCACTCCCAATTGTGAAGGATAATCAGAACAAGATCATGCATGTATGGGATAGAATACTCAGATTTTGAACACAGAAAACCTTTGCATAGATTACCCTATAAAGTGACTGCAAAAGACGTTTCTCATCAAAAGCCCAGTTCCTCGTGCGCTTGACATAAGCTACAAAAGAAATGAGCAGCAGTATGATTAACATCTGGTTCCAGCAATTTGTTTGAGCAGAAAAAATATAAAGAAATAAACCTACACATTAAAAAAGGACGGTGTTCAAAGGACTAAGAGGGAAAAAATGAATTATCTTGGATTAGAAGTTTCTAGGACAAATCGTATTCATTGATCTATTTGGTGATAAATAATGGACACAATAGATGCTGAGTAGTTGGGATGGATGTGTTCATGAGGTATTGAGATGGTTCAGGGGATTATCTCCCTGATAGGATCCATCCAATGTGGAATTCTTCGAGCTCTTTGTTACTGAATGAAGTGATGCACAGGAATCAAGAGTATTCCAATGCAGTTTTAAGATGTAACCTGAAATTGTAGTAGTACATTGGGAAGGTACAGCATTCATATTAGAAGAAGTAGCAGCATCCCTACAATGCTGTTGTGGATTCATACTTCTGCAAATCGGTATAGCCACAGGTTTAGAAGTGATACATGAGACTCGATACCTAAATGGACAACAATTGAATCCCAATTATTTGGGGCAGCAGAATTAAGAGTTTAAGTGGTCTACCGTACCTTGATTTGACATAGGCACTACTGCTTTGCATTTATTATGTGCCTGTATTAGAAGTTCAGATCAGAGATGAGCTGTGGAGAAAATAGAATCAACAAGTAGTAAAAAGAACAAGACAGCAAGGAATATCAGAGGCATGATCGGTTGAAATTTGTTCAAAGAATGTATTGTTTGGTTCAACTAACAAAGTGTAATAAAACACGATTAATGATCAGTGCTAACAAAAAAAAAGTAACTCTAAGAACATAGGTACTCTTCATCTGTCAATTATGAATTACATGGACAATCCTAGGGCTTTAGCTCACGACAAAGAATGGTCATTGCACTGTTAAATGGTTAAACCTTCATCAACCCTACTAAGTCAGAATGCAAGAATTTATGGATGGAAAGGCATCATCGAACTAAATCAGAGAAGACTTACTGATTCTTTTTTGGGACAACCATATTTGCTCTGCATCTGAGAAATGGCAACCGTGGCAAGTTTAGTGATATCATAACGAAAGCTAAATTTGAGGAAGATCTAGTTGGTACATATTTCACCTTTAGAGAAAAGTCAGTAGCATCCAACAGCAGCAACTTTGCTTCAAAGAAATGTGCTAAGGCTTTGGCAAGGCTTTGCAGATAAATTTCTTCAAAAGATTAACAAAAACAAGAATGAAACAAAAGGCAACCAAATTAGGCCGATCAAAAGGACTAAGAAACATTAAATCCAATGCAGGGTGAGATCACATAGTCCAGACACATACCAGAGGGTCCTGACAGCAAAATAGCCTTGGTTGCAGGCTTAAGGTTATGGGTGTGCTTCGAAAATTCAGAGTGCTTTAGACAAAAATGTGCAGCACTCGTCAATAAAACACGTGTCTGTTTACTGTCATAGCCATTGATAGAAAGGAACAACATTAGGATAGACATAAAAAGAGATCACAGTGTAATGAATCTGGGCTTAGAGTTCTAGTGTCTATGTAAACTAGACCAATGTGAGAGTGCTCTGTAGCTACTTCGGAATATCCACCATTTAACACGAAAACTCGAATGACTCCAAATTTCATCATAGTTCAAACTGTTTTCTTTCCGGATAAGGGCCTTTTGGACTAAAGTTTTAAACATATGCACCTCAACAATTAATCCCTCAATCCATTAAATCTAAAAAACATGAAGCTTAGTGCTCAAATTGAAAATCACAAATTGATTGCATAGGCAAATGCAATAGCTGATCAGTGAGAAAGAAAATCAAACAGAGAAGCCCAATATTCAGTTGGATTTAATGTCATAAACCAACAATATGAAACAAAGAATGAAACCCCATCAAATGGAATCCCCAAAAGAAAATCATCAAATAGAAACAGACTAAATTGTTTCAAATAATCAAACAAAAACATTAGTTTTACAGTACATATCAACTCAATTTTCTCTAACAAGGCTCTAAATTTTCATATGCAAGTAATGAATCATTACCTGAGGAAATAAGGAAACTTCTCAAAGGTGATGTTGCTTTCCCTTCCATCCACAACCTGTCGCCTTAGCTCATTCTCAAGCTGCTCTTCTGTAAATGTGCCCGCCCGGAAACTCAACCCGACCCATCGACCCATTATCTGTCCAGAGGCCAAAACAAGGCCAACTGAAACACCCACCCCAATGCTCAGAGCAGACAGCAAAATGTGTTTCCGTTCCATTACTTCAGGTCTTCCCCAACCTCAATTCTCTCCCAAAAACACTTCACCCCTCTTCTTTCAAGAAAAAAAATGCTCAATTCTAATGAGCAATTGTTTATACTCTTTCCCACTAATCACACTTGTTTCTTTTTAATAGTCAATCAACATGGCAAGTAACATGATAAAAAAAAAAAAACAAGTCAACCCAGTCACCAAATTCTTCTTTTCCAAGAAAAAGAAAGATTTCACATGGATAGGAAAGTTACTGGTAGTTTCCCACCAGGAAATCTTATAGGTTTCATACAGAAAATATTCTTTGCATGGGGTAGCATCCTTCCTTTTAGGAGGGGCCTACTTTGACAATCATACACTTGGTTTCTCACTTTGAATCTTCCTGTATATCTAGGAAAATACATATAAATAAATTTTAATCAAAATAGGTAAAAAAAATTAATTTTAGAAGTAACCAGAACTATCAAATGTGAAAGTTGTAGGATTGCAATCTCCTTCATAATAGTTAAGGTTTTCTTTTATCTTGACCTGTTAAGAAAAAAAGGTTTCATGTTGAATCATGTGAAAATAATTAATCACTATGTGTTTTATATATATTTTTTTTGTTTTTCTTTTCTTTTATCATATAACTTAAGATAAGGAGGAAATATGTGACCTTATTATATAAGTATAAAGTTTCTCTTAATCTTATTGACGATTTTAGAGTGGAAAAGATATAAATACCAGAGTGGAGTCATGATTCAATATTAATGAGAGCAAATTTAAGTAATATAAAAGGCTTTGTTCCAATTATTTAGTATTTATATATTTGAGTGAAGACATATATAATTGGATTTAAATAACCTTAGCTATAAAGAAAAAGAAATTTAAAAAAAAAATTCAATAAGAACATTTATTCCCGGCCTAAGGCGGATCCGCCCCTGATAAATATGATTGTTATAACCTATCACTCTGTTTATTCTCTTTTTTCTTAGAAAAAGCTATTTTAGTACGATTTTTTATTTTTATGTAATGTAAATATTATGAATAAAGTGTTGATATGTAAAAAGGTTTAAAGGAAAGGGATTAGGATGTTGAATAAGAAGCGTTAGAAGTTTGACAAACGTCAAATATGAAAACGACCAATGCATAAAACAAACTTATGTTTCTTGATTCTTTGAACTTTTAAATTGGATGGATTTTTTGAAAGAGTCAACTATTTATATTTTAAAATCTTGGGTCATTGTTTAATTAAAGAATTATGAATTATAATTGTAATTTTGACTCTCCCAACCGATCATGGCGGCCAAAAGTAACAAAAGCAGCACAACGGCCCCAACCCACTACATCACATTGGAAAAGAACTCCACATGTAGTTCAAAAAATGGATATTATTAGGGATGATAAAGGGGCAAGTATTTTCGGGTTTTTACCCATAATGGGAGAGTATGAGATTATGGTTATGGGATTTTAGTGAGTTTGAGATTGGTATAATCGATTTTTGGCTGATTAGGTTCGGATATTGTTTAATCTCGTCTCGCCTCCTCCCCCATTATATTTAAAAATTATTTTTATTTTATATTTTAAATTGTTATAAATTAAACATTTGATATGATGAATGACCACATCCATATTATTTAGTTAATGTAACTTGATGCGGTTAATGAGACTTTTGATGTTTTGATGTCCATTAAGACATTTATTAATCTCCATTCACTCATCTTAAAGATGAGTAATGGAGGATCATTTGAAGCCTATAAAAAGGCCTTCTGCATCCCTTGTAAGAGCATCAAATGAGAAAGTTCCTTCTTTTAATTCTTCCCTCTCTCTTTTAATTCTTCCCTCTCTCCCCTTCCTTATATCTTTTCAAAGGGAGAATAATATATTTTCATTTACATCAATTTTGCTTTGCATTTTATGATATATTTTACAATATGTTATCAGCACGAGTTTGCTTTGAAGATAATTCCTTAACCTTAGTTTAAAGTTATTTTGATTTTGCATATTTATAATTATATTTAGTTGTGATTATAAGTCAATCTCTATATTGCTATTTGTCAAAATCAATTCTAATATTTATCACAAATCAAAGTTTGTTGATAATGTCAAATATCACAAAACTTGAGTTTGTAGTACTTGACATTACTGGAAAGAACTACATATCTTGGATCCTTGATACTGCAATACATCTTGACGCAATGAATCTTAGAGCTGCCATCAAAGAAGGAAATCAAGCATCTCTGCAAGATTGTGCAAAAGCCTTGATTTTCCTTCGGCACCACCTCTATGGGGATTTAAAAAGTGAATACCTTACAGTAAAGGACCCCCTCATTCTATGGAATGAGTTGAAGAGAAGATATGACTACTAGAAAAATGTGATTCTCCCAAAAGCTCAATATGATCGGATGCACTTGAGGTTGCAAGATTTCAAAACAGTAAGTGAATACAACTACGCTATGCATTATTTAAAATCATCTCCTAATTGAAGTTGTGCGAAGAGAAAGTTACAGAAGAAGACATGCTAGAAAAAACGTTCACCACATATCATGCCTCGAATATGCTCCTGCAACAATAGTATCAAGAACGTAGATTTAAAAAATACTCTGAATTGATATCATGTCTTCTTGTTGTTAAGAAAAATAATGAACTCTTGATTAGAAATCACCAGTCCCATCCAATTTGATTCGAACCATTCCTTGAAATGAATGCAATATCATCTCAAACACATGGACGAGGATGAAAACGTGGTCATAGTCATGGAAGGAATTTTAGACACCATGGTACTCATGGTAGTAATAATTCAAATTCCCATAAAAGGAAAGCCTTATGGAACCACCAGAAGTGGAATAATACCAAGGTAAAACAGAAAATGGGAAGTATATACAAAATACGTCTTTCAAGGCCTATGAGAATATTTTTCATAGATGTAGTATGAAAGGGCATTAGTCACGTACCTATCATTTGTCCAAACATTTGGCCAACTTCTACCAAGCATCAATCAAAGAAAAAGGAAAAGAGATAGAAATGAACTTTACTGATAGAAATAGGCTAGACTTAAGTTACTATGATACTGATTTATTTGGAGGTCCTAGTGAAAATACGAATTATGTGATGAATGATGAAAACACTGCTACCATTCCTTGAAAATACTGATTTTTATATTATCTATTGATTTTATATTAATTGTATCTAAAATCCGTGTGTTGTTGATCTAAAGATGAATGAGGGTGATGTATGTGTTGCTGACTGTGCAACCACATACACAATTCTTCAAGATAAAATATACTTTTTAGATTTGACATTAACAAATGTCAATGTAAGTACCATATCTGGTACTATAAACTTAATTAAAGGCTTCGGAAGAGCAAACATAATGTTACCAAATGGAACTAGGTTCCATATCAATGATGCGTTATATTCTAGAAAATCCACAAGGAATTTGCTCAACTTTAAAGATATCTGTAGGAATTGATATCATATTAAAACTATGAATGAAGGTAATACATAATGTCTTTACATTATCTCTATTGTTTATGGCAAGAAACTTATTGTGGAAAAAACTCTCAGCCTTCTCCTTTGGGTTATATCATACAACTATAAAGCCTATCGAGTCACATGTTGTCGTGAACTTGAAGTTCAACAACCCAAAGTTTTTTATTGTTTGGCATGATAAGCTGGGTCACCTTAGGTCTTCAATGATGTAGAGAATCATAGAACACTCACATGGGCATCCACTAAAGAACCAAAAGATTATTTTGTCCAATGAATACTCATGTGTTGCTTGCTCACAAGGTAAATTGATAATCATACCATCCTTTGGCAAAGTCACATTTGAGTCACCAGTTTTCCTAGAAAGAATATACGGGATATATGTGGACCTATTCATCCACCATGTTAACCTTGTCATTACTTCATAGTCTTAATAGATGCATTTACGAGGTGGTCACATATTTGTCTTCTTTCGACACGTAATGCTACCTTTGCTAGGCTCCTTGCACAAATGATCAAATTACGAGTTCGGTTTCCTGATTATCCCATCAAGATTATTAGACTTGATAACGCTGGGGAGTTTACCTCTCAAACCTTTACTGACTATTGCATGTTGATTGATTGGAATAAATGTTTAACATCTTGTTGCTCATACTCACACCTAAAACGGTTTAGTAGAGTCTTTCATCAAACGTCTTCAATTAATTAATAGCTCAACCATAACTAATGAAAACCAAATTGCCGACTTCTCGGGCCTCGAGATATAAACAGTGCTTGGTTCGCAGATTCGACCAACAACAACTTATCACATGAATACCCTCCACAATCTCAGGGGTTAGGCAAACAACCAAATATTTCTCACTTACAAAAATTTGGTTGTGTGGTGTATGCACCACCGCACCAAACGCCACCACTATGTCGCCCTCAACAAGATCTCAGATATTTAAGTGTGGTGTCTTTAAATTTCCACCCATCGTTTAGGTAATTCTGAACCTTATGAGATATTATTAGAATCCCCACTTATGATCGTCATTTGAACAGAAGTTAAGTTCACTCCATTGAGAGAAAAGCCTGCCTGGTGTTAACAACAAGCAAATTATGTTTGGGAATCATGAGCCTGATAATGTCCCATTAGATCCTTCATATACAAAATGACAGAATTCCTCGAAGTTCAAACGATCGTTCTGTTTCAAAATTCCTTATAGAAATCAACGTTTATAATGCATTATCGATACACAAAAATATACAAAGTCACATGATCCTCAATCCCAAATGTTTCACATGGAATTGATATTCCAAAGAGTGTACTTTAGTAAATAAATATTCCTAAACAATAATCTTCCAGTTCATATCCGTTAGTCAGGTGACAAAAAGAATCTAGTATAACACAAAGTGAGGATTGATACTCCTTAGAAAACACTGCCACAACTCCCGTGAGTTCTTCTAAGGTCGTTAGTATTAATAATATTCATTTTATTTTGTTTTCTTTAAATATAGAACATTAATTTGAAAAATGATCTTCAATTATAATACATCGATAGAAACATATAATTAAAATTGCTAAAAATCATAGAGAATGAAATAACATCCAGGTTAATAGCATAATGAATTGGCTCAAAGCTTATACGTTTAATAGTTGAGCATACACATTTGATATTACTATTGTGACTAAAATACCTATGATTTCAGTGCTACAACATATTGACGACCATTGATTTGATTTGATTTTTTGTCGCTGATCATATATACTTTCTTTTGAATCGCACTTAAATAAATGCTACACCACAACAACGATAAACAAGCGTTGCACCAAGACGACGACAACCACAACCACACATCGCACCAAGAAGACAACTAAAACACGAAAAAACAAATGAAAACTTAGATATTGTAGAATAACCATTTTATTGAAGAAGAAACTGGTGAAAATAAGTGTAGATGTGTGATTTCAAGGCAAGAATAATTAAAAAATCACCACTCTTTGTTTAAAGGAAAAGAGGCTAGTAGAGAAAAATGAGGGTATGAGAGAAAAATGAGGCTAGGGTTTCAAAAAATAAGTACAATTTTTTTTTTCTATGCATCGTTTTAATGTACATTATATCATATAAAGTTTATAGAAATTAAATATATGATATTAGTATAAATAAAAAATAAAAGTCAATATATATTCCTATAAATATATGATTCATCATACTTTATGATATTTCTCCAATATTAAAAAATAAAAGATGTAAAATGTCATTACAATTTTCAATAAGAATATATTTATTTCAATTTTCACAACAAACTCTCATGATCAAGGTATCAATTTAATATAAATATAAAATATATAACACCAACAAAAATTCAAATATATTCATTGATCATTATCATAACATGCTAAACAAAATTATAAAAACTAAGAAATATAAAGTTAATAACTTAATATGAAACTTTAATAACAAATCAAAAGTTATTTTTTAATAATAAATTTAATATTAAATATAAACTATTATTATCAATAATAAGCTTTCCTTAAAAAAAGATTAAAAATGAAAAATACATAAAATTATCAATTATTCATTTAATATTTCAATGAAATTTAAAAATATAAATAATAAGAAACATACAAAAAATTTCCTCTCCCTTTTTTTTCCTCTTTTTTTTTTCTTCCTCTCTTTCAGGTTTTAGGGTTTCTTTATATATGTTCCCTCAAATCACTTCAGGATATATATAAGTTTGAGTGTAGATGGAAGATGGCTATAATTATAGAAATTTTTTTGAGTCACAATTCTATATATATACTATATATATTATTATGATTTTATTTATTTATTTTTTATTACACTTTAATTTCAAGGTAGTAATCTTCACTATGACTCGAATCTAAGACCCTCCTCCCCATGTCCTATGCCTATTGTTGTTACCTTGATCATCGGAACCTCCGAGCATCAGTAGCGCAACGTGAACCTGCAAAAAATGTGAGATTAAGTCAGCTAAAGAAGAAGAAGAAGCAAAGAGTTTTAGTATAGTTCAAATGCCCTTACCTCGTGGGAGATCTTCCCAATTTATAGGGTGTGGTTCGTTAATCTTCCCTCAATTTTAGGAATAAAATCTCTTAATTTTAGGGATAAAATCTCTTCCTTCCTATTAAGGATTATCCTTCCGAGAAATAAGAGATTTGGAAACTGGGAAATCCGCTAATAAATATCTATTTTGCGTATTTTCCGCTTTCATGTACTTATCCATAACGGACTTCCTATATGTAGTTTGATGGTCGGCTAGGGGACTTAAAACTCTGGACGAACCGCCCTGAAGCAGGTTTATGGGAAAACACCCTGGCTTTCTCACACGTGCTTCAAGACTTTCCCGTTTGGATAGTTCCACTTAATCTTAATATGGCAAGTGTGCTTGGGCCATTTCACAATGCGGGCCTTAGGCCCATCAAGTAGTGGGTCTAGGTCTACACACCATGGTGGCTCGCCAATGCCCCCTTTTCCATGAAGATTTATGCTTTTTCACTGGGAAAATACGGCAGCTTAAACTCCATGTGGAAAGTTGAAAGGACCGGAAGAATTAAAGAAAGACATTGAACGCGGTCAGAAGCAATGGCTGGTTCGGATATAAAGTGCGTGGGAAATGCACGTTTCCCAACATGTCTACGGCCTATGATGTCTTGGCGGCACATTTAATGCACTCCTTGATGTTTTGCCCTTATATATAGGGGTTAGGCTCCAAGGCTTTCCCTTTTTACGATTTCGCAAAACTGTTTACCTACTGCAAATTCCTTTCTCCTGAGTTTCTACGAACTTTTGTTTTAAAGGAATTGTCAGAGACCCCTTGACAACTTTTAATTTTTCGGTGAGTTTTTTGTGGCTATATTTGTTGAGTATTTTTGGGTTAGAAAGTTCTCGTTTCTTCCTGAGGAAGCAAACATCGTTTCACATAAATTCCTTTAGGGTTTTTTTTCAATAGCAAGCCGAAACCTCTAGAGGGATTTCTTTGCTCATAAATGGCGAGAGGTCACTTGGGTAAAGATTCCACCAACAGTTGGGAGTAAGAGGAGGACCCTCTAGAAAACACTCCAATAACAAGGTACTAGTCATCAAGTATGTTCAGAGAGGACTTGCTGGGTCCTTCAAACAAGTTCTTGCCACCATTAGATTGGAGGTGTTAGATGGCATGGCTACCTCAACCATAAGAACGGCAGATAATATCATTTATTTTACTCGATAGCAGTTTGTTGCTGGACTTTGCCTCCCCATCCCTTCTTTGGTGAAGCAGTTTCTACACTTTACTAAGGCACCTCCTGCACTCATAAATCCGAATGTCTTTCAGATGGATGGGTCAGGAGTGTAAAGCAAACCTCTACCGCCGGGATATTTCAATGCATTTGTTTTATTTACACCCTAGCTCGGGATCGGGGGGGTCAGCTTTATCTATGTCTCCGCCCACGCCCCGACCCGCACTTTGTAATCCGATCTTCTGACCCCCTACATCGGAAGCAAAAGGGGCTGTCTTGCTAAAGGTTCGTGGTACGAGACGCCAGCGCCTCCGCCTCTTTCGATCTAAACCGCCTCTCTCGCTCCCAAGTTTGTTTCAACCCTCAGGGCTTGTACTCTCCAGCCTGCTTTCAGGTATACGCCTCTTCTTTGAAATTTTTGTGTTTTGACATGCCCTTCCTTTCTCTTCGAAACTCTTTTACAGAGATCACAAGGCAAAAGCTGGTTAGTCAAGGGCAAGGTCGTCCCGGGTCCCAACGAACACTAATACTGTGATCACTGAGGGGTATTCGAATCATGTGCTCCTCTTATCCGTGAAGAACTTACGGGAATTAGGCGCCAGCCCCTTCCTTTACATAGTCCCTATCATTCACCGTCCACTGTTGGGAGAACTTATTGAGGGTGAACACTTTGTCCTTGCCGACCTTCTAAAGTCAATCCCGGGTAGCTTTTCACAAGCAGGGTCCGCTTAAGAGCCTCAAGTCGAGATCACTAAAGGAGTCTTGGTTAGCATTGTCCAGCTTAATCAATCACCCTTGGTTGTGCAGGATCCAAAGCCTGCCCCCTAAGCAACAAAGAAGAAGAAAGGAAAAAATTGGGAGAGCTCTACATGTGCAAAGGCTATCGACGCAGTGGTTGGAAGGTTTTGTATCGTGCACATCCAGCCGGCTTCAAAAGAAGCTTAGGGGGTCGTCCCATTCTGATTATGTTTTAATTAACTGAGGAGAGTGCGGAAGATATGTCCGGGGCCTCGCCGCTAGATCTGTCGTGGGCGGATGCCCGCAAGCCGCCGTTGCTCAAAGGAGACTACCCCCGCCCCAAAGGACCGCATCGATAAGCGACCCAAACGTTTTGGTCCAGACGGAGAGGATCAGAAGATCCCGGTGGCAGTTACTTTGTACTCTCCAAAGCGAGCCTTTGGTATCCTTCCGGCTTTAAAGGGCGCCGCCCAAGGTGTCCTCGGGGAGGCTTGTGCATGGTTAGAGGATGGATTTCACCAGGGACTCCTAAAGACCGATGACCGCTGGCGAGGCTCCCTGATAGAGATGTCATTGTACCGCCGGCCTCTCCTAGGTAGTTCCAACCCAATCGCGCCCTCAGAGGACTAAGAGCCTACCAGCTAGTCAGACTCGCCATTCAAATCGATGAAGTAGGATTACCCCTCGGTAGATGCGTCTGCCCCGGGTCCAGATGCTACCTAGTCAATCATCAACCGCTAGAATCCCTTCGATCAGAGGGACGCTTCTATCACCGATATGCGTGAGCTCTACCCCACCAATCTTTGAATACCAGTGGTGGCTCTCTCTAAAGAGTATTCTATTCCATTCCATTCCCTTCCCCAACTACTTAGATAAAAAGTCTTACCAACATGTGGCCGAGGACAGGATGTATATTCGGAACCATGACTTTAATGAGACGTATGTCGGGGTATGGTCACTCTAATCGCTTGACTGAGTCCTCATGTCAGGGTTTTCCTAACACTTTCCTTGTAGGCTGTCATTGCCATCTCGCAACACATGGCGCAACATAGGGGAACTTCTCACTCTGTGGGTCATGACGATGCTGAGAAGTTATGACGGCTTATGTCAAACATCGCCTGGGCACTGTGCCTAGAAGATGGTCAGCAAGGCCGCGGGTAGATCCGCCATCGGGGAAACAAACAAGGAGGCGATGCAAAGAGGGCTCCAGGGCAAAAAGGAGAGGGATGAAGCCAAGGCATAAGCCTGGCGTCGCCTGAACTAGCTTGTCATGCGAGTGATGCGAAGACACGAGCGGAAGAGGAGCTAGCTAGGGTCCGAGACGCCCTGGCGACCACCGAAAAGGCTAGGTGCAAGGCTGAGGCTGAGGTAGAGGTCGCCCGCCTGGAGGTTGAACGAATTTCTCTTCTGTTGGAGATCGAGGCGACAAAAAATGAAGTGTCTTCCCTTCAATCACAGGTGGATAAGGATAAAGCAACCCTGGAGGAGGACTACCAGAAGGCCTGGGAGTTGATCTTCGCATTCGGCCACAGATGTTGTACACTCAAACAAAACATCTATGGAGACTAACTAAAGGTTCAGGCATGAATGCTCGACTTCAAACCTAATTTCCTCTAGGAGTTCTTCATGAACCCCCAGCCTCGGCCTCGAAAGGCACCTAACTGAGGCCACAACAACCTAGGCGGAGTAGAGCAAAACAGAAAAGAAGGCAAAGGATCCAAAGAAAAATGCTCCTGCTAAGGACTTTACTAGAACATCTTAAGCTCTCTTCTCCCCCATTTTTGTTGTAATCACTGTTTCTCGACCCATAACTTATATGTGTATTTTTCTCGACATTATCATGATATGAAATACAATTTCAGTTTTACTTATACTATTGATTTCCTCTATTATCTCACAACCCCTTCCATGAATCTGACTAGGATAGTTGTCAGGATATCAATGTTAAGTTTTTTAAAAACCTAGAAGCCGGTAGGGCTCAGACATACAGGTAAGGCACCATTTTCTGGTTCATTCTAGCCAACAAAGCAAGAGTCATCACGTGCTGCATGTGCCAACAAAGGAGCCATGCCTCGGTATTTTGAAAGCAACAAGCTATGAGTCACATCCGGGTCTTTTTGAAAGTACAGCGTGCCAGAGCCACATCTCGATCTTTGAAAGTGCCAAGCAGTTATAAGCCACATTTGCCTTTGAAGCGCGCTGTGCACGAGCCACATCCGATCTTAAAGTGCGTGATGCTAGAGCCACATCTAGTCTTCAAAGTGCTAGCAGCTATGAGTCAAGATATGGTCTTTTTGAAAGTGCAAGCAAAGTTAGGAGCCACATCCTGTCTTTGGAAAGGCCGCCAGTTAGGCCCAGCCACTTGGTCTTTTGAAAGTGTCAAAAGGCTAGGAGCCACATCTGGTCTTTTGAAAGTGCCAATAGGCTAAAAGCCACTTCTAGTCTTTGATATGGGGACTATTCCAAGAATTAAAAGAAAATGTGTTGAAGGAAATTTAATTGATAATACCTTTAAAGAAAATTTTATTGATAATATTCCTAGAATTGAAAGAAAATACTTTAAAGGAAACTTAATTGATAATACCTTTAAAGAAAATTTTATTGATAATATTCCTAGAATTTAAAGAAAATGCTTTAAAGGAAACTTTGTTGATAATACCTTTAAAGAAAATTTTTTATGATAATACCTTTTAAGATGCATAGCATTCCACATCCTAGGCACTGTCATCCCGTCTAGTTTATCTAATGCATACAATCTGGCTACCCCCACTTTTATTATCATGTATGGCCCTTCCCAATTCGGTTAGAACTTGTCGGATGTTGAGTCAGCCTTGTTTTCAAAGACCCTTCTCAAGACTAGGTCTCCGGCTCTAAATGCACGTTGTCTTACATGCCGATTGTATTGGTTTGTTATTCTTTGCTGGTACGATGCCATACGTACAACCATAGCTTCACAAAGTTCGTCTGTTGTGTCTAAGTCTTTGGCAACAGCTTCAGTATTAGCCTTCTCAAGGATTTCCATTCGAAGCGTGGACACCCTAATTTCTATAGGAATTATGGCCTCCATCCCATAGGTGAGGGCGAATGGGGATACTCCAATCGACTTCCGGCTGGTTGTTCTATAGGCCCAAAGAACTCCTGGTAGCTCGTCTACCCATTTTCCTTTAACTGAATGTAGTCGCTTTTTCAAAGTCATCAAGAGAGTTTTGTTAGATGCTTCCGCTTAGCCATTGCTATGCGGGTACAGTTGGGTTGAATACAAGTTTTTGATTTTCAACTCCTCACATGGAAAATTTCAATATTTTAGCGCCAACCGTACCCATCAAGCCGCCATACTAACTGAGGCTTTCCGAATCAATAAACCATATCTTCCAAACAAATTGAACTAATTTCCATTCGATGGAGGTGAAGGCTTCGCCTTCCTATCCATTTGCTTAAATAGCTATGGCAATCTCATTAAGCCAACTTTTTTCTAAGTCATGTAGGCAAATTCCTGCCTAACTAGGAGACAACCCCCATTGAGCGAAGGACCGGGGGCTTGGGTTGGTGGTTAGAACTTGAGCTAGCACCCTTGAGATGGGGGCTTGTCGCTGGCAGTAGTTGCACTTCCTAACGTAGGTGGCTGCATCTGATCTCATGGTTGGCCAATAATAACCTTGCGTATGGGCCCTGTGAGCTAAAGTTCTGCCGCTTGGATGGTTTTCGCATATTCCTTCGTGGAGTTCTACCAATATATACTACCCCTGCTAACTAGTGAGACACTTGAGATACGGCCCGTCTAGAGACCGTTTATATAATTGCCCATTCACAAGGGAAAATCTAGTCGCCTGGACCTGAATCTTGTGGGCTTTAATTCTATTATCTAGAAATTCTCCCAAGCTCAAATAGTTCACTATTAGAGTCATCCAAGAAGAACAGGCTTCATCTATTTCCTTTATCTAGTTGGTAGTAATTGATGATGCCGGTTGGAGATAGACAGTGAGGAATATTATTTCTTTTATTGGGAAGGATGAAGCTACTGCTACCAATGCGTTTGCCTTTTCATTCGAATCTCTTGGGATATGCACAAGCTTCCAAGCTACAAAACTCTCCAATCGTTGCTTGACCAGACTTGCATACTTGACCATGCGCTGGTCTCGCATTTCGTATTCTCCATTTACATGTCCCACTACTAGTTGAGAGTCACTGCGTATGATGAGCTTTTCTGAGGATACAGACTTTGTGAGGTCGATTCTGGTAAGGATTGCTTCATATTCAATCTCATTATTAGACGCGGGGAAGTCTAGCTGTATGGCTTGTTCTATCCTTTCCCCAATTAGGGCTTTAAGTTGCAAGCCGACTCCAACTCACGTTTGACGAGAAGTGTCATCCACATTAAGGATCCACCGGCCAGCATGTAACACCCCAAATTATACCCTATTAATTTATTACATGTTTAGTGTATAATATAAGTAAAATTTTCATTTTTCGGAAATTGAGTACTAAGGGTAAATTGGTAATTTGACATTAAGGACCCAAAGGTGACATGAGAAGATTATATGCTAAGTTAGAAATTGAATAAGTTGATTTGCAAATAGATTGAATAGGAAGGACCAAATGGCAAAAATGGAAAGTTAGGCCAAAATGGTATAAGACCAAAAGACCAAACATGGTCTTAGGAGAAGAGAGTTTTCTCATTTGTGATTTGGGAAGGTTAGGGCATTCCGTTGGGGAGAAGGAGAAAGAGAGAAAAGAAGAAGAGAAGAAAAAAAAGGAAGAAGGAATAAGAGGAGAAGAAGAAGAAAATCCAGGTTTGGAACTTTGGTATGGAATTCTTGTTTGGAACTCTTGTATTTGTTTGTATGGAACCTATGTATGGATTTGTTGGTTAAGAAACTATCCTAACTCTTTCTTTGTCTATGTTTGGGTTAAGAACACCCTAACTCTTCAATACATGTGTATTTTGGTTGGTTTAAGTCAGTTTTGGGGTTAGTTTAGTTTTGGTTGGAAGATTTCTGGTGAAAATGGCCCGGCGGCCATTTCTCTGAAAATACGCAGATAATACTAAGTCTTGAGTTAGTCTTAGGTGCTCAATCATTATTTTCAGCCTAGAGGAGGTTGGTACGATGCGAGAGTTAAGTCTGGGTCTTTTCAAGCTATTTTTAGTCCAGAGGGTAATAAGTATCGGTACTGAAAGCTGAGTACCAGTACTCAAAGTGATTAAAGGTCCAGATGATGTTAAGTACCGGTACTGAAAGTTGAGTACAGGTACTCAAAGTGGTTTAAGGACCAAAAAATGTTAAGTACCGGTACTGAAAGTTAAGTATTGGTACTCAGGTTGTCTAAAATCAAATCCTTCTTACAAACTACGTTTACATTATGTTCGTCTGTGAATTCCAAATGAAAGGGTCAGTACATGTATAAAAGTAATATGAAAAATGCTTTGTACCCGCTTCGCCTCGGCGATCCGGTTGTTGGGTAAACATTGTTTCTTGCCCTCATTTGCTAATGGGATTAAGAATGATATAACGAATTCTGAAACACATAATCATATGTCTGCTTAAGACCGAATAGTGAATAAACTTTTCGTTCAATGCTTGGCCTCTTGCTGGTACTATGGCATACAGTACGTGGCGGAGACCGTCTCTCTAATCAATGCTTCGGTATGCCTGCTAGTGCTACGACACTTCTGTTACGTGGGCAAGCAAGTCTATGATTGGTGCTTCGGCACTCTTGCTAGTGCTATGACATACATTCGTGGGTAGGCGCGTCTCGTCGGTCTTGGCCACTCCTGCTAGTTCTGGCCGCCACATTGTAGGTAGCATGTCTCTTATCGGATGTTTGATGCTCGCGCTAGTGCTCGTAACATACATTGGGATTGGGAGGCATGTCTGCGATGGATGCTTGGTACTCCTGTAGTGCTACAACGCCACATTACGATGGGTGAGCATGTCTCTAATCGATTAGCCGGCACTCTTGCTAGTGCTATGACATTGTGAGGCAAGCATGTCTCTAGATCGTCTTGACCTCCTGCCGTCTTGTGGCATACATTACGTGGGCGGACACGTCTGCAGTGGAGTGTAGGCACTCTGTTAGTGCTCTGACCGCCCACATTACGTGGCGGGCCGCGTCTCTGTTCGGTGTGTGCAGCCCGAATTTTTGTTGTGTTATCTTTCCTCTCATTCATTGTTACCGATCTATGCAAGCAAATACTTATATGTTTTATACATGAATAATATGATACATGAAATTAAAAGTACTTAATTTTGTTCTATGGTCTATACCGGCAAACATTTATATGATAAGAATATAGATAATGAAACGATAAGAAAAATAGTAATCATGATTACATTGTAATTATGTGTAAGTACCTATGGGTACCTTACATACAAGATCTGCATGAACTCTTACAAGAGATATGAAAACCATGTCATAAGAATTATGTTATATGAAACCTCTGTTATAGAATTTTGTTATACGTAAACTCTGACATATGCATTATGTTAAATGTATCCTGCAATTGTGGACACTTAGAGTGATCTATATTTTGTTATTTGTTTCACTAAGCTATAAGCCTTGCAGTGTTTATCGTGTAGGTCTTGAAGAGGACGTTAAATTTATTCCACGTTTGCGAACTGACAGTGATAGGAGTCCACGTGAATCTGACTCTCTTTTGTAATGTAAATGTAAAGTTTTGTAATAATTGGAATTTGTTTATGTACAAGTAATGAGACTCGAAATATGTACAGTAGGTTTAAAACACCATCGGTGTTAGTACTAAGTTTTATTTCCTTATGAAATTATATGAAATGGGTCTGATGTTAGAAACGAGGTTAAGAGTCCCGGTCCCATGTCCGCCCCTCTCTTTGCGGGTAGGGTGTGACCATGTCGCCACAGTCGCATGCGGATTGGGGTAGTTACGCTAAAAAAATATGTCAATATCTGTCCCTTGATACTGGCGGGTTTATGCTGAATCAGATTCGCCCAGTTGATCGCTGGAGCCGTCCTTCTGATAGGTCGGAAGCGACATAGTGCTTCACAAAGGGAGATTGGTCAGCAAGACAATAGGGTGAGCCTAAAAGTAGGGGTGAAGCTTCTTAGCTGCCTCACGGAGGCCTAGTACTGCTTGTTTGAGGCGGGTATATCGGGTTTCTACTTCATATAAATATTTTCTTATGAAAAATATTGGTTTCTGCTTTCGGTTTTCGTCTTCCTTGAACAAAGCTGCACTTACTAAGGCTTCTAACATCGCAGTAAAGATGATGCTCTCCTTTTTGCCTACAGAAATTTGCTTGAGTGGCAGTTCGGTAAGATATTGTTGATCGCCACGAAAGCTTGAGTCGCGTCCTCGACCTTTTTAGCTCCCCTTAGAGTGATAGAAAATGGTTTTGTCGATTACGTGAGCAAGATATGAGCAGCGCGAGAGAACATGAGTCGGCGGTTAGTTAATGCACTCCTTTTCTAGAGGTAGGAGCCTGAGAGTCCATTATAGCTTTGAGTTGAATACAGTTGGCCCCTCTATCCCTCTATGGAGTCACCATAAAGCACAAAAACTTGCTCAGGCCCTTTCACAGACACATTTCAAAGGGTTGAGTTTCATGTCGTACCTTCGTAATAGCTCAAAGGCTTCTTATAGATGCTTGGTGTGGTCGAAGCGTTCTTTGGATTTCATAAGCATGTCATCGATATAGGCTTCCATGGTGTTGCCCAACAGCGGTCGAAATATCCTAGTTAGCAATCTTTGATAAGTTGTGCCAACATTCTTTAAGCCAAAAGGCATCACATCATAGCGGTATAAATTGTGCGGTGTAATGAAGGTCGTTTTCTATACGTCAGGCAGGTGCATGGGAATTTGATGATACCCAGAGAAAACGTCTAAAAACGACAATATTCCATGCTCGACTGCTGCATTAACAATTTGGTCTATACGTGGCAAGGGGAAGCTATCTTTTGGACATGCTTCGTTGAGGTCAAAATAATCTACACATACTCGCCACTTACCTCCTTTCTTTGGAACCACCACCATGTTGGCTAGCCATTCGGGGTACTTCACTTCTCTAATGAAACCTACCTTTAGTAAGTTGTCTACTTCCATCTGAATGATCCAATGGCAATCCAGGTGGAAACGCCTCACTTTCTGTCTTACTGGTTTGGCCGCATGGATAATATTTAGTTTGTGAGAGGCCACCGTCGGGTTAATTCCAACCATATCTAAGTGGCTCCAGGCTAATACATATATGTTATTCAATAGCACGAGTCATAATTGCTTCCTTTCTTCATTGGACAGGAAAGAACTAATGTAAGTGAACTTTTGGCTTGAGTCGATGTTACCTTTCGGAGGATCCGGCCAGCGGATCCTTATCTTAAAGCCACGATATGGCGTATGATTGTGCTTTGCGGGGGTTTGATCTTTAAGGGGAGGTCTTTTAGAGCTTTTCTCTCCTCTCTGTTCCCATATAAATAATTATGCTTTGTTGTTGTGTGGCGGTTAGCGCCAAAATGTCCAACTTGCCCAGCGTTAATCAAATAGTGATTTGGTGGTAGGTTGAAGGATAGCTTTCATCGAGTGCGGTCGAGCGCCCATTATGACTGTAAAGGCCTAAGTCTTGACAATTGGCAAAACTTGCTAAGTGATCGCTGCGCTTTTCTGAGGAGCGCCAGCGTCTCTGGAGTTACGGTAGTTGCACCATTAAAACCGGAGAAAGTTCGCCGGATGAGTTTACCACACCCTAAGGAGCTTCATGCGCGGAGAATTTGAGTAGTTGCAACAAGTTCTATCTATTGCTGAAGATCTACCGATTGGTGTACATCGAAAGCGGATTAATAAGGAGGGTGAGCACCAGTGCATCATAGTAGGGCACAATAATCCTGTTAGGGTTGACATGAGGAAAGGATATGGGGTCATCTATTGGCTTGGTTTCTTCGTGCCTACCTTCTGCATGGATAGCATTTACCCTGACCTTAACTGTGGCAGCTCTCAAAATGCAGTGGTGTGACCCGTCACGGTCATCGGACGGGACACAGTATATAGTTTATGATGCGGATTAGCAGGATTCTGGAATGCTTAGTGGTCTGTTCGCGAAACGCCTACGATTTCACCCCGTGGTCAAGTTCTCTGATATACCTTTTGGGGTGTCCTGCTTTGACAATATTTTCCACGAAGAACTTTAAGCTTCAGCACCTGACGGTTTCATGCCCATGATCTCTATGATAGTCGCACCGTAAGGATTTGTTTCTTTGGGAGGAATCCGTTTGGATCGGTGCAGGTCATTTAAACTTTGACAAGTCGCTAATTATAGGCAATAGCCTCTCATAAGAGACGTTCAAGGGGGTGAATTGTCAGAGCTCTCTCTTTTTCTGTGACTGATTACAGGATCGCTTTCGGTCTCTGCTCTAACTTTCCTTAGCTTCAGACTGCTTCTTTCCAAGTGGCTTATTTCCCTCAGTCGGCTAGTTTGTAATCATGACAATCTGGGTTGTTGCACAGATATTGTCCTCCAACATTGAGTACCTATCGACCTGCTTGTATAATTCTTCCATTGTTGCTGGTGGGTCTAAAGATAGTGACTGGAAGAAAGGAGTAGATGGCCCAGAGCTTCTCATCAAGTTTTGGAGGACTGCATCCATGCTATACGACTCTATATGCTGGATGGCTTGTCAGAACCTCCTTGTGAAGTCTCAAATAGACTCTTCTTCCTGCTTAAGAATAGTTTGTAAGAAGCATATGTTCCTCTTTTATTGCACTGAACATAGATACTGTGATACGAATGTCGCCCATAGTTCATTGAACTAGTTTATTGAGCTACGCAAGAGCTTGTTGAACCAAGCTAACGCAAGCCCCCGTAAACTAGCCAGGAACACTTTACACAACAGACGATCATTGTCGACATTTAGTATCATCTCCTAATTATAATGGAGGATGTGATCGTAAGGGTCGGTAGAACCATCAAACGTGGCAAAAGCTAGTATGACAAACCCGCGAGATGGCTCGTAGTTAAGAATGTGTTGTCCCAAGGGCAAGGAGAGCATGTCATCGGGTCTATGAATTAAGGCTGCAGGCGGCATATAAAATGTTGGTCCTGTACCAAAGGCAAGATGTACAAACGACATTTATGGTATCATGCCTCACAGACATCTTGAATTAATCATACCCTTCATGTAATGTAGGCAACACGTTCCCAAGGGCTTGAACTAGCTGATTCTACCTCCTACCTCCCTCCCTCCCTCCCTCCCTCCTTGCTCTGTAGGATTCGCCACTAACGGTATCATTGAGGGTAGAGAGATGCGAAGGCCTTTTGCGCAATTTGGCCTTTGTGCTCTCTCGAGCATTTTTTGTCGATGAGAGACTCAAAGATGGGGAACTACTTGAGGACAACTCATCATCTGCTAGGGTATCGACATTGTTAGAGATAATGGACTCCTTCCCTCTATTGCGAGAGATTGGATGCACAGCTCGACCGCTATCACCGATACGTCTTTTCGAGATTGCGACTTTTTCTATTTGGGCCCGTGGGTCATTCTTCTCCTACTCTGACGTCGGCATGACCCTATAACTCCTTCATACATCCTTTGCTTGCTCTCTATTTCCTCTCCATGTCGGCCTGATGGAAGATTGATCGTCCTAGTGATTGGATGTCAGATTGGTTGGCATTGCGGCTACGACCGTCGGATGGGGGAGGGAATCGGCAAAGCTCTAGGTAACGGGGGGCTATTATACAATCGTTGAAGTCAAGCCCTCACGACCTGTAAATGAGACTTTCTGTTCGGTTCCCACAGACGACGCCAATTGTTGTTACCTAGATCGTCGGAACCTCAGGAGCATCGACAACGCGTGAACGCAAGTGATCAGACGGCGATGTCTTGAGCCACCTCTCCGATGAAGCAGAAGAAGAAGAAGAAGAAGAAGAAGCAGAGAGTTTTAGCACAGTTCGAATGCCCTTACGTCATGGGAGATCTTCTCGATTTATAGGCCGTGGTTCATTAATCTTCCCTTAATTTTAGGAATAAAATCTCTTAATTTTAGGGATAAAATCTCTTCCTTCCTATTAAGGATTATCCTTCCGAGAAATAAGGGATTTGGAAGTGGGAATCCCGATCATCTCTCTTTGCGTATTTTCCCACTTTCCTTGTCTTACTGATCCATAAAAGGACTTCCCATATCTCAGTGGATGGTCGGTTGTGGGACTTAAAACTCCCGAGCGACCGCGTTGAAAGGCCCGAGTACATGGGAAGCTTATTTTCAGTTTTCTCAAATGTGCTTTAAGACTTTCCTGTCTAGATAGTTCCGCTTGGTCTTAATACGGCAAGTGGGCTTGGGTCGTTTCACAATGCCGGCCAAGCGGGCCTTGGGTCATCGAGTAGTGGGTTTAGGTCTAAAGACTATGATACTCACACTTATTTAAAACGGTGAGCACTCTACCACATGAGGTAGGTATAATAAACATTATTATGATTTTATTTAGGTTTCTAAAATGGAAGGTTTACTTTATGGTTAATTGTTAAAGCTTTATTCTTAGGCTCTCGGTCAAGGCTCTAGAGATAAGAAAATTGATTTTTTTTTTTTTTTTTTTCAAGCTTTTGAATGGGTACTAATGATTTTTCAAAGGAAGCACTTTGACAAAAAAGTTTGAGGGGGAGGGGCATAGGCCAATGCTGGATCAACTTGCAAATTTATGTTATACATTTATCAAATAGTAAGATTTAGATCAACTTGTATAATACAAATTAATCTTAATGAATTTTATAATCTCATTATTAACTTAAGTTTATCATTAAACTATTTAATCTATATTTAATTCATTTTAATTTTATTGTTAAATAAATAAGTTAATTAAATCATAAATATTTGGTTGATTGTCATCTAAAGCATTCCCTAAACTTTGTCTTTCATCAGCTTTCTGCTTCTTTTCCAAATTCAGAAAAAGAAAAAAACAACTTTGTGTTCTAATTAATGTAACCTTCTGTGATGATTGGAAGCTCCTTAAAGTCAAGATCCTCTGCTTTTTCTTTTGCTACAAGGGTCTTCAAGATCCCATTATCCTGTTAATCATAGATACCATTAGTTTGTCTAATTGAAGCACAGAAACTCGTTTATCCAGTTGAACATTTCCTATATTTTGATTTGATTATAAGCATGAATGGAATAAATATGTCTGTTAAGGAACGTGTTCTACAAGTTGGTGCAATAAATTATGGACCATTTGTGAAATAGTGGGATTTTAATAGAAATAAAGGCACGAAAATAAATCAGCATATATGAACAAACATAAGAGACTGGTTTCACAGTTTGGCCAAGCCTACATCTATGGGACTGAGCCTAAATGCAAAGAATTTCACTATTTTTCAATTGGGTTACGTTTGATCTTACATGAAATAAGGTTCCCCCTTTCTCATATGTCTTCTTTCACCTAATTATCTCACAACATCTACACAAGGCTCCCCCTTGAAACATAGAATGAGATCTCCTTGTTCCCACAACAACATCTAGACTCCTACAAGCCCAAAAACATCATTCAACAAGGTGATAAAACCTCCAAATATTTATAGAGTTGGGCAATACCTGTAACATGTATTCAACCCTCAACAACCACCTTCTTCTTCTTCTACATTTTTGTTGTGTACCTTTGCTTCAAAACCGTGTCCCCAATTTAATATCCTTCAAGGGATCCTTGGTCAATATTTTGTATTTTCATGTTTCCTAATATGTCTCAACATGCCAACTTAAATATTATGATTTTATTTCATATTCATCACAATTAGGGGTCTCCAACGAGCCAAACTAGTAGGTCTGTTGACCAATCAATAGATCGAATCAAGCTTCGCATTTTGTTGAGGCCTGCGGCACAATCCACGGGCTTTGTACTAGGTGGGGCTAGGACTGAAGGGCTTAGCGGGCTTAGAATAGGCAGGCCTAACGGGCCTAAGAATTAAAATCATTTTTTTTTAATTTTAACCCCTCTCTCTAGCTTAAAATTTAATGCACCAACTAATTTGTCTCTTTATATGACTTATATAATAAACTTTTAACAAAATATGTATAATTAATAGGATTACATTATGTATTTTATAAAAAAATAACATAGGGATAAGGGCGCAAGCCTATATGGGAGGGGCCTAAAAGCCTATGGATCGGGTCTTAAATGAAGCCCGCGACCCGACCCTTCTAAAAATTGGCTCAAGCAAGGCTGGGCCTGAAACAAGCCTTGAGCCCGGGCATTTTAGATGCCCCTAAGATTCACAATGGAGAAAACATATAGTGTAAGGAACTTCCACCCCTATCAGAAGTGGGATATCACAATATATGCTTGCCATCTCAGATTAATATGCAGTGAAATGTTGCAGGAAATGCAAATCATTCAAGATGAGAATATCATTTTGCTATGCTAATAATGTGCGATGAATTTTACACAATACCAATGTACAAATTCTACTGTTAAGATACCGTTCAGAGTCTACACAGAAATAACCAAACCCAACACTAATTTCTTCCACTTCTGCAAATCTATAGGCATTTCCAAGTACCACACATTTTACATTTACAAAACCATTACTAACAAATGCCCAGGAACTGGTGATAGTTTGTTTAGAGAATGACCTAATAAATATGCCAATAACTCGCCTAAGGATGATATACTAAAGCCAAAGGAACCAATAAGAAGGATAACTATGACACATTAACACCCCCAATGCAAGCTTTTCTGGGCTGTACAGATTTATTTGCCTATCCCACTCTGCAGCTTTGAGTTCCATGTTTTATGCCCATAACTAGCTGGTTTTTGGGTTTCTCAAACTTTCATCCCTTCTCACGAAGAATAGTACTGCTGCGGCTGATGTGTGTACTGGATGTGGTCTATAGGAAGTAGGTTAGTTGCTTCTTCTTCCTCGAACCGCCTTCTCCATACAATTCATTCCACTGCTTCAGCTCATTCATCACAACTCCCTCAGAAGCAAAACTAGAAGCAACCTGCACAAGGTAAAAGATATTAGCTGCATGCCTTTTCCTGTGAAAGTCAGAAGTTTTGTACAGAGCACTTCAAGAAGAAATATGAGACTCAGAAGTATTTACCTGATTCTTTGCCTGCCTCATATCTTCCATGTTTAAGGGTCTCAAAACAATTTGTTCCTCTTCTTTAGCTTCTTCTTTGGCATCCGAAGCATCCTCTGAGCTTTGTGCTTCATCAGATTTCTGTTTCTTCTCCTGTAAAAAGAAAAATCAGCAAAAAAAAATGTACTCTATTGTGGAAACTTGTTGAAGAAAAAAAAAATACTTGGAGGAGCTAAGAGAGTTATTACCTTATCCTTCATTATTCTCTCTTGTTGTAATAGCTCCCTAACTGGCCGATAAGCTGCCGTCACGCACAAGTTCTGTTTCAATAGTTAATATCAAGAGTCAATACAGCTGGATTCGTAATCGATTCATGATTGCCATCAGTCGAAGTACAAACCTTAAGATCACTTCCAGTGTAACCTTCTGTCATGGTTGCAAGCTCCTTAAAGTCAAGATCCTCTGCTTTCTCTTTTTCCATAAGAGTCTTCAAGATCATCTCCCTGCTCTCTGCAGATGGTAGACCAACCATAATCCTGTTCATCATAGATACCGTTAGTTTGTCTAATTGAAGCACGGTTACACCTTTATATACTAGAACGTTTCTGATTCATGGATTTACTTCAACTTTGAGTTTTTACACTTTGATGAAGATCTGGTGCTTTTGTAGTTGAAGATTAAGGGATGCAATAAAAAATGAGATTGATGTTGAAGGAAAGAAAATATGCAAATCTACCTGCGCTCAAACCGCCTGATAATTGCCTCATCAAGGTCAAATGGCCTGTTGGTTGCAGCAAGAACAAGGATTCTCTCACCAGGTTTTGTCAGTAGCCCATCCCAATGGGTCATGAACTCATTCTTAATCTTACGCATTGCTTCATGCTCTCCAACTCTAGTCCGCTGCCCGAGCATGCTATCAACCTCATCAACAAAGATAATAGTTGGGGAGACCTTTGCTGCAAGTGTGAAAAGAGCTCGAACATTCTTCTCGTCTTCACCAAACCATTTTGAAGTGATGGTGGACATTGAGACATTGATGAAGTTTGCTCCAGCTTCATTGGCAATGGCCTTTGCCAGCATAGTTTTGCCGGTACCAGGAGGCCCAAAGAGCAATATTCCCCTACAAGGCTTAAGAAGCCCACCCTTGAAGAGGTCTGGCCTTCGGAGAGGGAGCATGACCAGCTCCTGAAGCGATTCTTTAATGTCATCCAAAGCACCAATGTCATCAAATGTCACTCCAATCTCATTTGCTGGGATAACCTCCGGCCTTATACGCTTCTCAAATTCATTGTCAGGTGGAACTTCCTGCAGGGAAACAATTAACAGTTTGACAGTCAAAAGAGTAAGGGAAAGATGGCTTTCTTAAAATAAAATTCTCTTTTACAAAAATCAGCATTGTCTTCTCCTAACTCTGTTTTAATTTTTCAGAACACATGACGCATTTATGACAGACCAAGCATCTCATTGCATTAAAATTCAATGCATGAATCCACAAGATTTCATCTCTCGCATTTCTCTGGAGTTTTTGAAAGGAAAAGGACTTACTGGAGTTTTTGTTGCAGGTTGATTCTCACCATCCTTCTTTGCAAGAGCAGATTTCTCTGTCTCGCTTTTGCTTCCAGGTGCTGAAGTCTCAGCCTTTCCTTCAGGCTTTCCACCAGTACTCCCTTCCCCTTCGGTATCCTAAATTCAATAAAAATACAAAGCATATAATTAAAGCACAATGGTATGCTTATGTTCCAATATCAACCACACCATCCTCAGATTGTTCAATTGTAGAATTCCACGATATAACACAAACCTTAGACGATTCAGCATTCGTTTCCAGTTTTAGTGTGTCTTTTCCACCACTCTTACCTTTCTGGAATATGTTAAAGCCATGGGACAAACTGTACCAGGGCCACAAGATGAGTTATACTGGAACTTTGTCTGAGATGAAAATAAATATGTAAAGAAGCCGAGAAGACAGAAGAATAAAAACAATTGTACCTACCTCTTGAAAGATATGACAAGCTTTCCATTTCGGTATTCTGGATCTTTGTTCTTCATCAAATGGTAAGATATAGCAGATATTACAATCTCTTCTATGTAGTTACTTAGGATCATAGAGTCTGCATGGCAGATGGAACCCAGATCATCACAATCGAGATCATTTGCTGCTAGCACCTCAGCTATATGATTTTTGTTTTCCTGAAACTGGATCATCTTTATCTCCTCTTCCAGCTGGGCTTTCCAGCAATTAAGATGACTTTCATCCTCGGGTGGCCTGATTTCAATATTGTAAGGAAATAGAAGGCTCACTCTTTCATCCACTTTTCTGTTCTCATCATCAGGGTCCAACATGCAGGAACCAAGTACCACAATTGATCCTGAAAGTTTGTCCAACATTTTCAAGAACAATTTGTAAAATCTGTCCGATTGGAGAAGAAACTTCTTAACATCCTTGATGTATAAAATAATGGGACGTGTCTCCGATACTGAAACCAAGACCTGTTGGTAATATAACACCTCTGCCAGTCAGTAACAAAAATAAACAATATTTTCCTCGATCTGAATCATAATAAAGCATCATCAAAACAAGATCATGCATGAATATTATGGGACTTAGACTTAGAACAGAACTTATTCATCATTAACTACCTTGTAAAGTGACTGCAAAAGACATTTCTCATCAAAAACCCAATTGATTGTGCGCTTGACAAGAGCTGAACAAAAGAATTGAGCAGCAGTAAGAATAGCATTTATTTCCAAAAGAGAGGTAAGTAACTAAAAATTACGGGATGACAATGAAGTAACACCCAATATAAAACAAGGAAATAGAGCATGTCATAGTGGTATATCCCAAAGGAAAAATAAGGCCACACTCAAATTACTGAGTAGCTCGTGTCCAAAATTCCAAAATAGTAACAAATATAAGTTTGAGGGGAAATAGTCCTACACAAAAGATTATTAAACTTCAGAGATAATATTTTCATTTTGCAAACAACGCAACAAGTTGTAACAAAAAGCAGAAAATTCACAAAAGAAGCGTACTCATAGCTGTATGTTTGTGAACATTCAGACCCAAAAAAATGCATAGCAAAATAAAAACAACTTTAAATTGGCTGAATTCTAGACAATTGGTTCACTACTTTAAAACTTGGAAATGTAGCATTATGAAAATCGAGTAAAGAGAGGATAATGGATTTAAATTTAGCATCACATGCCCCAAATAAAGCATCAGGTGATGAGTACACTGTCTCTGATGCTCCCTAATGCTCACATGTAGTAAAACAAAAGTCAGATTGATTGGAAAACTTTACTATCCTGTTCATTGATCTATTTGGTGAAAATTATGGATAAATAACGGATGCTTTACAGTTTGTACTGGACATGTACATGAAGTTGAGATGGTTTAGGTGATCATTTCCTTGATAGGATCCGTCCAACATGGAATGCCTATAAATGTGTGTTATTGAATGGCAGCTATCCAAGGAAACTAAGAGCATTTTCAATTGGGCTCTGAGATGCGACCTGAACTTGTAGGGGTAGATTGGGAAGCAACAGTCTTCGTATCAGATGAAGCAGAAGAATTCCTGCGATGCTTTGGAGGATTATTAGCACCTGCTGTACATCTGCAAATATGTAAAGCTGCAGATTTAGAAATAATGCATGATACTTAATATGTGAATGGACAAACCTTCTAATCCCAACTATTTGAGGCCAGGATTAAAAGTACAATTGGTCCACCATACCTTGATTTAATATTGGCACCACTGCTTTGCCTGGATAATGTACCTGTGATAGAAGTTCTGATCAGAGCTAGTTTTGGAGAAAATAGAATAAATAAGAGGTAAAAAGAACAAAACAACAAAGAAAATCAAAAGGCGTCAATTGAAGTTTTTAAAAATAAATTTAAATGTTTGTTTCAACAGGCAAGGTATAGTATATCAAGACTAATGATCATGGATAACTAAAAAAGCATCTTTAAAACCATAGGCATTCCTCCTCTGCCTATTATGAATTGTATGGACATTGTTATGGCTTTAGCTCAAGTTTGAGTTGGTATGATGTGCATACTTGGCCTTGTAGTTAACAAATTAAGCTTTCTGTCAATTGGTTGTCTAACATGGCATCAAAACCTTGGTTTACAAGAGGTTATTTTTTTGTTCTGACCAATGTAAAATTCTTCATTTATCAAGACTATGAGCAACTCCGAGAAAGGCTGTCCAGGACAAAGGGTATTACGGCTTTAACCCAAGAGTAAGTTGGCATGACATACAAAGTCGGCTCATCACCGATCAGTTTAAACTTTCAGGTCAATTGGTAACATACTTTCAGTGCCTTCATTGGTACACTAATATACTTTCAGTGCCTAAGTGCAAAACCAATAAACCAAACTTTCGGCAACACAAATAATTAGAAGAAAATTCACAAAACACTCAATAAACCTCAAAATTGTACCACTTGACTTGTGAAAATTGAAGTTTTAAATGTTAGAAGCTATAATTCTATTAATACCTTTGGTTTCTTCTCCTTGGGGAAGGATTGAGAAAGAGCCAAGAAAACTGGACATTCGCCCCAATGTTGTTTCTGAGCTAGACTTCTTGGAATACTACAAATAGAAGCTCTCAAGTTAGGAAATACTCCATTAGAGCCAATTGGTTAACTTATCTATCACAGGGCAAGTATGAAGTGCTGGAACGAAAAGGATCTAATTGACAACTGAAGAATGACGGAGTACTATGTGGTTAAACTTGATCAACCCTCCTAAATCAAAATGCAAGCATTCAATGATGGAAAGGCATCATCATTTGAACAAACAAAGAAATAGAGAAAGCTTACAGATTCTTTTGTGGGACAACCATATTTTCCCTGCAGCTGTATCATGGCAATCATTGCAAGATTTAGTGATATAGTACACAAAGCTAACCTTAAGGACAATCAAGTCTATACATATTTCACCTTTAGAGAAAATTCATTAGCATCCAACAGAAGCAACTTTGCTTCAAATAAATGTGCTAAAGCTTTGGCGAGTGTTTGCTGATAAAGTTCTTCAAAAGAAAAACAAAAATAGAAGTAAAGAAAAAGGCAACCAAGTTAGACCATCAAAAGGACCCAGAAACATAAATAAGCAAATGCAGGGTCAGACCACATTTTCCAGATAACATACCAGCAGGTCCTGAGAGCAAAATTGCCCTGCTTCCAGGCGCAAGGTTTCGAGTGTGTTTAGAAAAGTCAGAGTGTTTTAGATGTACATATGCAGCACTTGTAAGTAATTCTTGTGTCTGCTCACTGTCATAGCCATTGATAGAAAGGAACATCAGAATAAAATATAAAAAGGGGCCATGAGAAATTTACATCAAGGTAAAATTTCTCAGTTTAGAATTATAGGGCATATGTAAACTAGAATGATATGAAAGTGTTGTACAGCTACTTCAGAAAATTGCAACACTCGGGTCAACATTTCATTTGATATTTCAAAAAAGGCTTATGAGAAACAATAGCTAAGAACTCCATGCATATCTTAATAAAGAATGATTAATGTATATAACACCTCAAAAGTAAGAAATTTGTAAAAGCTAAGACCTTGGAAGATGCCAATGCTGTCAAGTTTCTACTTCCTCAAACCATGTATCGCATACTACTAACCTGATCACAGAAAAAAAAAAGACCAAAAGAAAATCCTTGGAGTACATTTAATTAAGAGGAAATTTTGAAGTTTTGAAGACTTAAGGATTCAATAGTGTCAAAGAACAATTAACATAAAAACCCAAGAATACAAAATTGAATATTGTCACATAGAAAAAGTGCGAACATCAGTTACTACAAACATCCATATGGGCACATGAAGTGGCAGATACACAAACTGGTACAAGGTGCCTATTACAGTAGATATCGAAGGGTAACTTAAAGACAGCACTGGTGCATCAGAAAGTAATCAACAAGGCTGGAAAGTTGAATTGGAAGTGATGTCCACATCTCACCTTTAGTGCAACATAGTGCCCATCATCATCAACCTTTCTTCTCGCTTTTGCACTTACCAACATTGAGAAACAACAAAACAAAATAGAGAAAATATGGCTCCAAGAAACTCCCATTTTTAGAATTTCCTCGCCAAAATGCAAAATGGTTTACACAGTTTATTTCTAGTTTCAGAAACTAGAATTGAGAGAATTGGCGCTTGAGATTGGTTGATTGTCTCTCATAAGCTACTCTTATGAGTAAACTATGCTATAACAGATATTAAAGGCAACCAGGAACAACCGTTGTTAATATGCACTGAATGAATATTATAGCTCTAAATATGTAATATTAGCAAACATCCAAGAAGTATGAGAATAATAGGTAGATTCAGTACTGCTACAGGATGAAGCCTATGTGGTAAAAAAAGGGGAAAAGGAAGATGATGCTTTACGGGTACTTTCGAGATTCAACGAACTTCTTTTGAACATCAGACTTTAGAAGACATGAGTATCAAAAAGAACTAACAGTGGTCTTAAACAATTTAACACGGAACTCAAATCACCCCAAATTGTATCCTAGTCTAAACTTTTTCCTTCTTGGTAGGGTAACTTCTGACAAAGTCATAAACATAGGTACCTCAAAAAAGAGACCCTTAATTCCAAATCCCCCAATAATTTCTCTTTTTTTTATCCCTAAATCTAAAAGATGAACTTGGAACTCAAAACTGAAAATTCCACAGTTTGATTCCATTAACAAATGGAAAAGCTGGTATATGAAAAATGGAATCAAGAAAGTCCCAGATTCACTTGAATTGAATGTCACAAACCAACAATAAGAAAGGACAAAAAAAAAACAGAAAGATGGGAAAAAATTACAGAAAGATGGCGCAAAATTAGAGCCCCATCAAAATTCTAGAACTAAGAAAAGTATTAAAAGACTTTCAAAAGGGTACGAAATAAACAGTACTTTAATAGCAATACATCGTGGGTAACAGAAGAAACATATGCAAAAATATCTTCATACCAGATCATCCACATGGTGGTAGTAACAGACTAAATTGATTAAAATAATCAAACAATAATCTTAGTTTTAGTGTTAATACCATTACAATTTCCTCTAACAAGGCCTCCAAATTTTCATATGGATTCAAGAACAAGCAACAAACATAGCAAATTATCTATCATTGGGATGAAAAATTCATCAATCTCACTACCTGAGGAAATAAGGAAACTCTTCAAAGGTGATGGCGCTTTCCCTTCCATCTACAACCTGCCGCAGAAGCTCATGCACAATCTGCTCTTCTGTAATGGCATCCGGCGAACAATTCAGCCCCGCCCATCGGCTCACTGTCTGTCCGGAAGCCAAGCCGAGCCCGACTGAGACGCCCACCCCAACGCTCAGAGCAGACAACAAAATGTGCTTCTGTTCCATCACTTCAGGCCTCCAGCAATCAAATTCAATCAGCTCCCAAAAGGCAATACCCCTTCTCTCTTTCTCTCTCTCTCCAAAACCTTCACACGCAGACACAAACAGAGAACAAAGCTCAATCTCTATCCCAAGAAGCAAAAAAACAAATAACAGTTGCATATCCTCTTTCCCACTAATCACACTTGAATCCCACATCTTTGAACGCAAGTACCAGACGAAAAAACAAGAAAACAACTCAAACCCATCACCCAAAAGCCTGCTATCCAATCAGAAGATCGTTTGTTTCCGAGGAAACCTTCACCCCAACACATTTGTTTTCACACCAAATAAATGACACGCTAGTACTACTCAACACACCCACACTAGAAACGTGAACTCACAAGAAGAAACGGAACCAATGATGATTGAAATTGAAGAAAAGAAAAACAAAGCACCCAGAAGTACGTTGGAGGAAAAAGGATTCAAACAAGAACAAAGGTAATATTATGAGCAGTGTTAATGGCAGAGTATCAATTGAACATCCAGAGAAATCCGGTGGCAAAGATTGACAAGGGACTTTTGGGGTTGGGATTTAGAGCCTACCCGGCCTTTGGCTTTGAGTAAGGTGGAAGTCTGGACACAGAAATGTATGAATCTCCGATTGGTACGACGTTGGTGGACCAATTCAGACAGGTATATGACTTGGAATTTGGCTGTGTTATTGGGGTATTAATAGGAGTGCAACTACAGTGATTGGTTACCGGAGACTGCCAACTCTCGGTTGTTTTTTCAGTTTTTATTTTTCTTTATTTATTTATTTTCTGTCCTTTTGTGCTTTTCTTTTCTATTGCTTATTATTATAGACTTATAGTAATAATAATAATAATAGCTGTGGGCTGTTACAACTTACACAGGTAAATTTGGTACTCACTTCTTTGTCACTTTCCTCAATTTGGTTGCCTGTCTTGCTACTTTTTTTCTGTTGATTTCATTTTCTTTATTTGGGGTTTAAATATTGGGCCCATTTTAAGTTTCGAAAAATAGTGGGTACATTTGATTTAAAGAAACTTTTACTCACTTTTAGAAATGTAGGCCATGGTTGGGTTCGTTCAAAACTATTCTTCATAATAGTTATTGAAAACACATCTCTTAATTTACTTTTTGTTTTTTGAATTTAGTGTTTTTATTACTTTCAATGTTTCGTGTTTGTTTGAAAAAAATAATAATAAAGGGAACCAAATGTGTTTTTTTATGTTTTCCTTATTTTCATTATTTTTCATAACAAAAACATTAACCAAACGTACTCTTCTTCGATTTTTTACCTTATTTTAAAAAAATTATTTTCTTGTAAAAATAATATTTTATTTTAAAATTCATATAAATATATAAAATGTTAGAGAGTTTTCATTTTTTTTTTTAAAAAAAAAAGATAATTAAGGGTTTGTTTGATTCATGTTTTTTGAAAAGCTGTGCTTTATAAAGCTTGTGGGTGTTTTAATGAATTTCTTCGGCTTACTCTGTATCTCTTTCACTTGATCGGTTGCCATTATGGCTACTTTTCTTCTGTTGAATAAAAGAAACTCTTACTCACTTTCAGAAATTTAGGACAACTGGTTCCCATTTTTTACGCTCTGTGTTAATTAGAACAATTAAGAGCATGTTTCCTTATTTTCATTGTTTTTTATAACAAAAATAGTAACCAATTATACTCTTGATTTTTCATCCATTTTTTACTTTATTTGAACAAAAATATTTTCTTTTAAAAATTCATATAAATATATAAAATGGTAAAAAGTATTTTTTTTTTTTAAATAATTGGATGATTAAAGGCTTGTTTGATTCCTGTTTTTGAAAACTATTTTTGATAATAGTTTTTGAAAACATAGAAAACATGAGTGTTTTCTACGAACTCACTTCTTTGTCTCTTTCCTCGATATGGTTGCCATTATTGCTACTTTTTCTTTTGTTAATTTCATTTTCTTTATTTGGGGTTTTAATATTGGGCCATTTGATTAAAAGAAACTCTTACTCACTTTCAAAAATTTAGGGTAGTTGGTTCCCATTTTTTAGAACTATTCTTGAGAATAGTTTTTAAAAACACATGTTTGAATTTACTCTTTGTTTTTTGAATTTAGTGTTTTTAGTGTTTTCTGTGGGCTTCGTGTTAATTAGAACAAAAAAAAAAATAATCAAACATGTTTTTCATATTTTCCTTATTTTCATTGTCTTTCATAACAAAAACATTAACCAATCATGCTCTTGATTTTTCATCCATTTTTTTCTTTATTTTAACAAAAATATTTTCTTATAAAAATACTATTTTCTTTTAAAAATTCATATAAATACATAAAATGGCAGAGGGTTTTTTTTTTTTTTTTTTAAATTGGTTTTTTTATTAAAAAAAAAAGGGATGATTAAGGGCTTGTTCGGTTCTTGTTTTTAAAAACTAATTTTGAGAATAGTTTTTGAAAACATAGAAAACAGGAGTGTTTTCTATGGACTCACTTCTTTGTCTCTTTCTTCAATCTGGTTGTCATTATTGCTACTTTTTCTACTGTTAATTTCACTTTCTTTATTTGGGGTTTTAATATTGGATCATTTGATTAAAAGAAACTCTTACTCACTTTTCAGAAATTTAGGATAGTTGGTTCCCATTTTTTAGAACTATTCTTGAGAATAATTTTTAAAAATACATGTTTGAATTTACTCCTTGTTTTTTTAATTTAGTGTTTTTTAGTGTTTTCTGTGCGCTTTGTGTTAATTAGAACAAAAAAAAAGAACCAAACATGTTTTTCATGTTTTCCTTATTTTCATTGTTTTTCATAACAAAACAAGTAACCAATCATGCTCTTGATTTTTCATCCATTTTTTACTTTATTTTAACAAAAATATTTTCTTATAAAAATACTATTTTATTTTAAAAATTCATATAAATATATAAAATGGTAGAGAGTTTTTTTTTTTAAAAAAGGATGATTAAGGGCTTGTTTCATTCATGTTTTCGAAAACTATTCTTGAGAATAGTTTTTGAAAACATAAAAACAAAAATTTGTTTAGTTACGAAAATTTTAAGCTATCGAGATTCGAGGAATATGAAAATTTTGATGTATTGTCTTTATTTTTCGTTTTCGGAAAATACGTTTAAATACTTGAATTTGATTGAAAATAAAAATGAAAATCAGTTTTGTAAAGCCATTTTCTTGAAAATGAAGTTAATGAAAGCAATGAAAATGTGTTTAAAATATATATTCTTGTGCGTCTACCGTGTTTCGTGAGCGCATGAGAAGAAAATCGAGTGGAAGGCGAAGGGAAGAAAAAGAAAGAAAATAATAACATAATCCCGTGTTTCGTTTATCCCCGTCAATAAATCGTGTTTCGATTTAATTTGAGAAAGCAAGGAGCTTGTCAGCGAAACGGTTTTAAGGTCGTATATAAAATGTTGAAAATAATGAATTTATTTTCTTTGTTTTGAATTTGTTTTTGTCTGGGTTACCGTAAGCTAGCGTGTTTCACTTGTTTCGAAAAGTTTGAATAGAGAAAATAGAAAATTTACCTGCCTCTTAAAATGGCACAATGTTTTTCTACGTCTTTCCAACCTACGTGCTCTTTCCTCAATCTGGTTGTCATTATTGCTACTTTTCTTCTGTGAATTTCATTTTCTTTATTTGGGGTTTTAATATTGGGCCATTTGATTAAAAGAAACTCTTACTCCATAAATGTTGGACATGGTTGGTTCCCATTTTTGAGAACTATTATTGAGAATTGTTTTTGAAAATATATGACTGAATTTACTTCTTATTTTGTGAATTTAGTGTTTTTAGTGTTTTCTATGCTTTGTGTTTGTTAGAACAAAAAACAAAAAACCAAGCATGTTTTTCATATTTTCTTTATTTTCATTATTTTTCATAACAAAAGCAGTTTTTTAAAACAGTAACTAATCATACTCTTAATTTTTCATCAATTTTTTTACCTTATTTTAATAAAAATAGTTTCTTTTAAAAAATTCATATCAATATATAAAATGTTAGAGAGTATTTTTATTTAAATTGTTTTTTTTTTAAATGGGATGATTAAGGGCTTGTTTGGTTCCTATTTTTGAAAACTATTTTTTATTCTTAAAAACAAGAATAACAAGGAAAATATGGGGAGTATGTTTGGTTCTTAGTTTTATTTTGTCCTCAAAAACCATATATATATATGAAATCCAAATAATAAAAACAATTTCCTGAAAACACCGATGTTTTCTATGTTTTTAAAAATTATTTTGAAAAATAGTTTTCAAAAACATGAATCAACAATCCTAATTTAACAAATTTTGAGTAATTTAAGCTTTTTAATCAATTTTTTTTTTAATATTTCATTTTCGAAATACTAATCATTTCCCTTGTATAATAAAACCATGGTGGCTTAATTGCATTCATAAGAAAAATACATGATATAAGATATACATGAGATCTCTTTTTTTATATATAATTAAGCACTTTGTTACAACTTATAAATAGTAAATTATTCCAATTATTTTTTTAAACCTTGAATGTTCTACCTACCGAGCTATGCATATGGACCATGCGACGTGTTATACTCACTCTGCCATATAAATAAAGAGATTTCTTTGAATTCTTAGTTAAACTATTTCATTGGGTACAAACCGAACAATTTATGAAAATATTAAAGTTAATTATAAGATAAAAATATTTAAAAGATATATATAACATTTACATTGTTTAAAAAAATGACATTTACATAATAACAAAAAAGATTGGGGTTTTTAACTTTAATTCCGAAAAATAAGGATATAATTTGGTGAGTCTTTTGTAGTTTGCTCATAAAGAAACAAAACTTAAGCCTCAAGCAAATGCAAATTCAATGAAATATTATTTAAGACTTTCTTATAGGGCCCAATACCTTTTGACCCCACAGTCATGATGTGCCCAAAAGTTGTCCCATAACATAATTTTTCCTTTAAAAAAAAAAAAATTCCCATCTCTCTTTGGGTTCTTTTTCCTTTTTCCCTTTTTTTTTTCTGTCTTTTTATACATTTTTAAAAAACTGAAAAAAAAAAAAAAAAAAGGAGGAATGAGGAAGCTTCCCCATCTCGGAGGCTTTCTTGACATGTCGTTTGGTGGACAAGTTTGAATTAATGCTGGGGGCATTCACAACGGTTCAATTATTTGATTTTCCATTTGATCAAACCTTCTTCATGTTCCATTTATAATTCCCCACAATTCATCCTACCCTTTTACGTCTTTTCACATTTAAAATTTTACAAAAATATAATTGTATGACATACTTTAATTTAATATTAAACAAAGAAATGAATGTTTAACTTTGTTTGAATGACAGAAAACCCTAGCCATCCTTCTCTAATTTTCTCTTTTGTAGTCTATTTTTCTCAATCGATGAGGAGTGATTTTTTGGTAATTCTTAGCTTTAATCACCTCTTTGAATATTTTTTCTTTTATTTTCTTGCTTAATAAAGTAGTTATTTTATGAAGATTTAAGTTTTATTTTATTTTTTGTATTATAGTCGTTTTATCGACATTTGGTTTATCGTCGTTTTATCGATGTGGTAGTATTCATTGTCTTGTTGCAGTGTTTTATCTGTGTGAGGGTGATTAAGACAAGCAAGACATATTTAATTAGTCGAATATATTAAATTATGGTCATTAGTATGTTGAAGAATTTGAATTACAGATATTCTAGTCGTTATTTTATGAATTTATAAGAACTTTTATGTCGGTTATTATCTGATTAACGTATATTGTTTTTCATCGTGTATAAGTTTAAATTTGTTATATCTTGGATCCTACCGAATATATTCAAATTTGAACCAATAATATTATTTTTCCTTTCAAAAAAAAAAAACTTTGTTTGCATGATTTTGAATTATTCAAAAATGCTTAAAAAGAAAATCAGGTAACAAATTATTACGTGCAAAAAATATTTTATATTTTTATTTTTTGACTTTTATTCCCTTTGTATTATAGCATTATGATCTTTTAAAGCTTTGAGTATGAGACCTCCTCAGCCCACCGTGTATCCGCATTGAGAGCAACCCGGAGAACTGTGGCAGAGCCCAATCCCGTTGGATCGACCCAATACATATCAAGCACACATTATACATATGGCTCAATGAGGTAATGCATCCCTCACTAGGGCTGGTAACGAGCCAAGCTACTCGGGCTCGGCTCGAAAAAAGCTCGGCTCGGGCTCAGTTCGTGAGTAAGCAGTAGAGCTTGAACATAGGCTGGAAGCTTGATAAATCTCGGGCTCGGCTCGGCTCATTAGAAAAAGAAAAGCTTGGCTCGGGCGTGGACTCATCAGGTCATTTGGAGCAGAGACCAGCCCTCTGATCTCCCGGTCGGCAGGATCTGGTCTTCACCGGTGCGATCTCGACTCAGGCGCGCCGGAGTGAAATGCCCAGGTCATGTGTCCGGATATGATAATGGATCGCCAGTCACGAATCGGTCGGCGTGGATGAATCGTGAATCTCCGCGGCCGTTAAGGGCGAGCTGAAAACCGGAGCTGGCGGCCACGCGTCGGTGGGGCTTGTGCCGTCTGGTCTGCCGTGCGGAAATGGTACCACGATAAGCGCGAAAGGTGTCGGCGGCGGTATGTTCGGTGTGGATAGCGTGAAGAAGGTCTGCCGTTAAAGGGGCGTCGGGAAGGGCATGGATGTTGGGTATGACCCAGTACGATCGGTCGATCACGGTGTCTGAGAATCAGATTACAAATATGAGGGTAATTGGGACTCTTTGTGGAGAGCCCATGGGGTTGGTGGCGTGAGGCAGACGAGTTTGCGTCTTGAGTAGCATTGAGGGTAAATGCACGTGCCCGTTGATCCGATCGGTCGGTTTGATGGTAGGATCCAATCTCAAATCACGGGGATTGGGGCCCCTTTGGATCTTGATGCGGACTTAACCAAGGCGCGTCCCAGGCGTGGGTATGGAGTAAAAAAGACATCGAGGGTGATCTTGGGGTGGGGTTTAATGGAAACAAGGGCCGAAGCATCACTGGGGCTGCCCGAGCAATTGGTGTATGCCAGGGAGTGCCCTCTCATTCTTTGGTGTATGAAAATTTGGGCCGGCAGGTTCGACATGGTGGGCGATTGGATCTCGGTGCGAGCGTGGTGAAGCTATGGGTCTTGAAATTAATCATCTTGTGACTTAGTGGGCCAGGAGGGTGGTGGTTAAACATGCATGTCTGTGATATATTGCCAAATAATTATGTTGTTACTAATGAGTTTCAGCTTGGCAGATCTTGTTGATATATTTCTTTATTTAGATAATTGATTAAAGCCGTCGTGTTTTTAACATTCAGTGGTTGGGTGTTTTATTTGCTTGGCTACGCGATTTACACTTGTTTTAATTACATTTCGTAATTTTTCGGGTTCGCAGTTGTTTGTGATTGAGTCTAGCGTAATCGAAAGGAAGCGAATGTTGAGAGGAGGTGGGCTTTAACAAACTTTGGCATCGATTGCTAAATCAACTAAGGTAAAGCGAATCCCGTAGAAAATTATTTGCCAATTGATGTATTTGTTATCAGTTAGTTCTGAGTTAAAGTATATGGTGAGCTTGAGGATTGATTCTGATGCAGCGCCTTAGGCTCGGGATTGGGCTTGAAGGTACCGAGGTTAAGCTCAGGCTCGTTAAATGGAAAGCGGCTGTGAGCTCAGCCGAGTTTTTAATCAGCGAGCGGCACGATTTTAAGGCTCGTTAATTTCGGTACGAGCCGAAATTTCATTTCGTAAATTATGGCTTTAACTCGAAATGTTGAAGCTCGGCTCGGCTCATTTCGTTACGGTATCCCTCACATCGGGATCCTGACATCATGCATATCAAGCACCGATCGAGATCGATCAAATTGAATTAGATTGGGTAACTTCGATAACTGTAGAATCAGTCATATATGGACATGGGGGAGAAACGTGGACAATCATGAATAGATTCATTATGTTATTAACCTAAATATTGTTTCATCATTTATATTTTTAGAGATTTTGATTTTATATTTTTATATCGAATCAATAAAATTATTCTCTTAAGAAAATTGGCTTTGTTTAGAAAAAATATTTTATTTTTCTTCATTATCAGCAAATTACTCCACGTGTTGGGTCAATGTCATGACTCATGAGATAAACAAATTTGATTTTACGAGTCCATGAGCATGGAATTTACGATGACTCATCATGGCTATCATTACTAAAAGGCTAGTTAAAAATTAATTAACAATTTTTCGATGGGGTCTAACTCAATAAACATTATTATAAATGTCACGCTCAAAAAACTCATACCATATTATAATAATTATATTTTTGAAAACAATATATATATTTTTATATATATATTTGCATGGGTGGGACCGGTTAACACATGGAGATTGATTTGCGAAATTCATGAATTTGAGAGCCGCCCCCACCAAATAATACTTTTAGGGATTGACAAAACGTAGGACTTTATACTTTTGAAATTATTTTTTCGCCGCCATTAAAAAAAATATGGTGGGGGAAGCTGTAACGTGGAAAGCAATAGATAATTAATAATTAATAATTAAAAAGAAAATAAATAAATAGAAAGGAAAAAAGAAGAAGAAGAAGGATAAAGAAGGAAGAAGAAGAAGAAGGAGAAAGAAGGAACGTGCGTTAAACTTTTATGGAGCCATTTCATACATGTGTAAAGCAATATATCACCCGTCATAAAGTAAAAGTTATTTTCAAAAGCATCCTTTTTAATTTGAGAAATTTATTATTAATTTGGAGAAAACTATGAGGTCCTTATTTAAATTTATTTGATTTAAAAGATCTAAAACCAAAGTCAAGTATTTTAATTTAAAAAATATTTGATAAAAATTACTCAATATTTGGTATAAAGTCTAACAAATCTTAGGTATGATCTCAATAAATCTTAATTATAAAATATTACCTAATACATATGATGATACTCAAAGTTTACTGAGATTGTACTTAAACCTTATTGAACACTTTATAAAATATTTTTGAAATTAGGAGATCTAACCTGGATTTTAGGTTTTTTTGTTATAATTTTTCAAATAAATTGAACATACTTTTTCTAATAAATTTTATAGAATTGGTTAAGAAACAATTAGAAATATAAAAAAATGTTTCAGAAGTTTTTTTTATACCTATTATTTAAAAAAATATAGGCTTACTTTTTTGCTTCAATTATTTTAGAATGACATTCTTTATTTTATTTATTTAATATAATCTGTTGGGTGTTATGTCATCTCATGAAACAAGCTTAGAGGATATTTACTCTCTTCTTTCTTTCTTCTTAACACTTTTTTTAGCAATATTACACACAATAATAAAATTTTAAATCATTAAAAATATTTATTTAGGTAATGTGCACTTTGTACTTTTGAATTTTTTTTTTTTAAATTTTGCTTTCTTGTGTTGACAATTCTTTTGAATGGCTTTTGTTATGTGTTGCTTAAGATCCGAGGAATAAAAATAAATATTTTGCTTTATTATTATTTCTTGTAGAAAAAAAATAAATGTTTTAATGAATTTAAAGTGTTTATGGAATTATTATTTGTACCATTTCAATAAAAGTTTCAGCCAGGTAGAACTATGTATCATTTTCTCATATATAAACTATGAGCCCTGGAAAAGTTTGAAAACTTTCCAAAGAATTTGTATTTATCTCTAATTGCTTACAAAAAGATCTCGTCTTACTCGTAACTAAGGAACAAAATTTCGATTTTTTTGATCGAAATATCGTCGAAAAATCAGTTATTGGTCGGCACGGCTTGATGTTCTAGCCGATAGATGTCGGTTAGTAATCGAGGAGAAAAATCGAAAAAATCGCGAAATATCGAAATTCGATATTTCGTGAAAAAATCGGCTCTTAGAACACAAGCGCACAACCGATTTTCAAAAAATGTAGATATATCACGATATCAGCGATATTCAGGTGATATCGGCGATATTTGCGTTTTGGAAAAATCGATGGTGCATTTGGACCATCATATTTTATCCTGATTTGATCCAATAATCCAGATTTCGTCCGCCTTTTTAAATGCATCAAACGACTATATTTTTTATTAAACAGTTGATTTTAAATTTGAAGCTTGATCTAACGGTCTAGAATGATTTTTAATGGATATATAATGATCTAACGGTGATTTGAGCCATCGAATCCACGGCGATTAGAATAATTATGGCTTGATTTTTGGCAATCGATGGGTATTTTATTTCCAAATTTTTTTATAAATGCACTGAAATTATCTGATTTCATTCTGGCTGAATTAAATGCATCTCCCAAAGCTCCATTTGACTCTCAAATTATTTTTTATTTGTTCTTTATCCTAATATTTTGAAGATCTTTGTGAATTAAGGTATGCTTCTCGATAAATTATAATGAATTTTGTCTTCAAAAAATGTATATTTGTTTATTTATGTCTTTTTTTATAATTCAACAAAGTATTTCCATAAATTTCAAATTATTTTTGTTAATTTTTGTTTTATCGATATTTTTGTCAAAATATCCACCGATATTTACCTATATTTCCAATATATCCGTAAAATCCAAGTACCGATATATCCATAATTACCCATATTTTGTTCCTTGCTTGTAACAAGCTTATCAATTTATACTATTTATGGGTGTCACATTATCTATTACAATTGGCTCGTAATCTTCAATATGATACTCATAGTGATAAAGTAGTGTGTAGTGGGGGATCAAGTCAATAGACTTCATAATATAACTTCAGTTCTACAACATATTAATGACCATTGATTTGATTTTTTATTATTGATTTGATATATATTGTTCGTTTGAATCATCCTTACACAAATAAACATTGTATCGTGATGACGACAAACAAACAATGCAATACGACGCGACAAACAAATGTTATACTACAATGACGACAAATAAACATCGTACCAAGACAATACACCTAACGTCACACCAAGATTACTACAATAACATGCCACACAAAGATAACGACACATCGTACTAAGACTAAACAAAACCAATTTAATGTTATGAAATTACAGTTTTGAAGCTTAAATAAAATGGAATAAATATATAAATATATAAAATTAAAATACAAACAGGTGAAATTATGTATTAAGATAAAGGGGTGTTTGGTTGAGTTGAGTGGGGAGCCGATAGCTAATTTATCTCCGATCAATTCTTATAAGTTGCTTGGTAAAGAAACCTAATTAATTAGATAGTTGATTAGGACTAAACAACTTCTATAGGTCATTTGTTATTATAATCCGCTTTTATTAAAATATCCAAACTCTATTTTTATCATTCTCTCCCTATATATATAAAAGATTGTTTAAGAATTCAATGATTATTCAAAGTTACATTTAAAAATAAAATATTTTCTTTATTTATGGTTATAAATTTTTATAATTTAATATTTTTTTTTCTATATTTACGTGCTTTGTTTTTATATTGATCTATCATATCTATATAATTAAATAAACTTTCAATCAAATACTTCTAATTAGATACTTTAATTATCAAATAGTAATTTATAATTAGCTATCAACTATCAGCTATCAACACCAGCTACCAATTATGAGTTGAACCAAACAGGCACAAAGGTATAAAACAACGAATGTGTATTGAATATAGAAACAAATCTTAAGGAGTACTAGCTCAGTTGATTCGGCCTTATGTTTGCTGCCAATTGATCACTAGTTGGAGTATCCTTAAGACTATTGGAGGATTAGTCAAAGTGCTCATGAGTTGGTATGAACACCATGGTTATTTAAAGGATTTATAAGGAAATCTCATACAAATTTGAAGCAAATAAAAAATATGGACTTGATGTAGCGTTAAGGTAAGTGATAACCAACAACAAAGAACCAAAAGAAGGTAGACTCATGGATCCAAAGACAGGAAACAAAAGAGAGAAAAAGAAGGAAAAGAAAAGAAAAGAAAAGAAAAGAGAGGGTAGTTGGGGGTATGTTCATATACAAAGACCCATTTCATTGGATTCTTTATCTTTTTGCTTTTTGTTCATTCTTCTTTACAATTTCCATTGATGGGTGAGTGGGGATCTATGCATTGCTCCCCCTTCCCCCACCCCTCCATATAGTACAAATGGTGATTTTGTTTTTGTTGTTTGTAGGGTCCTCTTCATCCTCTTTCCAAACTCCCCCATTGCCCTAAACCTTAAGCTTTCTAATATTTTAATACTTTGTGAAAAAGAATAGTGGAAAAAAAAAAGGCAGTGAGCAGTGATAACCTTACCAAGTTATCAAAAGGGGAGGGAAGGGAGGTCTAATAAGAGAATCTTGGATGAAAGTTGTTTGGTAAGAAGGAAAAAAATAATGAGAGGGAGATACCATCCAGGGCAAAACGAAAGAAAGCCAATGTTTTCATTAGTCTTTTGAGTTTTGAGGCCCCTTTTTTCCAACTCAGACTCACATGCTCTTCTTTGATTTGTGGGTTACACGCAATGCCACTTTACTTTTCACTACTTTATTACAAAGCCTATGCACCCACATCCTCCACCAAAAAGCTCCTTTTTCTTCATATCCATACAAAAAAACCCTAAGTGGTCCTAGTCAACTTGGGTTTTTCTCCCTTCTATTACCATGGATTTTGCTTCATTTTGAAGAGTTTTATTCATGGGTGATTTGATTAAAAAACTTTTTGAAAACCTAGGGTATGCTTGATTCTTATTTTTGAAAATCGTTTTAATACTTTTAAAAAACAAGAAGTATACGTTTGATTCTCTGTTTTTTTTTTTAAATAATTAAAATACTAAATTCTGATAACAAGAATAATTTTAAAAAACGTGAAATGGTGTTAACTTTGTGTTTTCTAAAAGCTATTTTCAGAGCATGCTGAATCGCGCCATGCATATTTTAATTTTGGAAATTTAAACCCTTGTCAATTTTTGGTCTCATTTTGATAAAAATACCCTTCTTACTTTATTGCAAAAATATATATTTTTCTTATAAGAAATGATGTAAATATATGAAATAGAGAATGACGTTTTTGTCTAAAACAAGTTATTTTTCAAAAAAAAAAAAAAACATGGAAGATGTTAGATTCACAAATTTAAGGTTATTTGATGTCTTTTAACTAAATATTTCTTTATTGATCTTGGTTTTTGTTGATGGTATAAACCGTTAGATCTAATTCCAAGAAATTTCGAGAGAAAATGCAAGAGTAAAAAAATGATTTTATAGTATATTAAGTTGCTTATGAGTTCTTATTCATTTTTAATAAATATAATTATTTTAGTTAATTTTGTTTGAAATTTGGAAAAAGTATTAAAGTGAAAAGAAAAGAGATAGTAGACTTTGAATCATATGTTACTTGCGTAAAGAGTTACTAGGAATGTTAGAGAATGGTGAAATTATATTTATTTATTTTAATATTATTTTGGTTGCTTACTCTAGAGGAATTCCTTATAGAAAAAGAAATCCTTCAAACCGACTTTTTACCTTTTTACCTTTTGGTCATGCTTAATGCGGCCTTTTTCATTTTTCATTTTTTATTTTTTAGTTTCGCCTTTCTAACGAAAGCTCTGTCCACAATGACAAACCTCTTTAGCTTTTCTAGATTTCAGGTCAAGGCTTTCTTCACATTTTTCTATAGATATGAAACTTAGAAAATTTTATATTTATTATATATATATATATATATATATATATATATATATATATATATATATATATATTCCCTTTTGGTCATGCTTAATGCTGCTTTTTCTTTTTTCTTTTTCTTTTTTCCTTTGTAATGAAAGCTATGTCAACAATGAACAACTCTCATCAGCTTTTCTTGCATTTCAGGTAAGGCTTTGTTCACATTTTTTCTATAGATATGTCACTTAGAAAATTTTGGCTGTATATATTCCCTTTTGGTCATGCTTAATGCGGCCTTTTCATTTTTCCTTTTTTTTTTTACCCTTTCCGATGAAAGTTATGTACGTCCACAATGGACAAACTTTTTAAGCTTTTCTAGCATTCCAGGTCAAGACTTTCTTCACATTTTTCTATAGATATGACACTTAGAGAAAAATTTAGTATATATATATATATATAGTGGGTGATAACTTTTCATATAAATTGACAATAATTACATAATTATGTTAAAAGTATATATATTCGAAGAATATATGTTTAGAGAAAATATTCAAAAGTATGATTAATGTCAAGCATGCCACTAATATTGAGTCCCCAAAGCATGGATATAATATGATTAATATAGTACTTGTCACACAATCACATTTATATAATATGTCTCTCCCATTTGTTTTGATGAACAAAGTAACTACTTTCTAGTCAACTAAAACACACCCAATTAAAAATGAAAAGCAGAAAAAGGGTAGAGCTTTGGTGAAGTTGGAAGTTATCCAATGGAGTCTTTGACCCAAAGGACAAGACATTCCAATTAGAGAAAATGTGGGACATTGAAGGCCAGACCTTCCTCCCCCACCACCATGAACGACCCAATAGAAATTTTTAGGGTTTGCTAGCTGTTTCTTCCATTAATGCATTTTTATATACCTTCCAATTGAATTACAACCATTCATTGGGATGAGCCCATATAAAGTTGAATTTTTTTGAAAAGAAGAGACCATGGTTGGAGCATAGGCACAATCGTGTAAAGATTCAATGATGTTTTGGAGGATTTTTGCCTAAGGCCCAACCCCCTTTAGTGTCGGTAGTAAAGCCAAAATAGAGTGATGATTGAATGGGCACACACCATGGTCCTCCCGCCTTGTGAGCTTTTGGTCTATGATTGGCTTTGGGCTTGGAAAGTTAGGGGATGATTCAAATAAATTTGCATATGTTTCGGTTGTATTAATGGAATATTTGTTTCGGTTAGTGCCCCTATCCCCCCAATTTACCACTGGAACCAACTATGACATTTGTTTAAGGGCCATCCATCCATTGAGTCAAGGAATTCGATATCGGAAATTTATCTACCACGTATCTTATGTCATGCTTCTTTCTTGTTTCTTCAAATTGGTTCCTAGTATTAGTCAATCAAGATTCGCCATCAAGAGAGAATTTTATTTTAGGTTAGGCTGATCTCATCAGTCACACAATTCTCGTCCATTGATCACAGGAAAACGCATCCAATTAGCATATAATGAAGGATAAAAGCGTTCATCTTGGATTCTCTTCCTCAATCAAAATGTTTATCAATTAATCTCCTGTCAAAGTCTTTTTGGTGTTTTCATGCTCCTCTATTGAGAGGTGCATCATGTTGACAAGAATTAACAAAGACCTTCACGTCCTCGATGGCAGTATTCATGACAATCATCATTAGTTTTACCGAAGGGAATGGTATGATACGTTTTGCTTTATTCTTGGTATTGTTTAATGGATGTTGAGTGCTACTCTTCCTCGTTCGAGAATCTCCATCTATTCTAAATGGGCGAGCAAGAAGCCACGTTTCATGATTAGGTTGGTTGTTCAAATTTATCTCTACCTTTTGCATATTCATCTTTTTAAAAGCCCAGACCCATTAATCTTCTCTGGATCTTCATTAGTCTTATTTCAAGTGCAAAACCTCATCAATAAATAACTTTCTCTCTTTCTAAATTTAGAATTTAGCTCAATATTAGCTTACATGTAATAGAGCATATAAATGCAACTAGATCGATTTTAAAATAAGTTTGATTAGATTTTATAACTTCTTGATAACTAGAAAGTCCATGCAATCGACTTTTTATGCCCCTATTCTTCTACCTTTATGGACTACAAAGGATGAATATTAATAAATAAACCTTCAATAACGTTAGTAGCCTTATAGTTATGACAAAGATAACATAAAAAATAACTTTTAAGATCATGCGTTAGCAACATTTATAAATATCATTAGACCATGGATGTCAAAAACCTTAAACCAAACACTAAACTACTCACTTTTCATGACAAAATTTTAAGAAAGTGTTTTAAAAATTATAATAAATTATATTATTAGTTTTGTTCTTATAGATAGTTAAAATAAGAAAAACACTTTGTTTTGGGTTTTTTTTACTACTTAAATTAGAAAAGAAAATGTGGGTCAAGACAGCACAAATCAGAACCGACCCACATGGTGGCCAACTTGAACCCCAGTGTGGGCATCAAAAGCAGGGACCAAGTTGGCCCTGCCAGAAAATTGTCTTCTGCCACTTTGTAGCTACTGGCTAGTGGGTTGTGGAGAGAGAGAGAGAGAGAGAGAGTGAAAAAGAGGGAGAGGATTTGATAATAAAATAATAATAATAATAATAATGGAATTGGAAATAGAGGGAGGTCCATCTCAAGTAGGTCAAAAGCCAGGCAAATAACAATAGAGCAACTACCTAACTTTAGATTAAGGAAAAAAAAATAAAATAAAATAAAAAGAGGAGGAAGAAAACAGTGGTCCAAAGAAATTTCATGTCATATCATAAAAGGTATAATCCCACATGAAACCCCATCTTTCTTCTCTTAGATATACTAATTTTATTGTTCTTAGTGCATCCTCCCCCTCTTGTACTATTATTGATTGAGAGAGACATGACAAGGCCTTTGTGAAAATTTTGTTAAGCTGGTGGTACTTCTTTACATCACAATTTATCAATTTTAGTGATGCACCACTATTCATGGCTTTACATTGAAAAATAAATTATTTTAACAACTATTGAAAAAAATTGAGGTTTACAAAAATAAATATTCAATAACTCTAAAATTGCGAATCCTAACATTTCTCATGTTTTTTTCTTCTTAAAAAATAACTAATTTTGATAAAAAATGTCTTTATCTATTTCATGGCTTTACATTGAAAAATAAATTATTTTAACAACTATTGAAAAAAATTGAGGTTTACAAAAATAAATATTCAATAACTCTAAAATTACGAATCCTAACATTTCTCATGTTTTTTTTTCTTAAAAAATAACTTATTTTGAACAAAAATATCTTTATCTATTTCATCTATTTACATTGTTTCTTTAAAAAATGGGTTATATTTGTAAGAAGATAATAAGGGTATTTTTATCAAAATCAAGCCAAAAATTAATAAAGGGTCAAATTTTCATAATTTATTTTTCAAAAGGTCTTTTAATCAAATCACTCATACAAAAATCTATCCTATCTCAATTTTTTAAAATGTAAATTAAACTAATTTTTAAAGGGAAAATAGTAAAATGTACATTTCTTGTGTAAGATGTTCTACTTTATATAAAAGTTTCTTATTATAAAAAAAAAAAAAAAAAGAGAAAGAAGGTATATATTTTTTTATAGCTAAACACTTTAATTATAATATAGTAAATCGTTCTCATTGATACTCGAACCCGAGACTCCTCTCCTCCCTAAGTCTATTTAAGTAAACACTTAACAAGTATAATTATGTTATTATAAAAATTTAAAGGAATTTAACACTTAACAATTGGGTTGGGTAAATTGATACGTTAATGTCAATTGTCAAGTAAATGTATGTTTAGGTTAGACGGATTGGGCCTATTGATGAGGTTGGACTGTTGCAAATGGACTTGGGTTGAACCCAATAACAATTTGGAATATAATGTATAAAAGAATTATGATATTGAAAATATTTTCGTTTATTTCTTTATCTATTACTTTATTTAATTTCCTTTTACAGAGAGAAAGAAAATAAATTTACTGAAGTATATAAAAAGGATTTAATAATTTTAAATAATTTTAAAAAAATTATCTTTTTCCAATATTTTTCTACACTTCTCTTTAAAGAAAAAAAATTTGAGATTAAAATGAACATAGTTGATTTATTAAGAAAAATACGGAAAATAAAATAAAATATGATACCAATTATTTATTTTGTGCAAATGTAGAAAAAGAGAAATAAATTTGTAAAATTATGCATGAAAAAAATTATTAAATTTAAATGAAAACAATGATTTTGTTTGTAGAAAAATGTTAAGATATTATAATTGCCTAGTTTATATGGTAAAACATTCAGCGTTTAAATAGGTAAGGCATAATGAGGGGTCCCAGGGGTTCGAGTCTTAGTGAGGACAGTTTACTATATTATAATTAAAGTGTTTAATTATTAAAAAAATATAGACCATTAATAACCTTGCAATCTTTATGACACGTAATGAGAATGTTTTTATGAGATATAATAAGGATGTTATGTTTATGTTTGAGTTTAGATTTATACAATTCATTAGTTTAAGCCATTATAAAATGGAAGAACTAAGTTATGGTCCCTTATTTCAATTTATTTGAAAATTTATAAATAATAAACTTAAAACCAAGTCCAGATCTTCTTATTTAAAAAATATTTGATAAATAATAAAAACTCAATTGATAAAAAGTGCATCATGCGTAAGTGAACTGGATAGTACATTAGTGAACCTTAGGTACAACCTAAAAAATTGGATATTCGGTAGTACCCAAAATTTACTAATGTAGTATTTGGTTCACTTGCGCATGATACACTTTTTATCAATTTCATTTTCATTTTTTATCAAATATTATTGAAATGAGAAGATCTGGTATCAAAAGTGATTAAGTATTGAGCCCATCTACCAATTGAGGTAACCAAAAATTGTTGAGAATTGAATCTCTTAAAAACAGGATCTGTTCATATCAGATATTTAATCTCTTAAAAACAGGATCTGTTCATACCAGATCATCAAGTATGTGATATGTAGCTTATACCTGAATTTACTCATTGGTAAATCTATCTTTGGAGTCTTGTGGTTTTTATCTTAAAGGAGTCAAATCTGACTCTCAGATCTCTTTTGATGATGAGATGTCGAAAGAATGAGCATACTTTTAATTTAGGGATCATAGCATTTATATAGAATTTAAGCCTTTGGGATTATAATTTCTAGTCACGGCCATCGTAGGCCCCAGAAGCTATGGCGGTCTCCTACGCATGGTCGCCAAGTTGATGCATAAACTGAAAATACCTAAACCATATTAGATCACTTTATTTAATTTGGGCTCGACCCTTTGATGCTTACAGCCCATGCATTATACATATATAAGCCCATATGATAGATTAAAAATTGACAATCTCCCATGGTATATGCGTTTACCCCTTCTAGCTGTGTGTCTTATGGGCTCATGTTTGCTATAATTAGAATGCATACGAAACGTCGTTCCATCAATTATACTAACATGGGATCAAAGCGACTTTTGCCTACATTGGTAATGCTAAGCCATCAATGAATGCCGATATAACCAAATGACTGGATCAAATGGATGTAGCATGGAAGTACAAACGACATGATCTGACATGCTTATTTCCAAGCGGTCCTACCTTATGCCTTAGTGGTCAGAATTTAAATAAAGTTCAAAGATAAAATAGTGAAACCTTTATAAGCTGAAAATTATCTCAAATGAATCAATGAGAAAAGCGTATCAAAATGATATAATATGTCTAGTCACGAAAAATCATCTAAAATACAAACTCCCACTGAAACTAAATATCCTAAAAATATACAACACCCAAATGAGCAGTGTGCTAATAAAAGACCTTGGGTGGCACTCCCTTAGTAAGCGGATTCACAATCATGGAGTTTGTCCCAATGTGTTGAATGAAATGACTATCACTCTGAACTCTCTCCTTAACAATCGGGGCAGTTTCAATAACTCAACGACACTGCTTGGGGCTCCTGTTGTTATTGGAATATGAATCTTGATGTTGTCACAAAATATCTTAAGTGGTCTTTCAATAATGTCCACAATGCGCAGCCCCGTGACTAATTTTCGCAGCCATATCCCATGGTTGGATGCCTCAAAACATGCTATAAACTCTGTTGCCATGGTGGAAGAAGCTATGAGTGTCTGCTTAGCACTCTTCTAAGAAATAGCTCCCCCAGCAAGCATGTAGATATAGCCCGAAGTGGATCTTCTACTATCTTGACATCTAGCAAAATTTGAATCAGAATAGCCAATGATCTCCAACTGATCCAATTTTCTATATGTGATCATAAAATCTTTTGTTCTCTGTAAATATCGCATGACCCGTTTGGTTTGACTTGTGATCCAGTCTGGTTTTTAAAGTATCATCTGATTTCAACAATGTATGTAATATTTGGACGCGTACAAACCTGAGCATACATCAGACTCCCTACAGCCGAGGCATAAGGAATCTTTTGCATTTCTTTAGTTTCTAAGTCATTCTTGGGGCATTGACATAAGTTGAACTTATCTCCCTTAGACACGGGGTGTCACCTGGTTTACAATCCTACATACCAAACCTTTTAAGTACCTTATCGATATAGCTCTTTTGTGATAATCTAAAGTACACCGAGAGGCGAATCTCGATATGTTGAATTCCCAAAACAAAAGAGGCATCACCAAGATCTTTCATTTCAAATTGCTTTGATAGAAATCTCTTGGTTTCGTACAATAAACCTATATCATTTGTGGCTAGCAGTATGTCATCAACATATAAAACCAGAAAATTGTACTTACTCCCACTAAACTTGTGGTATATACAATCATCTGCTAAGTTCATCTCAAAACCGAACGAGATGACAACTTGGTGAAATTTGTAATACCATTGACGAGATGCTTGCTTGAGTCCATAGATGGATTTCTTTATTTTGCAAACCATTTAGCTGCATCTCGACCTGAAGTTTTCTTCTTTGCACCATATAAATTGTCTCATCAATGTCACCATTGAGAAACACCGTCTTAACATCCATCTAATGTAACTCAAGATTAAAATGTGCCACTAATGCCATTATTATCCTGAAAGAGTCTTTCGAAGAAACTAGAGAGAAAGTCTCTTTATAATCGATGCCTTCTTTCTATGTAAAGCCCTTTGCGACAAGACGAGCCTTGTACCTTTCTACATTGCCTTTTGAATCCTTCTTGGTTTAAATATCCATTTCTGATAATGGGTTTTAACACCTTCAAGCAATGGTACAAGGTCCCAGTATCATTGTCCTTCATGGACTTCAACTCTTCATTCATGTTGCCGTCCACTTTAGAGAGTTAGAACTTTCAATGGCACGGCCGGAGTTGATTGGATCGTCTTGCGCCGCTGGCCGATGTCAGCGCCGTGATGCGGAAATACAACATAATCATCGAGTGCTTGCTTCGTCTGCTTTAGTGGATCGCCTTAATGGCATAGGTTCTTGAGTTTGTAGATTTTGTTCTTCTGGAACAATTTGTTGAACTTGAGCAGGAGGATCTACAACATTGTCTTGATTTGGAATTGCTTCTTGAACAATATCAGGAATAGAAGCTTGAACCTGATCATTGTCAAAAGAAATTAGAGGAATTTCAACATGTTCCTCTTCAAAGACAAAGTCCTTAATGTTTTCTCCCCCTACAAACTCAACATTCTCAAAGAACTAGGCATTTCCCATCTAAAAAATGGCCTTAGTAGTGGGATCATAAAACTTGTAACCCCTGGATCGTTCAGAATATCCAATAAAGTAACAATTGATAGTTCTTGAGTCCAGTTTCTTTTCATTTGGCCTATAAGGTCGTGCCTCAGCTGGACATCCCTAAATGTGCAAATGCTTCAAACTAGGCCTTTTGCCTGTCCAAATCTCATAAGGGGTTTTATCAGTTGCTTTAGTTGGAACTCTGTTGAGTATATACACTGCTGTCTTTAATGCTTTACCCTAGAGTGATGTTGGTAAGGAAGAATGACTGATCATACTCCTCACCATATCTTTAAGCGTTCTGTTTCCTCTTTCAGCAACACCATTCATGCTAGGCGTACTTGGCATAGTGTATTGTGGGACGATACCGCATTCCTCTAGGAATTTAGCAAACGGTTCAGGACATTGTTCACCTGATCCTCATATCTGCCATAGTACTCGCCACCACGGTCAGACCTGAAGCTTTTAATCCTTTTGTTGAGTTGATTCTCAACTTCAGCCTTATAGTTTTTGAACACATCCAAAAACTGTGATTTTTCATGAATGAGATAAAGGTAGCCATATGAGAAATCGTCTATGAACGTTATAAAATACGTTTGACCATTCCAAGAAGCCGTAGGTAGCCTAAACTATCCATATGTATAAGTTCTAAGACATCTGAAGCCCTATTAGCATCCAATCTCCTAACGTTTGTTTGTTTCCCCTTAATACAATTAACACAAGTGTCAAAATCCATAAAATCAAGGGGATTGAGAATTCCATCAAACACAAGTCTCTCAATTCTCCTTTTAGAGATGTGACCTAATCTCTTGTGCCATAATGGTAATTCTCTTGGTTAATTTCACCTTTATACTGCGTACTTACATGCAAGGATTCATTTAAATGAAGCAATAGTGTCAAGCAAATATAGATTATCGTAATGTAATAAAGAACCAGAACCAACCAAATTTGAATTTTGATAAAGAATGACTTTTCCATTTCCTAATGAACAACAATAACCAGATGTGTCCAAAACAGGAACATAAACCAAATTCCATCTAAGAGACGGTACAACATGAGTCTTAATCAAATCCAAATAAAATCCAGTTCTTAACAATAATCTAAAAGTCCCATTTGCCTCAACTTCCACCGGATTGCCATCACCAACATAGATGTATCTTTCATCGTCACTTGGTTTTCGGCAACTCAGGCAACTCAGGCAACCCTGCATAGACACACTAATGTGAGTTTTTGCAGCCGAATCTAACCACCATGTGTGTCTAGGTACCGAAGTCAAATTGACCTCAGAACAAACCAAACTAAAAAGCATACCTTTCTTTGCACACCATGCCTGATAATTGGTGCAATGCTTCTTTACATGACCTTCAGATCCATAAAAGTAACAACCATTCGAATTTTCATCCTTTTTCTGTTTCTTTTGTGGTTCTAAAACCGCATCTTCCGTAGTTTTCTTTCTTTTATTCCTTTGTCCTTAGATGCCATGGCTAAGTGATCACTTTCTGTCTTATCACGCTTCAACCTTTCCTCTTCTTGGACACAGTGTGATATGAGCTCATTAAGAGATCATGTCTCCTTTTGAGAGTTATAACTCACTTTAAATTGAGGCGTATTGTCGGGAAGGGATATCAAAACCAAATGCACTATGAGTCTTGGGGATAACTCCAACTTGAGTGCGAAACTTGATTTTGAAGCAGAAATGTGAGACATTTCCATAATGTACTCCCTTATGTTTCCTTTTTCCTACATACCTCGTGAGATAAGTTTTGCCAAAAGTGTACTTGTTTTGACCTTTTCATTTTGAAAACCTTTCTCAACCATCCCTCGAGAAAACCCTTAGCCATAGTAATCACGTTCGGACATAGTGCTCGAAAAGCACGGAATGTGCGTGCTTGTGATCATCAAGCTCATACGGTTTGACTTTTGCTTTTATTCTCCACTCTTTAGTGGAGGTACTCGTAATGTAAGTGGATCTAGTTGGTCAACTCGTAAAGCAAGATCCAAGTCCATGACCTCGAGAACAATCAAAACGTTCTCTTTCCATGACTTGAAATTAGTGCCATTAAGCATTGGCATGGAATTAATATTGGCAAAGATATTTGCAATAGAACCACGAACTAAACAGAGAACAAAAAACAAATAAAATAAATTACTCACATATACAAAACTATAATATGCAAAATTAATTAATCACAGACAATGGTAGGGCCCCATCACAAGATACCTAGTACAACATAAATATTTAGTCTTTGGACAGAAACATTAACTTGTAAATGGCACCTTGGTGTAGTGATCAAACACTGATAATAAAGCATTTCAAACACTAAACCTTTCTTTGGACCGACTTAATGTTCACATTTTATATCGAAGAATTACCACATGTTTACCACCACAGGTGTAACGCCTCGTCTCGAGAAGGTGTACGATACGTGTAACCGTAGGGGCACATAAGTGCACCAAGTGTCATTGTAGAATTTTGGGGAGTTGTGGTTTAGGACGAAATTGTAAAATCATAAATTTATTTAACCCGGAATTTGTACTAGAACAAGGGTAAAGTTGTAATTGGTAATGGGATAAAGGACGTAAGATGAGAAGAGAGTAGGCCGTTATATAAATAACATAAGTTGGATTGCAAATATTAAAGTGATTGAGGCTGCGACTACTTGATTAAAGGCAAAAAATGAGAGTATAAAGGGGATGAGAAACAAACAATTCAATTGGTCTCACATTTTGGCTAGGGCAAACCCGTGGAGACGAGAGAAAGAAAGGAAGAGGAAGGAGAGGAAGAAGAAGAGGAAGAGCAAAAAGGTATGTTTTTGAATTGGAAACATGTATTTTGGGTTTTTAGTTTGCTTTCTAGGGTTTTTCCATAGAGATTAGTTCTCATTTTCTAAGGTTTTGTTGAGAATCACTAACCTAGATTTATTTGAATTCATGTGGGTAAAACCTTAATTGGTATGAGATAAACAAGGAATTCTTCCTATTTCTATGGTTTGTATGGATTGGTGGAATCTTGGTATGAATTCTTGGGATTTTTACCTAGGGTTTAAGAGAGTTCTAAACCACCAATACAAGTGTGGTGGAGTTGTTTTGCAATCTATGTTGGTTTTGAGGAATGGTTGTAAAAGGAGAATGTTGGTTTTTTAAAGGAATGCTGTCAAAAATTTGGTAAACCCTGTTCTGTTTTGGCTATAGATTGCTAATCATCCAAATGAATTGATTCCACTGGTAAAGAACCATAAGAGATAGGATACAAAATGTATAGAAGGGACAAAGAGAAAATTCAGCTCTAAGGCTCTCAACATGGACTGAAAGGTGAGCTTGTGTAGCTCACTGGTTATGCTCTGTTTTGGGTATTGTTGTAGTGTTTTGGCCATAAGTGGAGTTTCACTCATCCAAATTGAGTGATTCAAAATTATGGTAAAATAGACTTCTATGGAAATAAGTTAGCTGAAGGAAGTGCAAGCAAATTGTAACCCCAAAGTTCCCAGAAAATTTTCAAAGTGGAGCTATGTGCAGATTCTGTTCTGCCAATTTGAGTAATCTAGATGTAAAATACAATAACTTGAGTTTTGGTGATCCAAATTGGATGATTCAAATGGGAGAAGAAACCTTAGAACCACAGCTTCAAATGAGTGAAGAAACCATTTCCAATTTATATTAAGACCCCAGAAATCAAGGATAACAGTAGGTGATTCAGTGAGCTAACCAATTAGGCATATAAAAAAATGCTAAAATCAGGTTATGTGGTTGAGGACCTTAGAGAAGGAATTTTAAATTGGAAAATTTAAAGAGATGTCATTGATATATATAAAGGACTGGTCTGAGAGTTTCATAATTTTTGAAGACCGTTTGAATAATTTTTGCAATAAAGTCCAGAGTATTGTTGGAAAAAGGTTTAAAGCCAAAATGAGTGGTTTTTTTAGGGGTTTTTTAAAGGTTCAAGGGTAAATTGTTCATTTGGCTTTATATGAATGTTGTGTAACCCTAAAGTAACTTGCGTATGAAGTACGTTAAGTTTTACGCTATACGCAGGCGATTAATGTTTTCGTCGTATTCGTTTGAGTGTGTAGTCTAAAAGCAAAAGAGGGAAAGTTGTGGAGTCCTAATCAAGTTTTGGTAAACAAAAAGGTAAGTGTTCTAAACCTAATTTTCAAATACTAGTGTATTATTATGAACTGTTTTATACTGCTATTTAATGGTTTTCATTGTAAACCATATTTTAAAGCAAGCAAGCAATGAGTTTTTAAGCAAACAATGGTTTTGATTTAAACCATATTGCGGAAAGAAACAAAGAATTGCTTTGATGTATTCAACCATACTTTTAAAAGAAAGCAAGCAATGGTTTTGGAGCTGTGTTCATATTTCAAAGAGCAAGCAAGCAAAAAAAAAAGTATATTTTATAAAACAGGCATAACGAAAATCCTTAGTTTTAAGCAAGCATGTGTCGTATATTCCAGACGCGGCGCGGTGGTGTTAGGACATCATTTCATGCATTTTAGATTTTCCTGATCGACAAACTTAGTTCATGCATCATGGCATTTAAAAGAGACCGTGACATGTACTGGAGTATATAGGATTAGCGCGCTAGCTAAATTATGGTGATGTAGACCAAGGTCATTCCACCATATTTACCGGAAAAGGGGAAGTGAGCCAAGGCCCTTCCACCTAGGTGATGCGGACCCAGGTCCTTCCACCTGAAGGCAGCCTGTGCCCCGTGGTTTTACTAGGGACGTTAGCAAGAAAGGCCTCAAGTGGTTTATCTTGATTTATAAACATTTTCACACGCTTTGAAAATCAACCATCGGTAAACAAGCTGTTGGAGCCTGAGTTCCCGTGATTTACGAAAAGTTTTATAAAACCTTTAAAATGTCATTGAATTTTTGAAGCTCGTGTTTATAAAAGTTTTATAAACTTTTAAAGCAAGCGGTTGAGCCCAGGCTCCCGTGTTTATAAAAATTTTTATAAAGTAAAGGTTGAGCCTGGAAGTTCTGTTTATAAAGCTTTATAAACTTTTAAAGAAAGAAAGCAAGTGCTGTTATAGCTTCCATTTAAAAGTTTTACAAACTTTTAAAGCAAAGCAAAGTAGCAGTTAGGCATGCTTGGCGAAAAGTTTTAGAAACTTTAAAGAAGCAAAGCGACAAGAATCAAGTATGAAGTTTTAGAAACTTTTAAAGCAGAAAGTAAAGTTTCCGAAATGGCCAAAAAAGAGTTTCTGATCAAAAAAAAAAAAAAAAAAAAAAAAAAGGCATTTTATAAAGATACACTCATCGAGCTCGTTATTCATTATTTGTTGTTTTAAAAACTATTTTCCGTGCATTGTGCACGCCGACGCTGGAGCATATTAGATTCTCCCGACTTTTTGTATCGTTGTTGTATTAAATAACTTATGAGAAGAAAATACTTTTGGAATTTGTACAAATTTGAGCATATGTAATGCATAGTTTTGTATCAGGAAATGTGATTTAGCCCGAGGCCTTTGAAAGAGTGTGTTAAGGCTATATTTTGAAAAGTGTAAACTGTGAGCATACGTGCTCGGGGATATGTCTTCAGAGGTACCGCGTATGTCGTCGAAATTTTATAAAATCACAAGTTTAGAAAAGAAAAATTTTATACCGGTTTTCAGCAAGCAACACGACTTTGCTTCACAGGATTCTAGTCGTTGGAAGTAACGGCTGGGGTTTTCTGTGGGGTGGCCGGCACACCTGCCGCTAGTAGGGGTGGGGGTGTGACAACAGGTGTATATGCAATTCAGGCCAAACATTAACCTTCCTTTGGGCCGATTAATATTCGCATGAATAACATACACACAAAACCTTTTAATATTCAAAATTAAATTAATTTCCACAACAAAGGCTGCTTAAGTAACATATTGTTTTGATTAATTTAATTCCTAATATTATATCCATACTTTACCAAAAAATCTAGAATACCCAAATTGTGCATCCAAATTAAGAATTCGTCATTACAAATCAAACTAAAAATTGTAAATTGAACCCCAAATCTATTTCCTTATTACTCCAATCTTTAATATACATAAAATAAAAAGATATTTAAATTTCAATAAAATATAAGCTATATACATACATGTGTAATTCATGTATACCAAACCAAATTACAAATATTGCTAAATTATCAAAGTCATAATATGTAATATGTTCAAGATCTTTAAATCTTGAAATATGTGACGGCTAAAGAAAACCATAAAACCGTCATATTACAAATTCAATAAAGCCATATTGATATTCAACGGAATCCATAAATAATTTCATGATGAAAATAATAGATCAACCATTCTTGATGACCTAATCATGAACCTAGGATCTGATACCATTTGTTGAGAATTGAATCTCTTAAAAACATGATCGGTTCATACCAGATCTTTAATCTTTTAAAAACAGGATTTGTTCATACCAGATCATCAAGTATACCAAACAAATAATAGCAGAAGCATACCTAAATTCTCCATTGGTAAATCTATATTTGTAGCCTCATATTTTGTCTTCCAGACAATGCGCCTCTCAAATCCTCTTTGATGATGAGATGTCAAAAGAATGAGCATACTTTAATTCGTGGACTATAACCATTTATATAGGGTGAAACCCTAGGTTATAATTTCTAGTCTGGCCCATCATAAAACTAGAAACTATAGCCCAATCTCTACACATATGAGGTCCACGCTTAAATTAGATGCATAAAGCCCAAAATACCTAAATCATATTAGATTACTTTATTTAATTAGGCTCAACCTTATTTGATAGTCTGAATACGCAATTATATACATATAAGCATATATAATAGATTAAAAATTCCCAACAAAAATTTCTTTTTACATAATCCATACTATTTTATAAATGGACCTAAAAAGGAAATATTTTTCAATATATTTTGGTTGAGAAAAGTAAGCAAGAATTGGGTGGTGGAAGAGTTAGGTTAAAGTTGTTGGCTTGGCTTGGCTTGTTGGGAATTCCACTTCAATTAAGATTGACGCTTATTGGTGGAGCTTTCCCACGTCACCTCTCATTCCTCTAATATAATAATAATTTATTCTCCCACCCACCCATTATTAGTCATAAGTCATCAGTCATCACCCCCACCACCTTTTCCACCTCTTTCCACATCGGATTATGGTTTTCAAATTCGTGGAGTAGAAGCTTCTTTTCATGAATTTCAGTACGAGAAAATTTTCATAATTTTGTCCATCATTGGCATGCAATGCATGTGGGATGCGGCCTTTTACAGACTTCTTTCTTTTTTGGGTTGGTTTCTTGAAAATTATTTTGAAAGTAAATAACAATGTTTTAAAACCACCGTGACCGAACCGAAAAGCACGGCTCACTCTGCTCATCAAGCCTGACCGTGGTCAAACCGCACAACCTACGACGTAATAAATATATTATTTCATATCTTAAAATATATAATTAATAATAGTTAAGATATTATTTATTACTTTTATATAAATAAAATATTTTAAAATTTATTTTAAAAAATATGTATAATGCTGATATACGAAACATATTAAAATGCAATAAACTTATTTATATAAATATATACTTAATTAGTAGTAATATATAATTTTGTTAATATCTAAAATAATCATAACGACAAGATAAAGAAGAGAGCTGCCTCCATCAGAATCCCTCTTCTCATATTCAAACTACGGTACTGCATTATTTAATCGAATTTCTTTAGTTACAAGTCTTTAACCCTACAAGTTTTATAATTCCTAAGAAACACGTAGCTTACGTAAAGCATCAAAACGATGTCATTTTAATTTAAAAAATTATGGCAAATAACCGATCGGTCTGGCCGAGAACCGGCCGTCTATCCGGGCCACCGTCCGACCGCCGGTTCTGGTTCAAAGCCGATTCAATGCAAAAACAGTTTTTTGATTGAACCGGACCGGTTTTGTGGCCGGTCGACGGTTTGACCGGTCGGACCGGCCGGTCCGGTCGACGGTTTGACCGGTCGAACCGGCCGGTCCGGTCCGGTTTTTAAAACATTGGTAAATAATACTCAAATATGATTTAATAATGATGATTTTTTTTTTTACATCTATTCACTTTCTATTACGTCGTTGTAATTAGGAATATAAATGAGTCAAGTTATTCTTAAGCTATTCAAAGTACTGACTCTTAGAATATTCGAATTATATTCAGAGTTAATGAAGTCAAGCTTGAGTAGAGCTTGTTAAATCGAGTTTGAGTATCATAATACCTTATTCAAGCTGTTTACGAGCTTAATCGAGTTTTATTATTTTATTAATCAAGTCTATTTTCGAGTTGAGTTTTGAACATCAAAGAAAAAAACTTTATCGAGTTAGAGTCTAGTTCGAGTTTTGAGTTTTTCTAATTGAGTTAAGCTCGAGCTTGGTTTTATATGGACTCGAGTTGATTATATCGCTAACTATAATAACTGTTCTTATAAGGGCTTAGACATTTTGCACATCGTCTCTCTTCACCGCTTGAGCTTAGGTGGAGGGCAATTTAAAAGTGATGTTAGAAAGCATTTTTCAAATTAAAATATTTATGAAACCAAATTATTTAAAAGCATTTGAAAATTGTAAATATTTAAATGCGTTTTGACTCATTCGATTGGACAAGTTCTTCCGGAAATCAGGATGCATAATCTTTCCAAAAAGTGGGAAACTTTTTTCTACCATATTTCCCATAAAGAACGCCAAGTTCATGGCAGGTGGTGGGTCTAAAGTCACCCAAAAAGACATGGAAACACATACCTAAATTTCTGGAGAAGTTTTGAGGCATTATCATGATTTTTAGACTCATTATTTAATGGGCCCAAGACTTTTTTGATCCACGTTGTGAAACGGTCCGAGCCTACTTGTCGTATTAAAACCAAGGAGCACTGCCCAAGCGGGAAAGTCTTAAAGTCCGTCTAAGAAAGCTAGGGAGTCTTCCCATAGACTAGCTTTAGGGCAGCCTGTCTAGAATTTTAAGTCCCCCAGTCGGCCATCCTATCACATATGGGAAGTTCGTTATAAATAATTATATGAAGGCGGAAATTACGCAAAAAAGATATTTATCAATGGATTTCCTAGTTTCCAAATTCCTTGTTTTTTGGAAGATTAATCATTGATAGGAAAAAAGAGATTTTATCTTTAAAATTAAGAGATTTTATCCCTAAAATTAAGAGAAGATTTGTAAACCACGCCCTATAAATCAGGAAAATCTCTCACGAGGTAAAATAATTCCAACCGTGTGAGCCCTCTACTTCTTTTTCTCCATCTTGTACTGACTTAATCATCGGAGAGTGTGACCAATGCACCACCGTCGGATCACCTTTGTCGGGTTCATGCCGCTGCTGCCGATGCTCGTGTCTGGACGATCGCTTCTTACACCGGCAGGTCGCCTCTATGGGACCGAAATCGTAAAGTCTCATCTACAAGCTGCGAAGGCTTGGCTTCAATGATTGTCTAGTAGCCCTTCATCACCTGGAACTCTGTTGATTCCCCCTTCCACATCTGATTTGTTCGAGGCAATCACAATGTCAACCAATTCGATGATCTAATCGCTAGAAGATCAATTTCTCCATTGGCGTCAAGACATGGAGAGGAAACAGGAGGAGCAAGCAAAACAGATGCAGGAGTTGCAAGGTCACGCCAAACACTTGCAACGAGAGAATGACCAGTTGCGGGCCCAGATAGAAAAAAACCGCGACCTTGGAAAATATGTACGAGATAGCAGTCGAGTTGTGCATCCAATTGCTTGCAATAGAGGGAAGGAGCCCATTATCCTTGACGATGTCGACACCCTAACAAATGATGAGTTGTCCTTGGGCAGTTCCCCATCTTTGAGTCTCTCACCGACAAAGAATCCTCGGAAGAGCTCAAAGGCTAAATCACGCAAGAGGCCTACGCATCACCCTACCTTCAGTGATGCCATCAGTGGTGCGTCTCATAAGGCAAGGAGAGAGGCAGGTAGGAGGCAGAACCAGCCAGTTCAGGCCCCTGGGAACTAGTCATTATTGCCCGAAGGTACGATGCCACCAGTGTTGCCCGCAGGCATGATGCCACCAATGCCGTTTGTACATCTTGCTTTTGGTACAAGGCCAACGTTCTATACACCGCCTGCAGCCTTAATTCGCAGACCCGATGACATGCCCTCTTCGTCCCTAAGGCAACACAGTCTTGACTATGAGCCACCTCGTGGGTTTGTCATACCAGCTTTCACCATGTTTGATGGCTATGCAACCCTTACAATCATATGCTCCATTATAATCAGGCAATGATATTGAATGTCGGCAACGACCGGCTGTTGTGTAAAGTATTCCTGGCTAGTTTGCTGGGGCCTGCGTTACCTTGGTTTCACAAGCCCCCGTGTAATTCAATAAATTCGTTCAATGAACTATGGGCCGCATTCATATCATAGTATCTTTGTTTGGTGTGACAAAAGATGAACATTAGTTCTTTGCAAACTATTCTAAAGCAGGAAGAAGAGTCTATTCGAGATTTCACTAGGAGGTTTGGGCAAGTCGTTCTGCGTTATCTTTATACTCGCTAGTGACAATGGAAGAGTTATACAGACGGGCTGATAAGTACTCAATGCTAGAGGATAATATTCATTCAGCAGCCCAGACTATCATGATTATAAACCAGTCGGCTGAGGGAAATAAGCCGTTTGGGAAGAAGTCGTTCGAGTCCAAGGAAGGTTAGGGCAAAGATCAAACTTATTCAGTGCGATTAGTCACAAAAAAGGGAGAGAGTTTCCCAATTAACCCTCTAAACATCTTGGTACGGTGTCATCATTCAACTTTCGACTTGCTGTGAGTTTAAATGGCTCGTGATCGATCCAAACGAATCCTTCCTAAAGAAACAGATCCTTGTTGTGTGATTATCATAGAGATCATGGGTATGAGACCAACAGGTGTCGAAGCCTAAAGTTCTTGGTGGAAAAGCTGATCAAGGTTGGACACCTCAGGAGTTATGTCAAAGAAGATGACCACATAGAGTAATCCCCGTAAGCAAGACGTAGCCATTTGCCAGAGCAAAGAATCCCGTCGTAATCTAGACTAGCCATAAACCATCTGACTATCTCAAGACCGCGGTCGGGCCGCGCTACCGTACAGCCTTGAGAGTCGCCGCATAATTAGGGCTGTGGTAAATGCCATCCACACAAAAGGCAACCATAAAGAAACAGGTCCAATAGATGACCCCATATCCTTTCCTCTTGTCAACCCGAATAAGGTAATTGTGCCCCATTATGATGCATTGGTGCTCATCCTCTGTATTAACAGTTTTAATGTACATAGGGTATTGATAAACCCTGGCAGTGCGGTAGATCTATTGCAACTACCAGCCTTCAAGCAGATAAAGCTTTCCTTAGGTATGTTAAACTCAGCCGGGAAAATCCTCTCTGGTTTTAATGGGGCAACTACTATAACACTAGGAGATGTCACGCTCTTTGTAAAGGCAGGTCCAGTCACTTAGCGAGTTTTGTTCTCAATTGTCAAGGACTTGGGGCATTACAATGCCATAATGAGGCCAGCTTGGATGCACTCGATGAAGGTTATCCCTTCAACCTACCACCAAATGGTTAGCTATTTGACTAACGTTGGGTAAGTTAACCTTTTAAGCAGTTAGCTAGTCGCACGACAATGTTATCAACTATCCATGTAGGAGTAGAGAGAGGAGAAGAACTCTGAAAATCCTTCCCTCGAAGATCAAACCCCTACATAGCAATCACAGGTTGCTGCTCAGATCAGGGCGAAAGAGAAGGATCCCCTAGCTTTGGATCCCCTGGAAAAAGTAACGTTGGACGGGCTGGAAAAATTCACTTACATCAACTCTCTTCTATCCAATGAAGAAAGGGAACAATTACAACTCGTACTATCAAATAATATAGATGTATTTACCTGGAGCCACTCAAATATGGTTGGAATTAATAAGATGGTGGCCTCTCAATAACTTAATGTTATTCCCACGGCCAAACTAGTAAGGCAGAAAGTGAGGTGTTTCCACCCGGCTCGCCATCAGATTATTCAGGCGGAAGTAGACAATTTACTAAAAGCAGGTTTCATCAGAGAAGTGAAGTACCCCGAATGGATAGCCAACGTGATGGTAGTTCCAAAGAAAGGTAGCAAGTGGCGAGTATGTGTAAATTACACTGACCTCAACGAAGCCTGCCCAAAAGATAGCTTCTCCTTGCCACGCATAGATCAAATTGTTGATGCCTCAGCCAGGCACGGGATACTGTATTTTCTGGACTCTTTCTCTGGATATCATTAGATTCCCATGCACCCGTCTGACGTAGAGAAAATGACCTTCATTACACCATACGGTTTATACTACTACAATGTGATGCCTTTTGGCTTGAAGAATGTCAGGGCAACTTATCAAAGGTTGGTAACTAAGGTATTCCGATCGCTACTAGGAGAAACCATGGAGGTCTACATTGACGATATGCTTATAAAGTCCAAAAAGCACGTCGATCACACTAAGCATCTACAAGAAGCCTTTGAGTTGTTGCGAAAATACAGCATGAAACTCAACCCTTTGAAATGTGCGTTCAGAGTCAGTTTGGGCAAATTTTAGGTTTTATGGTGACCTAGAGAGGGATAGAGGCCAACTCGCCTCAACCCAAAGCTATACGGATTCTAGGACTCCCGCCTTAAAAGGAGTACAACAATTGACTGGCATGCTGGCAGCTCTTAGGCGGTTCATATCTCGCTTCATAGATCGGTTAAAACCCTTTTTTATCACTCTAAGGGGAGCGAAAAGGACCGGTTGGAATGAGGAATGCGATCAAGCTTTCATGGCAATCAAATAATATCTTACCGAACCGCCAATTTTAGCTAGCCCAGAAGTAAGTGATACGCTCTATCTTTACCTCGCGGTTTTAGAAGTCTCACTAAGTGTAGCTTTGTTCAAGGAAGATGAAAACTAAAAATAGAGACCAATATTCTTCATAAGCAAATCTTTGTTTGAAGCAGAAACTCGGTATACCCGTCTCGAACAAGTGGCACTGGCACTCTGTGTGGCAGCTAAGAAGCTTCGCCTCTACTTCCAGGCACACCCTATCGTCGTGCTAACCAATCTCCCTTTGTGAAGCACTATACACAAGCCTGACTTATCGGGGAGGATTGTCCGGTGGGCGATTGAGCTAAGTGAATTCGGTATTCAATATAAACCTCGCTTGACATTAAATGGGCAATTGTTGCAAGACTTTTTAGCAGAAATTCCCCAATGGGATGTGGACCTAGATAACGCTGGATGGTGGATCCATACGTAGACTCGCTTCCGACAAACGGACCCGGGAGGGGAAAGGATAGAACAGCCATACTACCGGACTTCGCCTAATAATGAGACTGAATATGAAGCAATCCTAGTCGAATCGACCTCGTAATGTCCGTATCTTCGGAAAAAATCATCATACAAAGTGACTCTTAACTGGTAGTAAGGTAGGTAAATGGAGAATACGAAACACGAGACCAACTCATGATCAAGTATGTATGTCTGGTTAAGTTACGACTAGAGAGTTTTACGGCTTGAAGCTTGAGCATATTTCGAGGGGTTCGAATGAAAGGGCAGATGATTTGGCGACCATGGTTGCATCCCTCCCAATAAAAGAAACGATATTCCTCCACGCCTATTACTAGCCGACATCATCAATTACCACCGACTAGGTAAATGAGATAGATGAAGCATGTTCTTCTTGGATGACTCCAATAATGCATTATTTGAGCTCGGGAGAATTGTCAGATAATAGGATTGAAGCCCACAAGATTCAAGTCCAGGCGGCTAGATTTTCTCTTGTGAATGAGCAATTATATAAACAAATTTCTAGACGAATGATCCTTAGTGTCTCACCTCTACAGGGACAAGATATAGTAGAACTCCATGTAGAATATGCGAGGAAACCATCTGTGAGGGTAAGAACCCCAAACTCCTAGAAAGTCAGATTTGATATTTGTTAGAAAAACCCTAATCCATCCACGGGTTTTGCCTATGGTTGGTTTAGATGGTATTTGGATGTTATCGGAGTTATTCTCATGTTTTGTTTTGAGATTTTGAGGATTTTGGAGAAAATCCGCAAAGAGGAAAAAATGGAAGAACTGGCAGCCTGCCTTGCGCCCACAGCGTAGGGGCATTCATGTCGCAAGAAGCCCCACGTCGCAGCCGTGGGGTGCCCGCCGCATGAGGCCTGGTGCCAAAATGGCACCCCTCGGGTAAGCTACGGTGTAGCACTATTCATAGAGGACAAATTTCTATTTTTGTTCCGAAAGCCTCATATTCGTACACCGATAGTTTAAGGACCCTAATAAATGATTAATGGGGGTTCAAATAAAGATAAAACTAATTGGAAAAAAAAAAACGTATCGTACCTCGCCGCCTCGGCAAAGCGAAATTCGTCTTTAGGCAGATTTAATGTCTTAACCCAAAAATGTTAATGAAAATTAATCATCATTCACTAAAAATGTATAATAATAGTTTATCCACTAAGAGTGGCGTAATTGTTATTGACTAGGGACGAGTGAGGATCACCTAACTTAGGACTGAGATCGAAGGGAAGGGAACGAGAGCCGATAGCTTCGATTTGTTCACTGACCTTCTATTTTTATTTCAAGTGTTTTGGTAGTATACCAAATAAATCTAAAATGATTATATGGAATGAGTATATCTTTGAAATTATATTACGAAAGTGCATATGGATTTGAAAATGTGATATTTGAAATGTTAACAATTAATTACATGTGAGTGATTAATTGAATTGTAAACGAATTGGTCAATTCATAACATCTTGAATTGAATCGATATACTGAACGACTAACATGGCGGATTCACCAACTGAATCCATCATGAAGGCAACCCGAAATTGTCCAATGTCCCACTTGGCGGGATGCACCAATCGACATCCGTCATGATGACGTATGACATTTAAATATCACATGTCGTGGCACCAATTCCAAGATCCGCATGATGCAGAGACCAAATCAGGAAACGTAAGCACATTATCAATGATGCAAAATAATAGGATTCACCGAACGGAATTTGTCATGAATGTAAATTGTATAGACAAAGTGAGATAACAAACTTCGATAAATGAAAATGAGATTTGTAAACTAAATACGTCCTTAAGAGTATATGTTTGAATCTCATGATTTGAGTTAAATGATTTGTTGCATGTGGAATTGCATATTTTGACATGATCAATGATTTGTAAAGTGAAAGCATGTGAAAATGAATATGCATGAGTATAAGTTGATATAAAAGACATGATTTTATGATAAATGCTTGTCAAGTTAAATTGAAAATTGGAATATAACTGTATAGAATCACTAAACATGAAAATGCTTAGCGTATAGTTTTTATCTATGCACAGGTTTCGAGTAAACAGGAAAGAAGACAAGATTAAGAAGCGCAAAGTCATAGAGCAAGTTGCGACATATAAGTATATACCCCGCCATATACATATCATTTCTTTTTGAATGTGTGACATTTTGTAAACAAAAGAGTTAAACTCTGAACTATTGTTTTGTATATCATTTTGAAAAGGTTTGATACACCATTTTGTAAACGTATTGTATAAAAGTAAATGTTTATGGGCCTACCATTTGAAATGCTTCCGTGTTAATAAGAACTCTAAAATGAAATGACGTAAATAAAACGTTTTGATAAGATACAAATAAAAATCCAGAAGAGTAAATCGCCCGGCTCGATCGGGCGAGGATTCATCGCGATATTTATTGAAAATAAAATTTAATAAAAAAGTAAATAAAAAGAATTAAACGATCATCCTAGAATCGGTTCAGATCGGCCAATCGAGTTGGACCGGAAAGGGGTGCTACATTGGCAAAGGGGGCCTCTCCCACAGCTTTATCAGCTCTAGGAGGTCCTCTAGATGGAGTCTCATCCCCTAAGGATGCACAAGCCTCCCTAGAGGCATCCTGGGCTGCACCCTCCAAGGCCGGAAGGGCCTCAGAGGATTGTTATAGAGAGTCCAAAGTAACTACTATTGGGCTTTTCTTAACCTCTTCCTATGGACTAGACCATTTTGGACGCTTTCCGTCTGGTGCTTCAAAGCCAGGGGTAGTCTTGCTTCTGGCACTCGTAGCTCACTTGCGCATCTGCATGGCAAATCTAGCAGCCATACTAGATATGTCGTCCTCGCTTTCCTCGCCCGCTTCACTGGGGATCTGGGGAACAGGATGGACCCCCTGAGTCTCTTTTGAAGGAGGAACTAGATTCTCCTAGTCCATAAAACCTTCTAACCCCAAGCTGGTAGCGTTCACCTGTCCAACCTTCTTCCCCTTCCTCTTCTTCGCTGCCTAGGGGGCTTTGGATCCTGTACAACCAAAGGTGATTGATCGGGCTAGACAAAGCTAACTAAGGCTCCTTGAGCGATCTCGACTGAAGGCTCTTGAGTGGACCCCGCTTGTGAAGAGCTACCCGAGATTGACTTTAGAAGGTTAGCAAGAACAAAATGTTAACCCTTAATAAGCTCTTCTGGCAGCGGACGGGGAATGACTTGGACTATGTAAGAGAAATGGTTGGCGCCTAACTTCTGCAGTTCTTTATAGACAAGAGGAGCTTGTGATTGCGCTCCCCTCAGTGATCTCGAGTAGCCGTCTGATACGATCCAGACTTGCTTTCTCCACCCAGCTAACCAGCAGGCCTAGCCTATGCTTACCTATAAAAAGTTCAGAATTGATGGGCGTGTCAAAATACAGACGGCCTAGGAGAGTACAAGCTCCATCAAGTCGGGAAATAAACCTCGGGAACTGAGAGACTGATTCGTATCAAATGGGCCCCGAGAACTCGCGCTTCGCATCACGGATCAAGCAACCAAAACAACCCCTTTCACTTAGGTCTTAGGGGAGTCCGGGAGCCTAGTTACAAATTGCACCCGGGGGCTATGTGCCGACATAGATAGGTGGCCTCCAACCCCTAGCTTCAAAGTATAAACGAAACAAATCTCTACCAGCGGAATATCCAACTAGTAGAGAAAGTTTAGCACACTGCAACCCATCAGAATCTAAAAGATGTTCAGATGTATAAGTGTTGTAAGGTGCCTCGTGAAATGCAAAACCGACCACCAAAGACTGACGGGGGCGAAGTCCGAGAACAAATTGCTCGGGTGAAGTAACCGCATTATCTCGCCTCTTTAGCGGCTCCTGCGCCGTGCCGTCTAACACCTTCAAACGGATAACGGTAGAAACTTAACTGAAGGATCTCAATTCATCCATAGACATAGCAATGACTAGGTTTCTTACCGTGGGAGTTTCCCAAAGGGTCCCCCTCTTACGCCTAGCCTGACTGGTAGAAGCCTCTTCATGACCTCTCGTTATTCTACATGAAAACAAACAGAAAAAGGGGGATCAGCTTGAGCAGCGAATTAGACAAAACCCTCGAAAGACAAAAGAAATCCTCCTCTGGAAGTTTAACAACCTACTAGAGACAAAATGTAAGAACTCCGAACCAGGAACCTTTGCAGAACCTATGGGATGTCTCTAAACCTGAGAATACCCCACACCCAGCTTGCAACGTCATCACCAGAACCCCACCGACGAACGATGTTCGCACCCTCAGAAAGAAACAAAAACTTTCTACCCCAAAATTACTCAACAAACATAGCAATAAAAAATGCAAAGAAGGCGATACAAACGAGTTTTGAAAAAACTCGCCGGAAAATTAAAAGTTGTCAAGGGATCTCCAATGATTCCTTTAAAAGAAAAGTTCGCAAAAGCACAGGAGAAAGGAAATTGCAATAGGCAAAGAGCGTTGAGAAATCGTAAAAGAGGAAAGCACTCGGAGCCCAACCCTTATATATAGGGGCAAAACATCAACGAGTGCATTAAATGTGCCGTCAGGACATCATGCACCGCAGACATATTGGGAAATGTGCACTTCCCATGCGCTTTATATATAAACGCACTTCACCTTACTACGCATTCAATGAATGCATTAATTCTCTCAATACTTTCAACTTTTTGCATACAAGATTTAAAACACGATTTCCGATCGAAAAAGACAAAATCTAACTAGGAAAATAAGACGCTGGAAGCACTATGATCTTTAAAACCCACTCACTCATCAGAGCCCACGGCCCTTGGTCTGGCGTTATGAAACGGTTCGAGCCCACTTACCGTATTAAAACCAGGGGTACTACCTAAGCGAAACGAAGCATGTCCGAGTTGCAAATCCCATGTTCAGCTTTAGGCACGGTTTAAAATATCGTGATATATCGACGATATATATTCTATATATCGTGTATCGGTGTTAATCGATACGATATACAACATCGATAATCGGTTGATAGAAATATCGGAAAAAAATCGAATATATCGACGATATATCGGTTTGGGGGAGATATATTGCCGATAATTTTTTATTTTTTACCGATATTTATTGAAAAATTAAAAAAAAAATATTTGAGGTGGGTGTCTTGTTATGGAGCAAAAAAAAAAAGGAGATGAAGAGATATGAGAGAGAAAATGAAAAGTTTTTTTTTAATAATTAATATCACTTACTGTATTTCTTCCTTAATAATTACTATCATTAATTATTTGTAGAAAAGAGGAGGAAACCAAGAAACGGTTGGAATTATTATATCTTCCTTAATAATTATTATCATTAATTATTTACAAAAAATAGGAGAAGATCAAGAGAGGTTAAAATTATTATGTCTTCCTTAATAATTACTATTATTAATTATTGCAAAAAATTGAAAAAGACCAACACGATAGGAGAGAAATGAAGGGTCTTTCTTATTAATTAATATTATTAATTTTTAATAATCAATATTAAAATTTAGATTGAAAAAATTTTAAATTAAAAAAACCGATTGTACAAATCTTTAAATACAGACAATTTAAAAAAAATTATTAAATGAAATTTTTGAAATTATTTATAGTATTTTTTTAGAATATTCTAAAATATAAATAAAGATACAAAAAATTAATCATAGTATATAAACTTTTAACCAAATATTTTGTATAAATCATAGAAAATGAATTTTAATATTTTTTTTAAATCTAATTGATATTATAATTTCATATACAATCAAACTAACTTTGATATATAAATTGAATATATATTTAAATTTTGAATAATTTATAAATATTGATATATTTCCAATCCATAAAATCCAATGATCGATATATCCATTAAAACCGTTATTTTCATCTTTGACTTGTGATCTAATTCGCTTGTGAATTTTAAGTCCCCTGTACCCGACCATCCTATCACATACGGTAAGCCATATGACAAAGATAATGGCATGTAAAATAATTTTTAGTTAGTAATATTTCATCAACGACCATTAATTTTCAAATCCTTTGTTTCTCGGAAGATTAATCTTTGATAGGGAAGAAAAAATTTTATCCCTAAAATTAAGAGATTTTATCTCTAAAATTGTTACATTTGCGAAACTACGTCCTATAACCGTTAAAATCTTCTCGCGAAATAAAAGTTAATTCAAATCAGATAACTCTCTATTTCTTCTTCTTCATCATATGCTGACTTAATCATCAGATAATGTGATCGATGTAACACGGTCGCATCACCCTTTTTTTTTTTTTACAGGTTCACGTTGTTATTACCGGTGTACAATGAAATCATAGAATATGGGATCAATCACAAGCAACAAAATTGATATATAGATATAAATCAGCCCATGCTCCGATTCCACTGAGCTTTTCTTCAAGGCAAGTATAGACTACTATTGCCATTAGCAACTTTCAGTTCAGTGAAGGTTATGGAACAAATGGTGGCTCTCCAGATACCTGTTTTTTTTTTTTTTTTTAATTTTTTTATTCCCCCAATTACTTTACAGTTGGTTTTTGACACTCCTTTTTCTCTTTTTTGGTGTGTGTATGGTGTGGCTCTGACCAAAGAGGATAATCCCCATCTTTTCTGACTCTTGTAGCACTGACCCAACTTTTCAGCACATCATTTTGGTGGTATTATCAAAATCTTGAAGCTTCCTGTCCTTAAATTACATTAATTTAGTGTTTCATTAGGTGGGTATCAACGGAATGTTCCCAGAAAATCTGGGTCTGGACCCATCACCCTCATCATGTTCATCAGCCTGGAAATCCCAAAAAGAGGCGTGGTGGACTGTCCCATTTGGTGGGCTCAACAAAACTTTATTCTATAATTTATATATATATATAAGATCACTATTACAGCTCAATATTCTAGCTGTAAGTGGGCTCAACAAAAGATTTTTTCTTGTGTAGTTTTGGTGAAAGGTTTGACTTATTGTTGTGGTCCTGGTCCTTGATGCTTTGGTGTTTGATTTTCGACCTGTGCGGTCCTGAATTGGAGGTGGGAAACCTCCCCTTCGCTGCATTTTCGGAATTTTTTTTTTTTGCTGGGTTGTCTTGATTAGCCTGACATTTTTTTATTCTTTCACACTAATTTTTTAGATTAAATGTAGTTGTCAATTTGTTCAGACAGATAGATATTGTTCTTGGGTGATGCATTTCATTGCTTATCAAGAAACACCTGTACAATTTTTTTCAAATTCAAAGCTAAATGGCTGCTCTTTTTAATTGCTTTTGAAGTCATTGTTGATGCTTCGACTCTGCTGTGATTTATTTTGTATTTGTTTGCATATTGAAAACCCTAGATTTCTGATAATTTTTTCTAAGTTCCATTAATTATGTGTCTAGAAACCAATATTGATTGAAATTGACCCTTCATTCTTGTTATATTTTACAGTTAAGGTTGTGTATCACAGGGATTTTGATGTGATTAGCAGCTTATAGGTTGTAATCACCTGTAAAATTAAATATATTAACTTCATTATATTGTCTAACCTAATTTGCCTATTTATATGGAAGAAAATAGATGGTCAGCATCGACGACAAAACTTTCCTAGCCTGTAGTTGTACTATTTTTACTATTTCTCTCTAGTTTTAAGGCTTTTGTCTGTTGCATAGATGTGTCCTTCTCAAAGCCAAGCAAAGCAAAATTAAGTATTGCATTATCACACATGGGCAGTGCATTCTACATAACAATGGCATAAACAGCCCCCTTTGGACTATTTATATACTGACTCCTTTGACAGACAGGCATGCGCTTGTTTCGGGTTTTTCCTTCTATTTGTGTTCTGTTTAGGAGTTTTCTTGACACCCTTTTGGTCTGGATAAGAGGAGGAATTGCCTCTTCTCCTGATCAGCCTTCCTGTCGAAAACTCAAAACTGCTTATTGGGGAAAAACAATACATATAGAAAGGCCTGGCCTGGATTGGTTCTAACACTATTTGTAAGTAGCAGAAACTTTTGGAGTTAAAGTTTGTTAATTTTTTTGTTTCTATGTATGCATCATTTCTGGTATGTTCTAGGTTTGAGATGTGATAAGAGTCATATGCTATTTCAGCATAATTTTCTTTCATCACCCGTTTGGATTGCTCCATTGCATAATCTCCTTTCCCTTTTCTCTTTCACTTGTCGAGAGACTGAAATCTCAGAGGACAATCATGCCTGCATTTGGATGCCTTCTAATCTTGAAGTTCAGTAAAAAAAATTTCATTGAATCTGACAGTCATAGTTTGCTGAAACACCCAAATTGATCAGAGCATTGTCAATGAAAGAAAATTAACGATAGTTAAGTATTGTTTTGAATCAGAACAGCATATTGCCTTGATGGAATATCAGTTGATGGTGAGGCCTTGGAACTTGTCCTTGACATTAGTGTTGTGAGGGACCTGGAATATTGCTGGTCTCTTAAGTCGTTTTTTCCTTTTTCCTTGTTGATTCAGGTTCATCTTGAAAGGTCTGTCATGCTTTGTTTTGTTGCTTTTCCTCTTTTGGGGCAAGCACATGGGCTCAAGTCCTTTCTAACATATGGAACTGGTGGATCATATTTTTGTTTAGCTTAGATTTAACGGCCACCTCACACCTGGCTTGATTCCCGTATTTCTTTACTGGTTAAACCTACCAAATATTTTATTTGGAACTTGTTGATTCTACCATCATGCATCCACTTCAATGGAAATAATTTTTCCACAATTTACACACCGTTATACGATTCTGTAGGCTGATTTATTCTTTCTCTAAAGCTATTCACCAAGCATGTGAATGCTCCTTTCTGATAGAATTTGTTCCAATACTGTCTGAAAAGAACACCTGGTTATCAGGTAACATGCACTGGAGACTTTATATGGAAATAGGAAAGAATGTATTTCCATGTCATAGATGAGTTGAATTGCATATTCATCTACCCTGTCCTGAGGGGTATTGATTTGATCAGGTTTATCGCAAATGATTCCATCCAAAATGATTGCATTCAACTATTTTTGGTTATTACTTTGGCTTGGTAGCAAAGTTTGAAGTTCGATAAGTTGAAGCGATCAATTTTCTGTTTGATTCCTTCATTGCAACAGGTTGATTGCTTTTTTTTTTTTTTGCACTGTTCCTATTGCTTCTCCTGCATCTGTTATCATCCACCTTAGCATCTAGGATCATGTTGAAGTTCCATGGCTAAATAATCAAATTTCTAGAAGCCATTCATCGACATCTCTCTCACATAAATCAATTGGCAGATGAAGCTTAGAAGTAACTTATAATGACCACTTCTAGTTAAAGTGGAACTTCTTGGTTTATTTGATTTTGTATCAGTTAACAACTACATATATTTGTATGGTATTTAAATTTCTTAAATTCTTTGTAACTGCTTTAATACAAATGTTCGTTCTCCTTTGTTTTCTCTTGAATTAGTTCAAGATCTCCATATAGCTGATCTGTTTAGGCCTTTTCTATGCAGTTGCGTTACTATGGAACACAATGAAATTCTTTGCTTGACAAAACAGGATTCTTCTGAAGTTATTCCATCACTCATCAAATTTATAGCATCAAATGAAGTGGTCGGCTTTGATAGCATGGAAGACATCTGTGGCTTGAATAACCAGTGCCAAAGGAATGCCCTTCAACCTGCCAGTTCGCCATCCAAAGTAAGTAAAGCCTTGTTTATTTTTGGTAAGCCCATTAAATAAAACGAAAGGATATATAGAAAGTGTAGCAAAGGCCAAGGGCACTTCATAGTATACATAACATATACAAAAGACACCAATTAAAAAGTCAAAAAAAAAAAGGATCTCAGAACTAATCCTCTTCTACCATGAAACTAATCAATCAACAAAATCCAACATAGAATCATCTGCTATACATTCCTAACAAGACCAAATATGTGTTTTTGAAAATCTGTCTTCGAAAACTTGTTTTTTGAAATTTTTATGATCGTACTCCTGAGTTCCACTGTATTTCACCTGGATTTCATATGGGATATAATTTTTATATGAAATTTGGATATTCACAAACACCAGGGAATGTTTAACTATGATGTGGATTAGACTTGTTACATGTTACATGTGCATGTTAGCCTATCAATACCAAACAAGACTGATCTGAAAGCCTCTTAGCCTCGCAAGCTAGACTTTGGAATCTCAGGTTTAGAACAGGCTTAAATTTGATTGGAAAAAGCTCTTTACTATGCCCTCCCACTTTGGCTGGTGCAGTTGGGTGCATGGGGTGGTTTACTATGATGGTTCTGTTGCTGATAGAGGAAATTTTTTTTCATTTAATCTATTTAATCATAATATATTCTGTGTATCTCTGCCAGGAAATTGAAGCAACTGCTATCCTGAGCCAAAATAATGTGTCTCAACCAGTCAATTCCCACCTTGCAAGTGCCACCTCTATCAGCATGCCATCATCTCCCATGGAAGTCCACTTGCAGAACACTAAAAGAGTTCTGTTTAGTGATCATGGTGAAACAAGGTTCAGCAGTGGGATTCGGGATTCATCAGCTACATCTAAATCATCAAGCAATGAACTTCCAAGACAGGCAAAATTTCATTCGCAGCCAATGCCGACTGGTTCTATGTATCCTGAAGCACTTGTAGGTGATAAATTTCCTAACCAGCCAGAGTTGCAGGCTAGAAATCCGAGGATTGGAAGGTTGAAAGATAAGCGATTTGATTCCTTTAAAACATGGTCTGGGAAACTTGAGAGACAATTATCAACTTTACGTGGAAAACCACAGGAAAGTGAACAAGCAAATAACAACATGCAGACTTCTGAGATAGAAATTTTACCAGTGGATCGGTACTTTGATGCATTAGAAGGACCAGAGTTGGATACGCTAAAGGTGTGTGTCTCCCTCTAACATTTTATGAAGTTTAAACAATTTTCACTCCAAATTTTTGGACTAGCCAAATCATGTAACAAAACCTTCATTTTTGAGTAATCCAGGGTCTTCTTTTCTTGGAGAAATTGACATATTGATGCCTATAAATATAGCCCTTTGTAACACAAGCCAAATGTTTACATTAATTGGTGGTAGTGTTTGAAGAAAATAATCTTTTTCTTCCTCTTGCAGGCTTCAGAAGAATTGGTGCTTCCTGAAGACAAGAAGTGGCCATTCCTTCTCCGATATCCTATCTCATCTTTTGGTATTTGCCTTGGCATGAGCAGCCAAGCCATAATGTGGAAAACCCTGGCAACATCCAATTCCTTGAATTTCCTCCATGTAAGCTCAAAAGTAAACTTGAGTCTGTGGTGCATCTCTGCTGCTCTCATGGTCATTGTCTCTTTCATCTACCTGCTGAAAGTAATTTTCTACTTTGAAGCCGTTCGTCGTGAATACTACCATCCAATTCGTGTCAACTTCTTCTTTGCCCCATGGATAGCTTTCTTGTTTTTAGCTCTTGGTGTTCCACCTTCAGTTTCTACACACCTTCCTACAGCTCTCTGGTACATTCTCATGACACCAGTCTTCTGTTTTGAGCTTAAGATCTATGGACAATGGATGTCAGGCGGGCAACGGAGGCTTTCAAAGGTGGCTAATCCTTCAAATCATCTCTCAATCGTTGGGAATTTTGTGGGAGCATTACTGGGTGCATCAATGGGGCTAAAAGAAGGACCTATATTCTTCTTTGCTATCGGGTTGGCTCACTACATAGTTCTATTTGTGACTCTCTATCAGAGACTTCCAACCAATGAAACACTCCCTAAAGAGCTCCATCCAGTATTCTTTCTGTTTGTTGCAGCACCCAGTGTAGCTTCTATGGCATGGGCAAGAATTCAAGGTTCCTTTGACTACGGATCACGAATTGCTTACTTCATTGCTTTATTCCTGTACTTTTCATTGGTAAGCACTCCAAAAACACAAAAATAGCTCTTCATTTCCATTCTCAGTATTTTCCATGCATGTAGTGGAACATAGGAAGATGCATTAACCATCTGAATATGATATCTAGATATTCTTCTTGGTAGTGTATTCTTGCATTTGCAGCAGCGATAGCCATGAAAGCAGCACAAATAAGAATTTTCCTTCTTTCTTTCATCGGTTACTCTCATAGATAGCAACAAATTAACAAGTTAAGCCATCTAAGCATGGGCCTAAAAGTCTTAAAGTACATACTTGGGCATTGTTTTGTCCCCTAGTCTCCCCTCTGCTTGTTTCATAGGAGAAATGTGTACCAAAACATGAGTAACAAATCCTGGCAAAAACATAACTGACAAGTAGAGAAAGAAATACATTGCACCAATTTCCGGTAGCTAGGATTTTTAGACTTGGTTATACAGGTGGTTTCAAGGCATGCTTTGTGCTGATACTAGTTAACATTTAGTTGGTTTCAGGTGGTCTCTAAGCTTCTGTTTTTTTTTGTTTGTGTGTTTTTACAGGCAGTTCGAGTCAATTTTTTCCGAGGTTTCAGGTATAGTTTGATTTACATTTCTAGCCTCTGATACCATCAAGCTTCCTATAGCCCAATTTTCTAAATTGCAGTTTGAATTGAACCTGTAGGTTCTCATTGGCATGGTGGGCTTACACTTTCCCCATGACTGGAGCTTCCATTGCTACAATCAGATACTCAAATGAAGTCACAAACATAGTGACCCGGTCTCTCTCAGTCACACTCTCTGCCGTCGCCACTTTTGTAGTTACAGCTTTGCTGATAACAACTATCCTTCATGCATTTGTGCTGCAAGACCTCTTCCCTAATGACATTGCCATTGCTATTAGTGACAGAAGACGAAAAACGAGCAAGAGGTGGTATCATTTGAGGAATGGAAGTTCAGATACCAGAGACATTGAAAATTTTCTCAAGTTTGGAAGCTCTGATAACAAGGATATTGAAGCTTCTCTGAAATCTTCAAGCTGCAAGCCTGAGGAAGTTTGAGTTTATAGCCTGAGTAATGTCCACAATGTACAGGATCATCATGTATCAATACTCTAGAGTCGTTTTTTCTACTCCAGGAATTTCCATCACTCGGATAAGTGGGGATACGGATTAGGAGTTTTTACACTTGAGGTGAACATCTGTAAAAATTAAAAACTATGTTTAATATAAGTTTAACATTAATAAAATAGATGATATTTGTTTACCCCAAATTGACATTACTGGCCATTTAGTTAACCATTGTCAAGGAGAGAGAGTCTAATGGTTATAAACCCACATGCCAAACCTTAACTTAGCGATGTGTGACTCAAAATGGGTCGTTACAATCCATCCCTTTTCTAGAACCGATGCCCACGATGGCTGGTGGCTTCATGGACCCCACCTTCTTTTTGAGGGTAGTAGCCCTCCCACAACTTTGGGACGAAGGCCATCAGACCCATCCCCAAGGATTTTATCGCTTTGATACCATTATTACAACCACTTTGGTAGAATTCACCCTTAAAATTTGTAATGACTCGGCCCAACCATGCATAGTGTCTGCTCGGCCATGTGTCCTTGGCATTAAAAACGTTTCTACTAAGCCGGTGTTTCTCATACTTATATAAATAAGTTAAATTTTCTTCATATTCAATGTGGGATGCGAGCAAACACCTAAACGTAGATAATAACGTCTAAGGCCCTATGATTACTGGGCCAAATGGACAAAACACCCACATTCGTGGCCAAATGAAATGCACTCCACACATCGAGGAATGTGGATCGGGTCTGATACCATTTGCAATTATCTGACCCGACCATATAGATATCAAGCTACTACACCTGGGGCGTAATTCGTGACTTTAAATTAGTTGTCTATGTGAGAGAGCCCAATGATTATAAACTCACATCCCAAGTCTTAACTCAGCGAGGTGAGACTTAAAATAGGTCATTATAGATTTTTAGGTGAAAAACCCTCATACTAATTCAAGGGATAAAAAACTACGAGGTTTAATATTGTTAATATAAATCTATTATTCGAAATCAAGTCATATAGATTTATTAGACAGCTTTACCCTAAGAACATATCCACTAGTACTTATAATTTGATTCATGCACACAATGCAATAACACACTATTGCTCTTAGTGGAAGCATTTCAACCTCTTTGAAGGGATTATGTATTCAACCAATCTTTTCTCGGAATACTTTTTAAGCCTTTAGAACATGAGACATCAAAATGATTTAACAATCAAGGCTTTTTCTCTCTTAAACAAAGAGTTCTATATAAGAACTCCAAAAGAAGTCTAGGATTCTTCTCTTAACAACTGATGAGAGAATTCTCAGAAACTTGCAAAAAAACTTACCTTAAGAGGGTTGGTATGTAGTTGTTTCCAATCTCAAATTATGTGAAAATCTAAAAATTCTCTTTAAGTAGTAGGAAACACTTGAGCATTAGTGCTTGAGCGCTTAAGCGTTCAATACTGCTTAAGCATCCCCTGTTTTGAAAATCTCAATTTTAAAACCTTTTATATTCAAACAGATACTATACCTTTTTAATACTTCTAAGAGTCTTATATTACCATGATTCAAACCTTTTAGATACACCTATAACATTTTGGTTAAATGAATTGCAAACTTTGATCTTCAATAGAGAGTAAGTCACTATTTAAAAATTTCCTATGACCAAAATTAAATTGAAATGAAATTACCAACAATACAAAAGACTCGATGTCCCAAAAACAATACATACAGACACTTGCTGAGTTGTTGATGTAACATATATTTGTGAATGAATTTGTTTTAAGGGTAATCCTTCCTAGCAGTTAAGTTTCTTTACCCTACTTATTTGTGTTTGGTAGCTGAATGAACCAACCATAGACAACAGGTATGGTGGTTCATGATGTAGCAACAATGTACCATACTACTTAGCTGAAGAAATGTTATAGCTTGTGCCTACCATGCCTAATATATTCACTTTGTTTTGAAGCTTTGCATTGGATTCTTGGGATTCTGGCTTACATGGTTTCCAATCTGCCTAGAAATCTAGTTAATGGTCTAGAAAATTGTGGGTACCATGGCCTTTGGGCCCAAATCCACTATCCAGTAGGAGCAGCGCTTGCACAAGCCCAGCTCCTGGCCCTCCACATGGAGCGGCTCACTATACTAAACCCATATGGGAGCCAGCTAGACGGTACTGTCTTAGAACCCGTATGAGGTCCCAAATCCTCCAATCGGCTATCCTACCGCATGTGAAAGGTTTGTCAACAACATTAATCCTAAACAAAGGAGAATTGGTGTTTGATAATGAAAGAGAAAACTTATCATTATCTTTCCAAAAATCAAGGAGAATTGGTCAGGAGAATTGGTCTTTGATTAGGAAAGAGAGATTTTATCGCTAAAATTGCGAGATTATCTTTCCTAAAATCAAGGAAAAATTCGAGTATTAAGGAAAAACCCTCCCACGAGGGAAATGTATGCAATTCTAATTGCACAGATTTTCTTCTTCATCTTCTCCATCCTTTCACTGACTTAATTATTGGAGAGGCAGCCGACACACCACCGCCGGACCCTTTTTTTGCAGGTTCACGTCGCTTTCCCGATGCCCTGAGGATCAGACGATTTAGGTGACAACTATTGGCACCATATGTGGGAATCAAATAAAAAGTCTCATCGACGACGTGCAAGAGCTTGACTTAAGCTCCAACGGCTTTCTAATAGCCCTTTGCCACCAATAGCTCCGACGATTCCCGTTCCCGCATCCGATTCGTCTAATACAGGTGCAATGACTAGCAACCTAGTGATCCAGTCGCCTGAAGATCAACTTCTTCATTGGCGTCAAGATATGGAGAAGAAGCAGGAGGAGCAATCGAGACAGATGGAGTGGAATCGGCAGAACGCTACCGAGCACCCGTGAACGTGAAACGACCGCTCGCGCTAAAGTACGTAATCAAAGGTGATCTTGAAGAAAGTGACACGCAAGTTAGCGGTCAAGCAAAGCATCCAATCATTCGCGATAAGGGAAAGAAGCCCATCGCCCTTGACGATGTAGATATCCCGACAAACGATGAGCTATCCTCAGATAGCTCGCCCAATCCCTCCCTAGTAAAAAGCAACAAGGGTAGATCGCGACTAGAGGCACTCACATTGCCCTACATTTAGCAATTCCAATAATGGTACATCCCGTTGGGCAACGGGCCGAGTTCAGAATCAGCCAAACGAAGCGCCCGGGAACATATTTACTTTACCTACGGGGGCAATACAGCCCATGCAACCGGTTTACCCTGCCTTCGGAACAAGGCCTGCACTCTATATGTCGCCAACAACAACGATTCGAAGCCCCAATGACATGCTCTCTTCCCCCCTTGGGCAACACATCCTTGATTACGAGCCACCACGAGGGTTCATCATGCCAACCTTTGCTATGTTCGATGGCTCCAACGATCCTTATGACCACATGCTTCATTACAACTAGGCAATGACTCTGAACACCGGAAACGATCACCTGCTATGCAAAGTCTTTTCGGCTAGTCTCAGCGTAATGGAGCTAGCTTCGTTCCAGGTTCCCTACGTACCCTATGAATTTGTTCAATGAGCCTGACCGTGTTCATCTCCCTAGTACCTTGCTTTCGATGCGCGAGGAAAAAGAAATATTAGTTCTTTGCAGACCATAATAAAGCAAGAAGAGGAAACCATATGGGACTTCACCAGGAGATTTAGGTAGGTTGTCCAACAAGTAGAGGTTTGCAGCATGGATGCAGTCCTTCAGAACTACAGGAAGAGCTTCGTGTCGTCCACTCCGTTCTTCCACTCATTGTCGTTAGACTCGCTAACTACAATGGGAAGAATCAGGCAGACTTTACGTACAGGTATTCCACCTGAAGACAATATTCGTGGCAAAATGACTAAACCTGTCATGATCACATGCTTCTGATGGAAATAGTAAAGCCGTGAGGGGAATAGTCGCCAACCTAATTAAGGACGTGGATAAAAATCTAGTTTTTAATCTCAAGACTAACCACAAGAAGAGGAAGCCCCATAGTTCACTCCTCAATATAACCTGATGAGGTCAAAGTACTTCATTCGGCGACTTGTCGGATTTCAAATGGCCTACGCCAATTCAGATGGACCCCTCTAAGAGAAACATGTCCATACGTTGCGATTATCACAGAGATCATGGGCATGAGACCAACAAGTGCCAAAGCCTAAAATTCATGGTAGAAAGACTGATTAAAGCGGGGCACCTCAAAAGATATATCAGGGAAGTTGATCGCGAGGAAGAATCTGCATCGACAACAGGCATAATCACAACCGGCATGGTCGCACCACTCGAATCTAAGCCAACCATAAACTATATACTGGGAGGGTTGCTTGACGATCAGTACCAGTCAAAGCGCTAACAAAAGAAGCTTCTGAGGGTAGCCACGATCAAAGCCTGGGTAAACGCTGTTCACACAAGCGGTAGTCGAGAAGAGCCTAAGCCTATATACGGTCCCATATCCTTTCCCCTAGTAAATCCGAGTAGGGTCATTGTGCCCCATTATGATGCACTTGTACTCACCCTCTGCATTAACTATTTTAACGTACACAAGGTGTTGGTAGATCCTGGCAGCGCCACAGATTTGTTGTAAATGCCCTCTTTCAACCAGATGAAGCTTTACCCGCTAATGTTGAATTCGATCGAAAGAATCCTCTCCGGTTTCAATGGCGCGACAACCATAACTCTGGGAGATATCACACTTCCTGTGCAAGCAGGGCCAGTCACCCAACAAGCTTTATTCTTAGTTGTTGAAGACCTGGGGCCATACAATTGCATAGTAGGCAGGGCTTGGCTGCACTCAATGAAGGTCGTCCCTTCAACATATCATCAATTGATAAGTTATTTAACCAGCGTGGGGTAGGTCGATCTTCTAAGCAGCCAGTTGGCCGCACGACAATGCTACCAATTATCCATACGGGAACAGAGAGAGGAAAAGGGTTCATATGGTCTTCCCCTTGGGGATCATACTCCCACGTAGCAACTACAGTTCCCCGCCTAGGTAAGGGAGGAAGGAAAGGATCCGTTAGCTGTGGATCCTCTAGAGACAGTAGTGCTGGATGGGCCGGAGAAATTCACATATGCTAACGCCCTGTTATCTAGCGAAGAAAAGAACGTGCCTATGACGCGTGTTGGGCCGGGAACGTAGATGCGTATTTTCCGAGTCACCAAATACGCCGTGGATCGGTACCCAAAGTCAGTTTCATAAACGTAACATTATTGCCATGCAAAGCCTGTTAGGTAGAAAATAAGGCACTTCCACCCAGATCGCCACCAGATCATTCAAATAGAGGTAGACAATCTGCTGAGTGCAGATTTTATCAGAGAAGTGAAGTATCCTAAATGGCTTGCAAACGTAGCGGTCAGCCCGGCTAGCTGGCGGTAAATGGTCGAATGCGTGACCACATGCACTTCAATGAAGCATGCCTAAAAGACAACTTCCCCCTACCATGAATAGATCAGATCGTTTATGCCTCTACCGAGCATGGATCGCCATTTCGGATGCCTTCTCGCCATCACCGATTTCAATGCACCGCCTAACGCGCAGAAAACGACTCACACACACCACACGGCTATAATCGCTACAACGCGGTTGCCTTTGCCTGAAGAATGCCGAACAACTTATCAAAGACTAGTGACCAAGATATTTCAGCCACTGATTGGTATGATGGTGGAAGTCTATACTGACGATATGCTTATCAAATCCAAAGAACGCCCCGATCATACGGAGCACTTGTAAGAAACTTTTAAGTTGTTGGCACAAACGGTATGAAACTCAATCCTCTAAAGTGTGCATTCAGAGTCAGTTTGGGTAAATTCCTAGGCTTCATGGTGAAGCAAAGGGGGATTGAGGCCAATCCTATTCAACTCAGGACCATTATGGAATCTCAGACTCCTACCACCAAAAAGGGAGTATAACAACTGACTGGCCGGTTGGCAGTTCTAAGGCGATTCATACCTCATTTTACAAGACCAATTGAAGTAGTTTTTCACCACTCTAAAAAGGGCTAAGAAGACCGGCTGGGATAAAGAATCCGACTAGGCCCTTATAGCAATAAAACAGTATCTCACCGAACCATCAATTTTGGCTAGCCCTGAGACAAGTGAAACGCTCTATCTTTACATAGTTGTTTATGATGTTTTAGTAAGTGGAGCTTTATTCAAAGAAGACGAGCACGGGCAATAGAAGCCCATATTCTTTACAAGAAAGTCCCTATCCGAGGTAGAAACCAGGTATACTTGTCTTGAGTAGGCGGCGCTGGCCCTAAGGGTAGCCTCTAAAAAACTCCGCCCTACTTCTAGGTGCACCCTATTACTGTACTCACTAATGTCCCTTTAAGAAGCACTATACATAAGCCCAACCTGTCAGGGCGAATGGCTCAGTGGGCAATCAAATTAAGTGAGTTCGACATTCAATTTAAACATCGCCTGGCGTTGAAGAGACACGTGCTGGCTGACTTCTTAGTAGAAATTCCTCAACAAGAAATGGAACCAGACAGCTCCGGTTGGTGGATTCTGAATGTGGATGGCGCTTCACGACAGAAGGGAGATGACCTGGGGCTACAACTTAAAGCCTTAACCGAAGAAATCATAGAGTAGGCCATACGCTTGAATTTTCCCGCTTCTAACAACGAAACCGAATATGAAGCGATCATAGCCGGGCTCAATCTCGCAATCTCCGTATCCTTAGAAAAAAGCATCATAAGAAGCGACTCTCAATTGGTAGTAGGGCAGGTAAACGGGAAATATGAAACACGAGACCAGCGTATGGCCAAGTATGTGAGTTTAATTAACCTACGGTTAGGAAGTTTTACGACTTAGCGGTTGGAGCATGTCCCGAGAAGCTCTAATGAAAAGGCAGACGCTTTGGCTGTCGTAGCCGTGTCCCTACCAATAAAGGAAACAATGTTCCTCACCTTATACACACCCGTAGTCACGATCACTACCAACTCCAGGACAAAATAGATGAAACAGTCCTTCTCGATAACTCTCTAGTGTTCCCTCACTTGAGTTCTGGGAACTCCGCCTGATAACAAAGTCGGGGCCTATAAGGTCCAAGTCCAGGCAGCTCGATTCTCCCTCATTAACGGTCAGTTGTATATACGATAGCTCGATTCTCCCTCATTAACGGTCAGTTGTATATACGATCCCTAGGCGGGCCCTATCTTAAATGCCTTACTCAACAACAGGGACAGTACATATTAGCAGAGCTCTAAGATGGGATATCCGAAAATCATCCAGGCAGTAGGATGTTGGCGCATAGAGCTCATACCCAAGGCTACTATTGGCTGACCATGTGGGTAGATGCCGCCTCCTATGTTAGAAAGTGTGACCGTTGCCAGCGACATGCTCCCATCTTAAAACTCTCGGCCCAAGATTTAACAACTATAACAATCCCCTGACCCTTCGCTCAATGAGGTATTGATATAGTTTGGCCATTGCCTACCGCCCTGGCTCGGAAGAAGCTGTTGCTAGTGGCCATCGACTACTTCAACAAATGGATAGAGGCCGAAAGCCTTTGCATCCATCAAAGACAAGGAAGTCGTTCAATTTATATGGAAAAATATTGTGTGCATGTTTGGGATACCCCAATCAATTGTAATAGACAATGAGCCGAAGTTCAATAGTCGGGTATATAGGAACTTCTGCAGCGAATTGAAAATAAAAAACCTATACTCCACCCCGCGGTACCCACAAAGCAATGACCAAGAAAAATAGTCTAACAAAACACTTCAGCTTTGAAAAAACGCCTACATTCAGCCAAAGGAAATTGGGTAGAAAAGCTATTAGGAGTGTTATGGGCCTACAGGACAACCAACCAGAAGCAGACGGGGGAATCACCATTCGCCCTCACATACGGGATGGAGGCTATCATCCCCACGGAAATTAGGATGCCCACCATTCGAACGGAGTTTCGAGGACGCAACACTAAGTCGTAGAATCAAAGACTGGATGCAAATAATAACTTCGAGGCGACAATCGTATTTATAACATCGTACTCAACGTAACGCTGGCAAGCTTGCATAACCGCGCAGTAAAGCCACGTGATATTCGCCAGGATTTAGTCCTAAGAAGGGTTTTTGAAAACACGGCTAACCTAGCGGATGGGAAGCTCCAGCTCAACTAGGAAGGACCATATACTGTGGTTCGAGTAGAAACAACCAGTTCTTATGCATTGAGCAGACCAGACGGGACTGTTGTTCCCAAAATGTGGAATGCCATGCATCTCAAGAAGTATTATCAATAGTGTATTCTTTAAGGAAATTATCACTAATAAAATATTATCTTTTACACATTTCCTCTTAAAACCTACAATTACTTCTCCCTAAAAGACCAGATACGGTTGTTGTCTAGTTGGCACTTAAAAGACCAGATACGGTTGTTGTCCGGCTGGCACGTAAAAGACCAAATACGGTTGTTGTCCGGCTGGCATCTAAAAGACCATATACGGTTGTTGTCCGACTGCATCTAAAAGACTAGATACCGTTGTTGTCCGACTGACATTCTCAAGACCAGATATGGTTATTGTCCGGTTAGCATCTAAAAGTCCAGAAACAGTTGTTGTCCAACTGGCATTCTCTAGACATGGGTGTTGTCCTGTTGAAATTTTAGATAAACATGGCTCATGTCTTGTCAACATTTTCAAATCTCATTAAAATGCGCTAAGAGTCGCCAAAGATTACAAATAAAATATATGTGTGTTAACGGCCAAACGACCCCACTTGCAAATTTCCTAAAATAGTCAAAGCCACAAATGCGCCTTGGCCCCGGGACAACACCCCTCCAAGCTTCAACCACCGCCTTGATCTGTTTCGTGTCTTTAGCCTCGACTTCCGCTGTCGAGGCCGAGGGTGTAACACACCCATTTTCAAACACATTTCATCTAAACCATTTCAAATATGCGAAGTTGCCGCTCACTACGGAGGCCCATAAACATTTAAAACATTTGCATACAAAAGGCATACCATGCCTTCAAAATATTATACAAACATTGTTTCGTAATCTACTATTTAAAATACAAGATAAAGCCATGCCTAAATGATATTAATGCATATGACGGCAAGAGATACCTCAATTCTTTCTCGTTGATCACGCTCGATCTTGCCTCTTCCGCTCACTCATTCATCTCGATACTCGCATTGGTAAAACAATACGCTTAAGCATTTTCATGCTTAGTGGTTCTATACAAATCCATTCTTCGGGCCGCTTAAAATAAGCCGCGCACTTTAACAATTCAAAACTTTCATCCTTTACATGATCAATGTAAATACAATACATATATTTAGCTATATATATATATATATATATATGGTATATAGTATATATATATATATATATATATATATATATATATATATATATATATATATGTTAATCGTGCATACCATTGATTTATCCCAAAAATACACTTTCATATTCATATTTCAATCTTAAATCAATTCAAATTTGATCAAATTTAATTCGCTATAAATCAATTCAGCTTATGCAAATCAATCTGCCTTATGCCTCTTAACTAATTTAACTTTTATGAGCCTCGATATAAGACATTAGAGTCGCCAGACGGGGTCCAAATTGGCCGCAGCTTCCAGATAAAAACGAAGGTTTTATAACACAAGACATCCCGCGGCGGCCGATCGGTTGTAACAATCAAATAGTGAACACTACCGATACCTGGCCCCAACAGCCACGATCGGAGTGACATCAAAACACCATTTGCAGATCGCTTAATTTGACCCTTATTGCATACCAATCTATCCTTAATACAAACTAAACGGTTAACCTTCTCTATTAAGGGCGCTCAAATCTTTTATAGCAGCACAAGACATTAACATGTACATTTGTATATAAATAGTTCACTTTCAATGGTCATGCAATTTTCATATGCAAACATTTTTCAATCAAATTCTTCAAATCATTTAAACCAATTCAATATATTTCTTATGTGTATTTAGAACAAGCATTTCAAATATTGAAACGAGAATAGGAAATATAGAACAAATATGCAAAATTTTGAAACGAGGAATAAAAGTTGGTAGAACAAACCCAAAAAGCTTTGTCGTCCTTTAATTCCTGTCCTCGGAATCTCGACCTCAACTCGGGCTTTTCTCCTCGCAACTCTAATCCATCACACATAATTCACAATCAAAGAATAACCAAAGAAAACTCATTTAGTATTTAGGATTTTTTTGTTTAGGTTGATGTCTACCCAATACACCTTCACTTGCCAAATTTTCTGGGGACAATTGAGCCATATTTTGCTCATACATCCTTCATGAAAATTATAGATCTATGAGTCTATTTTTATTAGGAATTTGAATCATCTCATTTGAATCACCCAAACACAAGTTATGACATCTTTATGCCAAACTGGTTGGTATGCCCAACTCACTCGGTTACCTACTGTTTTTCTCAATTTCAGGGGTCTTAACTCCATAAATTGGTAATGGTCCCTTCTAATTATTTGAAGCTATGGTTATAAGGTTTATTCTAAAATTGGAATCATTCAATTTGGATCAATATAACTCAAGTTATGGAATTTTACATTCAGACTACTCTACTTTGCAAAACAGAAGCAGGTTTAACTTGCACATAGTTTTCCCCTTTGAAGGATTTCTGGGCACTTTGGGGTTACAATTTGTATACCATTCCTTCAAGTAAATTATTCTCCTAGAAGTCTAGTTTACCCAGAAATTTGAATCACTCAATTAGGATGAGTGAAACTCAACTTATGGTCTAAGTACCAAAACTACCCAAAACACATAACTGTTTCCAGAATTCGAACCAGAAATTTATCCGAAAGAGCATCACTTCAACGAATTTCTGGGTCCAATTGGGTCCAAATTCGCACTTACTATGAAGTTTGTTCTACTATAAGTCTAGTACTTATCAATTTGAATCACTCAATTAGATAAGAAAATGGTTTATGGCCAAAACAAAAACATTGGTTTGGAAAATTACAGCATCTCCTTTGAAACACTATAATTTCCTTCGTGATTTTCTTCCAAAACACCTCAAACTCAAAATAAATCATGTCAATTACTCCTAATAACATCCTAATATCATCCTAAACCAATCACAAGCAACCTATGGATGATTTAGGATTTTCTCCTAACTCAAACATCATTAAAAGAAAATTTAGGTTTGTGGTTCTTACCTTTGAATCACTTGTCTCCAAGCTCAGCTCCTTTCTCTCTTCCTTCCCTTGCTAGAACTTGAGCAAACTTGGAAGAGATTCTCACTAATTTCTCTTCTTCTAAAGCCCCTAGTTTCCTCTCCCAAGCACTCAAATACGGTTTGCACAAATGTGCCTTCTATGCTCAAATGTGACTTAAGTCACTTAATCCCATAAGGCCTTGTTTCCACCTTTTGGTCTTTAACCCATTTTTGACTTAAGTCCCTTATTTGCACTCATCACTTCCCATTATTATTCACACTTAAACATTTATTCTTTATTACTTATGACTCTTAGGGTCCTGATTTTGTAAAATTCCTATTTTGCCTTTTTTCACTTGGGTAAATTTCCTTGAAACACATTTAACATTTAATTCTTCAAGATTTAAAAACTCATTCTACTTTTGACCTTAGGTCCTCATTTTACAAATTTTCGCATTTGCCCTCACACTTCAAAATTTCTCGGTTCATTCTTTTAAAATCACTTAACAAACAACAACTAATATTCATTTAACACTTCCCAAATACCCAAGTTTGACTCCTAATTTATATCTCGAATATAAAATAAAAATAATTATAAAAAAAATTAAGTGATTTTTGGGCGCACAGTAGGGCACCTCAAGTTGGATAAAATTTTTGCAGGGAAGGCCACAGACTTCAGGCAATGTTTATCTCGGATCCCTGACCGGTCCACATAGATGCTATTCTTAAACATGCAGCACCATAGCCATAAGCAAAGATGAGCTCTAGAGATCCCTAGTAGTTTCTCACCATGTCTTCCCTATCGTTTTCTTCACGGACATGAAGGGAAGACACCTCACCTTTGGACGCCTTAAGCTTTGACAAAAGCGCCGCTAGCTCAACCTCTACGCAGGCGAGCTCAACTCTATGGGCGCATCACAAATTTCCGACCTAAGCCCGCCTTCCCCGTCGCCAAAGAATTCGGCCTTAGTCGATCAACTTCTAACCCATTCTTGGTACTCCCGCTAACGTAGCCACTTCAATCCAGCCACCCCCGACTTTATTTGGCCTGCCTCTTTCTTTTCTCTCATTTAGATAACGCTTGTCGCACCATCTTTGGCTTCTCTCTCCCAATGCTCTACCGCACTCACTTCTACGTGGAAGCATTCAAAGTCCGGTGTGATGTGAAGTGTACTGACCAGGCATAATGACACAAATTTCTACGGCTATCTAGGCGTAGATCGAACTCTTTGGTATCAAGGCTATATTCAATGACCGTCACAACCTAAAGAAGAATAGAAGTTAGAAGGAAATTACTACATAAAATTGGTAGACACGTGCTAAAAATTAGCGCTTACCAATTCAACCAACCGGTGGAAGTTGTGGTTGCGGATGAGCATCCCATCATCGGCCACGGGCTGGAACTCCTCTTTATCCATATAAACAGGAAGCAGAATGGCATATTGCTCTAAGCGAGCCGCCACAAGTAACCGGAAATAATTTGGGTAAAGGTCACGCATGTGAGTAACCGGGGATTCCGGCAGATAAGTTTCATCATGTCTCAGATCTGAGCGTTGCACCTTCGGAGGATGAACCTCCTAGTGGCGTAACATACGTGCGCCATCACTTGCTAGGTAGTTGTTTTCTCGCTTTCATGACATCGGTACTGGAAGTAGGGTGTCGAGCGGTGAACTACTCTTTAACGGCGCCCTCTGCATTCCCCCAAACCCTTCAACATTTGAAGGGCTCGCAACTGAAACCCTCTCCTTCGAAGGTGTATCAATCTCATTGAGGCAAACCCCCAAGACCGGGGCCGAACACCTGCCTGTGATCCATCCCATCGGCACCACAAGACAACTCTTCCGAGCCCCCTCATCTGAAGGAGACCGCCTAGGTCGCTTCTCTCCAGAGTTGGAGGTGGCCTCGCCCTCTAGGGTAGTAGGCCGCTTACGCATTCGTGTAGCAAACCCGGCAGCAAGACTAAACATTTCTTCCTCCTCGGTGAGCTCAATGTCGACTACTCCCGCCTAATTTGAGAAACCTTCTAACCCGGCTCTGGTTGTCTTTGTTTTCCGCGCCCTCGACTCTCTCTTCTTTTCCGGCCGGGGGGCAGCCTGTGGACTCTGAGGCTGGGTAACACGGGCAAACCTCACTAAGGTCCTTGTAGCGGCCTCCGCTTGGCCCTCTTGAGCAGAAATCGCCTAAGAAGAGTTGCCTGGGACCAACTTCAGGAGATCGGTGAGAACAAAATGCTCCCCCTCTATGACCTCAGCAGGCAACGAGCGAGGAACGATGGGGATAATATAAGGGAAAGGGTTGCCGCCAACTCTCTTAAATTCTTGACTGTCAACAGAAGCTCATGATTAAACTCTGCCTCCGTTATCTCAAGCAATCACCTAATATTCTCCAAGCCAGCCTTCTTAATCCAGTTTACTAGTCGACCTCGCTTGCGCCTGTCTGAATGGCATCAAGAAAATAGGTACATCGCATAGTCCACCCAGCGTTAACATGAGCCGCGCAAATCTAAACAGTCCCGGAAACACCATGGATTGATTCATGTTGAAAGGAAGCCCGAGAGAGCCGAGCATCTCATACCAAGGGCCCCTGATTAAGACAACCCCCTTTGCCTTAGTATTGGGGGTGTCAGAAGCTCCGCACGAATCAAGCTTTGATCAGGCGACATCACAAAATTTACCCTCAGCCTTCGAAATAATGTATAAACAAAACAAATCTTCCCCATAGAGATATCCAACCGATAGAGAAGGTTGAGCACACTTCAACCCATCAAAATCCGAATAGCGTTTAGATGGATAAGCGCAGGAGGCGCCCGGGAGACATGTAGAAACTACTTCGTCAGTGATGACAACGGGGAAGCGGAGCCCGACTGCGAACTACTCCCGGGTAAAATAGACGACGTGTTCGCTTCTCCTACAGTTGAGGCAGCTGGACCATCTAACAATTCTAAACTAATGTCAAGTAGGTATTTGATGTATGATCTCAATCTCCATGGACATGGAGGAGACAAGGCTACTTGTAGAAGGTAGCTCCCAACTGGGCCCTCTCCTACGCCCAACCTGACTGGTGGAAGTCTCCTCTTGACCTCTCGTCATTCTGCAAGCAGACGACAATAAAGAAAAAATGGGAGATCAACTTGACAATATCCTACTGATGAGCTTAAAAGTCATCCATTTTTAGTCCATTTTCTGCTTGATTTTTCATCTAAACAAGACTGATTTATGTGCAGAATTATGGAATAACTAACCAAACTGTTAAATAGCAGGGAATTCAAGAAAAAGAACAATTTTTTGGTGCAAAAGAAGCGTAAGGTGGACGAAGCTGCTAATGAGATAATAGGTCACAAGTTGCAAAGAGGAAAGGCGCACAAAGACGGCGAACCCGATGTCGTGAAGTTTTAGCAAAGACCAAAATGCATATCCAGTCAAGTAAAGAAGCAAACTCAATGGAAACGCTTACTAAGAACAAGGCAGCCGAGTTAAAGAAACCTGTGAAGCAACCAGAAAATGAAGAAGAAGACTTATGTCGCGACATCCGGATGTCACGTGACTTCGATAATGATACGTAAGTTAGCTATGATTTACGCGAGCTATCGCAACAACAAGAGCTAAGAGAAGAGGTCACATATCCATCAATATGACTGCTTTGTCGCGATATCGTGAAACTTGGAAGAAATTTGATAGAGGTCGTGACAAGAGAAGCGCCTTGAAGCTATGACAGGCTTGGTGTGATAAAGTTGATGTAACTCAAGTTGTTGTCGCGACAAAGGATCAAGTAATGTACATCGCAGTTTACCAATTGAAACTCGTAGTACAATCGATGTCGCGACAAGGATCGAAGGTCGCGCATGTCAGAACCGTCAAGTGAAAACCGCAGAGTCATGTTTCATGTCGCTGACAAGAGATTGATGTCGCTGACACCAAGAGCAATCGCGGAAGCTGGTGCCTTGAAGCCGATGTCGCGACAAGAGATTGATGTCGCGACAACATGAGCGACCAGTTGAAAGATACAAGTGGCGACAAGATTGAAGCATGCAGTGATCAGTTGATGTCACGACAATAGGTTGTTGTCGCGACATAAGAAAACTCAGTTGAAAGTTACAAGAGCATGAGCTGTTGTAGCGACAAAAGATTGATGTCGCGATATCATGAGCGACTGGGCTTGAAACCTCGCAGAGCCATAAGCTGATGTCGCGACAAGAGATTGATGTCGCGACATCCGGCTGACACCGCTTGAAAGTCAGAAGATTCTAAGTTGATGTCGCGACGTGAGATCGATGTCGCGACATGGATGATGTCACGATAGAAGGAAATTGAGGTCGCGATTTCTGAAAGGTAATTGGGGCTACGACTGAAACCACAAAAAGAAGGTATCGATTGTGTGGCCCAACCGAGAAACCCTATAAATACGCGAATATCCGCATGAAAAAGGCAAACTATACACTGCACGAGAGTGTCCGTAGTCAAGGCTCATTTTCTTATTTTTCCTTTTAGTTTTAGTTTTCTTTTTCTTTTCTTCTTTTCTTTCTTCAATGTTGATAGTTAGAGATTAGATTAGATTTATCGCTCTAGCTTTCGCTTTTTCGAATTGGATGTTATACTTTGAGTAGAAGCTCGAATGCAACAATCAATTTATTCAAATTACTACTGATAATTTGAGATCCGCACAAATTTTCCGAATTCGACTTTCCAAAGCCCCAATCTGCAAAGAGTTCTCAAGTGATCGGGAGGAAAGCCGTAGTGTGTGTAATTCAAGAATTTAGAACCCAGCTTCCATCGAAAAGGTTATGGTCGACTAATCTTTCCTGTAGTAGTTGCAAGAATTTGTGATTTTTTCGCCTTCGAATTTACTGGTTATGGTTTTTAATTTTATTCGACCGAATATCGTTGTCTTATACCGCTTTTAAGACTCATTCACTACTCATTTCAAGGAGGCCCTTCCCCGAGTGACACAGAGAAGGCATCTCGAGAGTTTTGAATATTTTCTTATGTATATTAACCCGCATTATAGATCTAATGAGCTCGTTGTGTTTATTTAGATAAATCCTCTTCTCACTTGAAATCAAGAATGAGTTGAATGAGTTATCAATTTAAACAAGCATGAGAGTTCACCTCAATTCGAATAGTGAAACCAATCCCGTGTTAGCTGAGATCTAATCAAGGAGAGGATGATCTATTTTAATTTGACTGAAGAGTAATCAGAAGTTGTATAACCTTTGCTTGACCGATAACTCGGGAGCTAAGGTTTACACCATAAAATGGTAAGAAGTATTGCAAAAGAAAAATACCTGTGATAAGGAAATTACACTGTGCGAAGTTATCTAATTCCCGAGTGAATCAGGAAAATTATATAATGAACTGTGGAGTGTGGAGAGATCCAGCTGCACTGCTGAAACTCCTTGGACGGATTTTGAAACCTGAAATACACAAGCAATTATATCAGAGTTATCTACAGGAATTGATGTTTCACCATAACAGTTTTCTTGATGTTCTTCCAAAAGATAAACATCCAATTTCCATTTATTTCTTTAATCATTCATTATTTTTTTTTTCTTCTTCTTATATTTCCAGTTTAATTAATTGATTCATTCTTTTGTTCTTTACAATTGCATATTTTATAGCTTAAAAGCTTAATCATAATGCCATTTAGTAGTCCAAATAGTATGGATATTGAGTAGTCAGGTAGTTTCGGATGAATTCTCGAGACTGTGGGATCGAGACTGACTTATATCCATTTTATTACTTGTCGACCTGTGCACTTGCAGGATATTAAGCCAAACTAAAATTTGAAAATAAAATTACTTAGGGTGTATTTGGTTTATATTGTTTTAAGTCAACCAAGTTTCATGATACAATTGCTGAGGATTAATCAATAGTCCTTTGGTAATAATGTCATGAACTTACATATAGTTTGGCAGAAAAAAAAAAAATCAACACCTACCAAAGCAATAGTAGGACTACAAGCCCTGAAATTTTTCAAAGCCTTTTAGGTGCATCCCAAAACCCCACGTGCAGTTTCGTCCCCGGAAACCTACTGGCGACTGAAGGACGCGCGTAAACAAAGCAAAGCAACCAACAACCAGACAACCTACTCAAACGAAATCGAAAGCAAAGCAAATGGAAAACCCACCAGGAGATAAAAACGATCAAGATTCTCCAAACGGCTCCTTCACCAAAAACTTCAGAAGTGCTACAAAAAAGCAGAATGCTTTCAAGCAAAAGATTACTAAGCAGAAGCAAAGAAACTGGCTTCCAAACCCCTACTCTTATATAGGGTAAGGCATGTACAAGTGCATTAAATGCTTCGATGGATCAGCCACAACATCGGAAGACGTGCTCCCTCCCCCAACGTTTAGTATTAGAAAAACGTTTCACCTTCTAGGGCACGGAGAAAACAAATAAGCCCTATGGGCCTAGATTTGTCTAGCTGGTGGGCCCTTGGCCTTGTTCATCAAAATGGCTCAGACCTGTCAACCAAGCAGAGCACAGGGACCAACCCCGTCTGGGAAATACAAAAACTCATCTCCAAAAACCAATAGAGGCTTCTTAAGAGCCAAGTTCAGATAATCAGCTCCTTTAGCCAGGGTACGAAGAAAGAATGGAAAATAGAAATCTTGGTGCATCAATATGCCTAACAACCCAATTTCATTAAAATATGCCAAAATATGTCAATAGTTACATTGAAACCAAGACAAACATATCCAAGCAACCTTGGTGGACCCCTTACAAGAACATCCAGGTAAACATACCAAGTTGATTGCAATCAGAAGAGGCAGAGATGAAAAAGAAGGCGAAGAGGAAGAGGAGGAGGAAGAGGAAGAAGGGAAAATCAAAGACAAAAAAAAAGAATCAGCATTATCCCCGCTTGAAATGTCCCTTCCTCTCAACTCTTCACCTCGACCACCATAGCCCCAAAAGGCACTAACATAGGGGGGCACGTAGCCCCAGCATAGAGCTCTAAGAAAAGGGCAATAGCATACTCAGGCCCCAACGAAGAGCTTTGAAAAGGAGATGTTGGCATGGTCAGGCCTCCCATCTATGATGCCTGATGAGTCAACACGAACGACGTCTTCAAATACACAATATCCATTAACGGTGAATAGTTGTAGAGACTTCTAAAAGCCTCCCTCCATAACTTTTCCATCTTCATCGGCCTTTAGACGTGGATGGAAGAAATCACAATAGGATAAAGAGGCTTTGTGTATCAGAAGAGGAATCCATTGGCAACTTCATAAACTTCGGAGGTTCAATCCCATATATATAGAGGTAGAACCTCAGGCGACGCATTAAATACACCATCGGGACATCGCATGTCATTAACGCATTGGAACACATGCACATTGATAATCAACAATTCTTCATGCATGGGTCATGAAATACAATATTTTTCCTCATATAAGGGAGCGACTGTAATGCCCAAAAAATACCCTAGAATTTTTATAATAATTTTATGATATATTCCGGGTATGAATTGAGCTAAACTTGGGTTTTCCGAGAAAGTAGATAAATTGATAAATTGTGAAATGTAAATTGAAAGTGTGAGCATATGATTGAATATTATATGCTAAAATAAGAAATTGATTGAACCCGGAAATAAACCCAAGTGAAAAATGGCAAATGTGGAAAAAAATTGTAAAATAAGGACCTAAGGGTCAATTGTTATAAAGAATAAATATCTAAGTGAATTTATGATAAATGAATGACCAAAGTGGAATAATAGGAGACTTAAATGAAATAATGGGTTTTGAGCCAAACATGGCCTTAACAGAATAAGCGATTTAAAGACCAAAAAGGAGAAAATGAGGAATAAGAATGAGTGTGTAGGCCAAATATGGCCTTACACTTAAAAAGGCCAAACAAGGCCTTATGGATTTAAGGAATAAAAGACTAAAAGTAGTCTGAGAGCTCATTTTAGCCATCCCGTTTTTGGAGAAGAATAGAGGAGAAAAAGGGAGAAAGAGCTAGGGTTTGCAAGAGATCAAGTTTGGTTGGGTTTGCTCCCCACTTCTTGCTCCTAAGAGATCAAGCAACCTATAAGAGGAGATTTGTAGAGATTCAAGGTAATAAATCAAGCCCTAACTTCATCCCTTTTGATTTGGATTTTGGGAAAAAGCTCTAACTTAAGAAAAAAGGGTTTTCATTGATTCTAAACCACTGAGTTGTTTTGGGTGCATTCCATGTAGATTTTTGATAAGGGATAAATTGAGAAGGTTTGTGGAAGAAAATGGGGTGAAAATGCCAAATCCAGCATTTTCTGGGCAAAATCCTATATGGTACCCTGACCAAAGAGTGGTACCGGTGACCATGATGCAGCAGTGGTACCGTACTACTCAAATCAGCCGGTACTCCACTACCGCGCTGAGGACTCCGTACCGTACAACCAAGTGGTAATCGGTACCACCGGGGCCTAACACTCGGGTCAGGTATATTTGCACTATTAAGTCCCGTGACTGTGATACCGATTGTTAGGGGACCCAAGAAACGATGAATTGAGGTTCAAATATGATAGAATTAAGTGAAAACGCATTCATACCGTCATAAGAAATCGCTATAGACTTAGTTTCTAACCCAAACCGCTAAAAAAGATAAATTGTCATTCACTAAAAATATGATAATTGTTTATCCACTAAGAGTGGCGTGATTGTTATTGACTAGGGACGGGTGATGATCGCCTAACCTAGGACCGAGATCGAAGAGAAGGAAACTAGATCCGATAACTTTGGTTTGTTCTCTGACTCTATTCTTATTTCAAGTATTTTGGTAGTTTACCAAGTAACTATGAAATGAGTACATGAAGGAGTATATGAAATGAGTATATGAATGAGTATATGAAATAAAGATATAGATCGAGTATATCTTTGAAAAGATAATACGAAGTGAATATGGAATTGAAATGTGATATTTGGAAACCGAATGAATTGAATGATATAATCGAATGAACTACCGACGGGATGCACCAATCGCATCCGTTATGAAGGCAATTCAAATTGTCCAATGTCCTACTCTGAGGGATGTACCAATCGGGTATCCATCATGATGGCGTATGACATTGAAGAAATGTCCCAATTTAGCGGATGTACCAATCGCATCCGCTGCGATAGTGTGGCGACATTTAAGTGATACCATGTCGGGGTACCAAACGGCATCCGTCATAATGGGAGACCGAATTGTTAAATGTGTATACATTATCAATGATAATACACGGGATTCATCAAACGGGACCGTCGGATTTGAATAGTCAAAGGGAAATAACCAACATCACGAATGTAAATGAGAATTTATGTATACGCTTTAAATCTCTGTAAATCAATTGCGGAATCAATTAATGCATTGTCTGTATGTTATGATATAGTAAATGATTTGTAAAATGAAAGCATGCGAAAGTGAATAGCATGAGTATATGTTGATATAATAGGCATGGTTTAATGTTAAATGCACGCCAAGTTAAATTGAATATTGAAATAGAATCAGAGCAGAACCACTAAGCACGAAAATGTTTAGCGCATAGCTTTTATCTACGCAAGCAGTGCTCTGCAGACAGAAGGAAGACAAGATCGTGAAGCACAGAGTCATAAAACAAGTTGCGGCGTATAAGTACATATCCCGCCATGCACATATCATTTGCTTTTTGAACATGGGATATTTTGTGAACAAATAGTCGAACTCCAAATAAATGTTTTGTTTTGTATATCATTTTGAATGGGCATAGAATGCCTTCACTGTAATTGCATTTTATGAAATGTAAATGTTTGTGGGCCTACCATTTGAAAATGCTTCACAAGAATCGAAAAACTAAAGAGAAATAACATAAAGAAAATGTTTGAGCAAGATAATCAAAATATCTGAAAGAAACGGCTCCTAAGCCTGATCCTTCCTGGTCGAGCCGGATCTAGTCGCGACACTTTTGAAAAAAAAAAAAAACGTAATAAAATGTAAATAAAAAGAATTAAACCCGCATCCTGCTCTGGCCGACTCGCCTAATCGGGCTCGTCGGGCTGGTCGCACAACACATCCCTCTCTAGTCGAAGAAAAAGGGGGGCATGGTGGGTATCATGGCCTTTGAGCCCAGATCCACTATCCAGTAGGCCCTCCACCTGGCCCGCCACATGGAATGACCCATTATACTAAACCCACACGGGAGCCAGCTAGACGGTACAGTCTTAGAACCCATATGAGGTCCCCGAGTCCTTCAGTCAGCCATCCTACCGCATGTGAAATGTTTGTCAAAAACATTAATCCTAAACAAAGGAGAATTAGTGTTTTATAAGGAAAGAGAAAACTTATCATTATCTTTCCAAAAATCAAGGATAATTGGTCTTTGATAAGGAAAGAGAGATCTTATCATTAAAATTGCAAGATTATCTTTCCTAAAATCAAGGACAAATTCAAGTATTAAAGAAAAACCCTCCCTTGAGGCAAAGGTATGCAATTCTAACTGCAAAGATTTTCTTCTTCATCTTCTCCATCCTTTCGTTGACTTAATCATCGGAGAAGAGGCCGGCACACTGCCGCTGGACCCCCTTTTTTTTGCAGCTTCACATCGCTCTGCTGATGCCTTGAGGATCAGACAATTCAGGTGACAATAAATACCACATTTTAAAGTCTGCTTTAGAGTATACAGACAAATCATGGTCAAAATATGAAGTTAGATGGCTTGTGGTCTGCATTGTCATTGCAGTATGCAGGACATGAGCAGTGTTCAATCTCCGTTTCGGTCATTTAAGCTTTTAATCCAGTGTCAATCATACAACTGAATTAGCAGCCTGCTAGTTCTACTTTGGACAGAAATAATCCCTAAGGAGTAAAGGACTTCTAGTCCAATTCTTCCTCCCTAGAACAACGAGATTCAGCCTGTGAGTCCTCAGACAAGACATTGCAGTCCAATGGAGGTTATCTTTACCATATAGAAAGCACATTGTTTTCGTGTTCTTACTATTGAACCAAAGCTATACGCGCAAATTGGTTGTCTGTAGTCTGTTTGAGAATCTGTAAGTCTAAGATGGCATCCCTTTTCAGATATCGTTTTTCTTGTGATTCACTTTCTGCTTAGGGGGCCTGCAGCATATAAGATATGTCTGCCATACACTCTGTATACTGTAAATGCCAGGTCAGTTTACCACCTCAAAATTGAAAGCCCTTGTCCCACTTCAGGTAAGGACATTATTTATCCGCTCGACATATATAATGTACTAAGTTTGTCTAATAATGATGCACGCATTGACAACTACCATGATAGAATCTGGGAATGTCTTAGTTCCCCTAATCAGATTGCATTTAAGGGACTGTATGCATTGCTCTCACACACTGTACATTTAAGGGGTTGTGCATGTTGAGCTCAAAAGAGGATGGTTTCTCTTTCTTCATACTTAGCCAATACTAAACTGCACTGAAAAAAATAGTGTACTAGACACTGCTATATGATTCACCAAAAGCTTTAAAAACATAACAAAGCAATGGAAGCAGAACAACTCATCGATATCGACCTTTGTCTTAATGCAATGAATGTTCTGTTAGGCTATGGTCTGAACTTGAAATAAGTTCTATGTATTATTCATTGTCCTATAACTTGTAACAGTGACCTTAGGCTCTGTCCTTCCGACATACAGCATGCACAAACGCCTTAGTATGCCTAGCTTGTCTGTTTCCTTATCTTTTGCCTCGTTCGTCAACTCTTAAACTGCTGCTCACCAGTCTGGATTTCCAAATTGTAAAGTAAATTTCTCGGTTTTTTGCAAATTTGTTAAGAAATTAGATGTTTCATATGCTCTTGTTGCGTAATGGAAGAAGGATGATGTCTTGTACTGTGGTCTTTTTTTTCAGATATGGTTTTCTTTTCAGAATCAATTAGTGTTTTCTTGGTATGCTATCACTTCAAAGAATCTAGACTAGTCCTTGGCTGTAGGCTTTGTTAAATATTTTCTTTTTGTAATCTGTAATTTTCATAATCTTTCTCTAGAATGGTTGCTGACTTCAACCTCTATATCATGACAATGCTCACATGTAATTCTGCGTCCTCGTTGTTCCACGACGCCATTTTAGAACCCTCAAAACCATGGTGTTACATCTGAATACAGTGCTTTCATGAAAAGCACTGGGGGATGTCTCAGTTAGTGTCTGGTTAGTAGCAACAGTGACTAGAAAATTAAGAGCAGATACAAGGAGCATGCATGAAGTTTTGGTCCCCTCAGCCCCAAACTAAGATGACATAGCCGGGCCGGGGAAGAAACCAAAACAGTAAAGCTACTCATGGTTGTGCTGGTTTTGTGAAGAAGGGGAAGGTCCAAGAGGGAAAACAAAAAGAAGTAGATAAAAACAGAAAATCAATGTTATTGAGGTTTGGCATTTCTCCTAGCATAGTTTGTCCATGTCTCCTTATCTTGCTAGTAGACATGTGACAAACTTCTCAGTCTTAGCCAAATCCTCTTTACCATTTCTTGGCTACAGTTGAGCCAACTAAACTAGGCAATGTTCGATAAGGTAAGAGGATTACACATTGAGCCTTGAAGTTGGAGGATGGGGCTCTCATGAACCATAACTATAGCTATGGTACATGTTCAGAACTGCAGGACCACTGCCTATTGGGACCCAGAATGAAGGGGACTGTTGGAATTGTAAGACATGGGAAATTGGTAGGGAAAACCCTTGAAGTAACTAGAAGAGAAACTGAGTCAGGAATGATGTTGAAACTGATGGAAACATTGGGTAAATGTATGAGAAGCTACAAAAGGTTAAGACAATTTACTTGGAGGAACCTCATCTTGAAGTAGATTGCTTTCTTATTAGTTCCAAACCCCATCTTCGGTTTTTCATCAAACAGCGTCGTTGACCGCCAAATCCTCCAATGCCACAGACTCAGATCATTGATCATCGGTGGCGAAATCTGCCGATTAATCGACCTACCTCTCGAGGGCCAGTTGAAGCACTAAACTAATAGCAGGATTTGTCTCACCTCCGGGAGGTTTAATATGTTAACAATCTGCATCCTCCAATGAGACCCCAAGATGACTTGAACGGTGACTATCGGGCGAGTTAAATCCATGTTCGACTAACCCAGATACCTCCAAGGTTGGCTTGAAAGCACTAATCTATTAAATGGATTCGCCCAATCTTTCTTGCATGCAGATTACCATAGTTGCCGACCAAATACACCAGCTTAACAAATGGATAAATCCTCCAAAAGCACTATAAAGCACTCCAAATCGGGGGACCATTAATGAAAGAATCTAAAGTTCTGACCAATCCAAGCCTACTTCAAGGTTGGCTGAAAGCACTAATCTAAAAGTGTGATTTGGCTAAAATTCCTAAAAGGGTTTTACTAGAGGCTAAAGATAAATACCATCTTTGTTAAGGACACTTTCTGGGTTCTAGCATAATGCATTGGTGCTCTCTATAAGCACCTTCTGTACACCCAGCTGAGACATTGATGTTTTTGATAGCTACTCAGCAATGCTCCGGCATTGAAAGTGAAATGCAGAGGAGATGAGGGCTAGTTTGAGATCTCAATGATAACAATGAACTCCACAGAAGAAGAATCAAATGAACTTAATAATTGAGTTCAATCAACACCCACCCCCCCTTTCTTGTAGGGTCATCATGGCTTGCCCATTAGAAACTGGTAGGACATAAGCAAACCTTAGAAGTACTGAGAAGGACCCCTACTGTTGTCCTCCGGAGCATTTTCATGAACAAGTTCCCAAAGATTGAGAAAGTTCTCACTGTGGGGTTTTGTAGTTTGTATCAAATGTTTTAAAAACTGGACCACTGAACCGAAAAAGATACAGATTCACGGTTCACAAGTTGAATTGATAACATTATAAATAAATAATTAATATATTATTAAACATAAAAAAATTATAAATAAATTTGATCAGTTCAATCACTTGTTCAGTCTGTTTGATCAGTTCACGACCGATTCAAAGAAAAATGAGTTTTTCCTTTGAATCGAATTGGTTTTATTACCGATTCACAGTCCAATTGGTCGTTCCAACTGGTTTGATCCGATTTTTAATCGATTTGATTAGTTCATAATTGATTTAAAGAAAAATAGTTTTTTTCTTTGAACCGAACGGGTTTTATTACCGATTCACAGTCCAATTAGGTTGGACTAACTAATTCGATCCGATTTTTAAAATATTGATTATATCAGTTCACACTTGTTTAGTTGCTTTGATCAGTTCACAACTGATTCAAAGAAAAATGGGTTTTTCCTTTTAATAGAATTGATTTTATTACACCGACTCACAGTCCAACTAGTCATTCCAGCCGATTCGATATGATTTTTAATCGATTTGATCAGTTCACAATTTATTTAAAGAAAAATAGTTTTTTTCTTTGAACCAAACCGGTTTTATTATCGATTCACAGTCCAATCAGGTCGGACTAACTAGTTCGATCCGATTTTTAAAATATTGATTATATAAGTGACCGAAAAATATGTAAATACATGGGAATAATTTCAGAGATTCAATGAAGTTTAATGGGTTCCTGTTCCATACAGTTCAGTCTCAAATAATTGTTTCAAATGAAAAAGCACCACAATCAAAAGCACCTCCTGGAAAGTTGATAATAAAGACAATGATCATAATCACATTATTCCTTCAAATTTGATGGCTTTACCTCCATTGACTGTTTGTGTAGAGAGAAAACACAACATGGATGAAACAATCCTGAATTTCATTAAAAATTAAAATTTCACAGGAATAAAGGAGAGAGATTCTTTGCAGTTGGCCCATATGGAAAAGGACAAAAAGAAAATTTTAATTTATCCTTCTTTTTCTCCCTAATGCCAGAATTTCCATGGCCGACTGTCCACACAGTTTCTATGACTTTTAAAAAAAGACAAATTTACATTATCATCCCAGAGGAGGGAGAAGAAAGGGACAAAGAACAAGTGTCTGATGTTCTTCTTCAGACCTCTCATTTCTTCTCTTTCACATGTCTCTGGAATCACTCCCATTTTACGTTTTGTTTTCTTGTCCTCACTTCATTTTCCTGGGGAAGAAAAAAGCATTGCACAGAATATCAGAAACCCGAAAATTGCATCGTTAATCCTGCCAGTATTGTTGAAAACAAGGTAGAAATTGACATACCAATGGATCGCTTGCAATAGAGAACCGCCTCGTAAATTGAGCTCTCTGAATCACAAGACTTGCACCAATCCCCAGTAGAATAGCCTGTGCTTGTTCTGGGAGATGCTTCTGGTGAATAAACCCAGCTCTTCACTTCCTGCATTCTTGAATTAACAACACTTTCAGCTCTGGACACAGTTCTTCGACCAAGTATTCTCCTGTAGAGGGGCCTAAGAAAATCTAGGTACTTATGAAGGATTCGTTTTGATGATCTTCGGCATCTTCTCAGGGAAGGACAGCGAGAGTTACTGGCCGAAAGTACATGTTTTGGAGCATGTGATGAAGAGATGGGTGTGGCTGGAAGGGAATACGAGCTATTGTATGCCTCAATCTTCAGTGGCTCCATGAAGAGAGGCATGATGAGGCCATTAGAGAAGAGCTCATCAGCATGAACAATACCAAGAGGGGGTTGAGAAATAGGGAAATCAAAGTTGAAATCCTGGGAATTTCTAAAGAATCTCTTAGAGGGAGGCATTCTAGGGTCCATCTCAATGAAGGAGGAGGCTTCATCAGACACATCAAGGGAGGTTCTAAGGGAATCATCTAGGCTCTCAAAGGAAGGTTTCAGGTTTATCAACCAACTATACGAAAAGCTTTCGATGGAGAGAGGTTGGGAGGTCTCCATGTCTGTCACTCTATATGCTTATGGTGTATAGAAACAACCAAGAATTGGGAGAAGAAAAGAAAAGATGATATACACTTTATAGTACAAGGTGGGCAAGAGCAATAGTCCCTCCTATTATGGAACATATCCCTAATGCATATATATAATAATAACTTAATATCCTCTCTTTCACTCTCTCTCTCCCTCCCCCCCCTAACAATCATACATGTGGTTGTCCGACAAGAGACAATTTTAAATTTAATAATTGAAAAAGAGAAAAAGGAATAATAGAAACACAAGTGTGAGCCCCACAACCACCCATAACATAGTGTTGCATCTACAGCTTACCCTCCCCATTTTCCTATTATTTTTCTATCAACTTCCTAAAGAAGATTGTTTCCCTCTATAAACCTATTCCACTTCTTCTCATACATGATAGGTCATGAAAAGTAATAGTGTTTATTGGAAACTCCATTATTTGTTCCAACTTTCTTCCCAAATTATCACTCATGAAGTATAACAACAATTGAGACTTTTGCTCTAAAACATTTCCTATAGATGTATATTCTACACATTATACACAAAATTGTTGATTTGGCTTCCATTTGTTTTGTCTTTCTGTTCTAAGTTTACCTTCTTTATCAATTTGCGGTGGGTAAGACTGGTGTGAAAGGATGAGTTCACCCTAGGATGATTACAACCTAACTGATGCAGGACAAGGCTGAACCTAGATGATAAAGATTAAAATACTAAGCAAGTGGTCTCCTAAGCATTATTATATAATTGTCTTATAAAAAAATTTAGGTATCAGAAGGCGTGAAAAAAAGATCCTAAGCATGCTGAGAAGTATTCTAAATAAAATCTATGTTGTATATTTCTATAATACCGTACTATAGGGTTAGTTTGGAGTTGGACATCCTGATGACCTTCATCTGATCAAAAGAGGTTATGTCAAACCAACCTTCACAAAATAAGAAAAACAGGTAAGACCCTAAAGCAGAATTTATAATTCGTTATCTAATTATGACATGTGCACACCTACCTTTTCTATAGGGGGGGTGAATCCTTCCACAAGTATGAAAGGGAGACAAATTTAAGAACATAAAATTTCACCAATATGTCCTGGCTATTCTAGCTGAATGATAATTAAATGTTATCATATGAATAGTCGTACATCCTAACACATTTTCAGCATCTGGTAATGAATTCAAGACCTCAAATATGGATTTACTAGGCATATAAAACCAAACTAGATTACAAGAAAAAAAAAAGTGAATATTTAATACTGATTGACAAGAAGTAGAAGATGTTTTTGGACAACCATTGTATAGGCAATTTTGCATCATGATATCACAACAAAATACAACAAGAAGACATTTGACATTAATTCTACAGTTTAAATAAAAACATAAATAATGGATATCCATTTTCATGCGTAAACATATTGTGGCCCTTGCATCAGTAAAACAGATACATGAAAAAAATGAAAGGAAAAGAAAAGGGTACTGAATATCACAAACTTCTCTTGGCAAGGAAATTCCAGGCTTTTACAGCCACTCATAGTCTGAGGTGGCAGTGAATTCAAATCTCTACAGGGCTTAATAGTAGAGGATGTTATATTCTTCTCATTCAAAATTAAACTAATTATTATTTACAATCTAAAAAACAAAAATAGCAGGCAAGGGTCCCCTAAAGTTGTCGGAGGAAGATATGGACATTAGCCAAAGTTTCAGGGACAAAAGCCAGAAACAGAAAGTGACTTGAAACCTATTGGTCCCCGCACAGATGTTCCCCTTTGCTACAAGGCATAAAGCAAAAGAATACAAACACGGGTAGAACCAATTAAATTCCTAAATGGAATGTTTTCTATTGAGGGAGATCTGATTATAATTCTGTAAACCAAAAAGAATTTTCTTTCAGAGACACTGTTAACACTTCCATAAATACTGCAAGCCAGACCCACTCGGTTACTTGAAGAGAGGAGGAATAACTAATTCAGAACAGATAGACCACAGGACATGTGCCTGTTTTCCAGAACTTTTCAACATGGTTTGCTTAAAGTTAGCAGCCAAGAAATTTCATATCTGGAAAGTAAAAGGCTGTGTTGTAGATAATGTTTGACTTTTGGTCTAGTGGCAAAAACTAGGAATGAAGATTAATAAAAGGGTCCCTGCTTATGGCTATACATTGGTTTGAGACTTACTATCTATCTTGATAAAGTCACCATTAACCAGATCACATCCCAAAAGAGTGCAGTTTCAGCTAAAAATGGGATTGATTTAAGGGGAGTGGTGGTGGGAAGAGAATTACTGAGTAAACAACCCACCACCTTCCCCTTCACCAATCACCTCCATCCCACCCAGAGAGTATCTCGTAAGGAAACAAGGGCAGTGACCCCATCCAGTGACAAGACATACTCTCACTACTAACAAGCCAAACCCCATTATGATACTCTTTGTTCATTGGCAGCCATAGCATGATGGTTACAACATGGATGATCCATATGAGGAACATCTCTCCAGATGAATCTTAGTAAAGCCCTACAAACCAACACTAATGTTTTATACAGTGGGAGAATCAGCCAATACCTGATTAAGCAATTATAGAGTACAAAACAAGAACACTATTTCATGAGATTTATTAATACAAAGGCATTCCAGAGGCTGTGCAAGAGCATTGATGCCAACAGGTTCCTTGATTGTGCAAAGACCACCAAACAACATTGCGACGAACATAACTGGTAGCATTTTCTGCAAGTTGAGATGCACCAAGGTAAAAGTTACTGAACTCACAAGAAGGGAGCACCATACTGGAATGTCCCTGGTCAAGGAAGAGAGAAGGGATCCCCAGAAAATAGTCTCCTCCCAGATAGGGGCACAAACCAAAAGAAGCACTGCACCCGGGGCCATTTCCACTGTGTTTAGTGCATTAAACAATTACTGAATGCTTGATCCAGTGACAGGAGAGGAGGGAACAACAGGCAATAATTTTTGGTTGACCTCTGGAAGATGGTTGACCAAAGAAAACATGAGGCAATTCAAGCCAACATCAAAAAGTGCCACTTCCCTGCAAGGCTTAACCTGAACCGGTCAGATGGAAGAGGATGTGAACTTGCAAGGCAGCAGTGAGACATTGCAATCCCAGAAACACCTACAATCACATCAACCAAGAGTCCATACAATGCTTGCCGTCTATATGTCAAGGACTCCATTCTGAAACCTGCTTTATGAGCCAGAAATGGAACTATCCAGTATCCTACCAGCCACAATGAAGCAATCCATAGGAGCATAAACTGCAGGAGCAGACAATTTCACTTAACAATTCTTTTTTCACAGTCTACTCATATAACAGAGAGAGAGAGAGCAAAAGTATTGCCTGAAAATTCTTCTAGTTGAAGACTCCTTTGAGTTGGTCAGGGGTTCTGACTGGGAGATATCTACAGCTGAGTCTGGATTTGATACCTGTCAAAGTAGAAAATCATATAAATTCACGGACCCATTCCTATAATACAGTCCTCAACCTCATGTCATTTATCATACCAAACTCCAGCATGCAACTATTGATAGAAAATCTTTATGGACATCATACAAGCAAGTTTTTAGCAAAAATTAATAACAAACAAGCAATGCTGCTTCGCCCCTTTATTGATATACATAGCAAACAATCAGTCTCACTATTTCTAATAGTCAACCTGTAGTGTTAAACTAAATAGGTTTGATTCTTAGGTCCTCCCTGGTAAGGATTTGGGTCACAAACATATAACACTTACTGTCTTACCACTGCTACTAATGCATAGTCACCAGTGGTGCTGTCACTTGGCCACCACCCCAACCATTTCAGTTTACTTCCACATATTCACTGCCATCAACAGCACTACCACACTTCATTGATCCATAGAACAACTTATCCAAACACCAAAAAATATAAATCTTGGGGTTTATTGATTTTCTGGTTTCAGATTCCTCATAAACTTGAAGGCTCTTTTTTTTGGATCAATAATAGGAAATAATATAGAAAAGGCACCCAACCCATAATTTTCAAGTCTTGACCCAAATAATCCCTTCATTTTAGTAATCATAAATTATAACTCCATTATTTAGGTGGGATGCAGCACCAATATGCATCTTAACATGTTTTGCAAGTTAAAAGCAACAAGGATTAGGAGAATTTTTGCAAGTCAAAAGCAACAAGGATTAGGAGAATCTACTAGTTGGACTGCACTTTTTATTAGGACTCAATTGCCTCCAGATGCATTTGAATACGTGTCCTCCCCCTTTCCCTGCCCCAACCCCAATCCACAAATTTTAACCAGGAACTTACCACAACACCCCCATTACCCCCACCACCCCCCTCCCCCCTCTCTTTTCCCAGCCCTTTACCCCTTGAACCAATCCAACAAGGGTAATTTTAATTGCTAGAATTGAAGGATAGTTCCCTTAGTTTAAAATCCAGAGTATTCGATATTTAATGCTACTAATAAAAGGATATGTTGTCCATTGAGCTCATCGAGCATGTTGTCCAATCCCAGAATGTGTGCACACACACACAGATTTCATCAAGAAAAATGAGGTTTTAACAGAAAATTGAAGCAATGATTTGCAAATCCTGAAAGGCCCTAACAAATTTCAACCTTGAAATTGGAAAAATTTAAAAACTATAAATCCTGACCTTGTTCGTTCATGAACAAATTCCAAAAGACAGCAACAGAAATGAACATTGTGAAAGCAAGAAAGTGGGAAAGGGCAGCTTTAGATTCACAATAACCTCAAGCATATAAAACGATGTAAATAAAATAAAAACAAGTCTTTTGATAATTGCCACCTAAAGTTACAGGCTCACTTTTCATTGTTTTAACAGCTCGCACAACATTTATCCACCTCACCAATTGAACAAACATATTCTACCATAAAATGGTCCCCTTAAAGAAAAAATCCACATGAATTTTCTACCAATTGAACCTTCATGTTGTGCGTAACTTGTGAAATCACCATTCACTATCTTACTAGATGGGAATCATAAGGAAATCACCATTCACTATCTTACTAGATGGGAATCATAAGGAGCCTAGATGATTTGGTGTTTCACTCTCTTCGTCAACCTAACTTAGCATAGCTAGCAGTTGATGAAGAAAAGAAAATAACAATCAAGGATGTCATGAACAATGGTACAGTAGTAGTCTCTGTGTAGACCCTCAATTTTGTCCCTCAGCACTTGCATTTATCCAATGGATGTCACACTCACCCATTGTTCTCATATAACACCATTAGGGCCCTTTTGGGGCTTGAGTGCGTCTCAGGAGGCCTCGGGTGGGCTTGTATGTGGTCCATTAAGTGCGTATGTAGTTCACTTTAGAGTGTCATCGTGGCTTCTTTTTTTAGTTATTGGCATCGTGCCATAGGAAGCAAATGGGGCCCCCCGAGGTTTTGGCTCAATCGGAGTTTATTGGAGTATGTCAAATTCGAAGCACTTGAGCTTCTTTTGATTGTATCTCCCTTGTCCGAACTTAAAATCATGTGCCGTTTGTTTTGTTGGATTCCTTATTCGCCAAAGAGGTTTTTGTTAAAAATTCATAATTTTTGTCAGCGGATTTATTGGCCGGTTTGTTACAGTTCGTCGGGCGATACGTATACAACACTGTTTTTTGGGTGATTTTGACGAGCACTCCTCCTTGTTTCGATCATATCTCCCTCATTTGAACTTGGAATTGTGCACCGTTTTTTTCATTGGTCTCCTTATTTTTTAAGGGGGCATTACGTAAGAATTTCATAATTTTCCTCAGCCAGGCTCGGCGGATTTGGCAGCGGATTCAACCGATTTGTCGGGCGAGCAGTGGAAGGCGATTTTTGTGATTTGGAGCCCCAAACCCCATATGGATCGTGCCCATATGCTCAGTTGGTCTTAGAGCGATATTTTGGGTCCATTTTTGGGCTTTGGCTTAGGAGATTACATGCAGCCAGCATGAATCCATGTGGATACTTGGTGGTGAAGCAAGGCGAAAACTTAGGATAGTCGACTTTGCATGGAAAATGAGGAGGAGTTAATGACTGATTCCAAAGTGATTAGAGCTCTTTCGAGGCTTGAAGGTGGAAAACACTTACCCGGGTAGGCTGCGGAGGCGAGGTGGGAATGGGTATAAAAGGAGAGAAAGATCATGATAGAAGGGACCCTTTGGGCACTTTAGAGACTCCCGGATGCATTTTGCTAATTTTTTTTTGGATGCTTAGCTTGGATTCTTTCTACGTTTTGTGGAAGAGAGGTAAGAAGCCAGACCTTGGCTCCTCTCACATTCTTTAAGGGATATTATTTAGAATTTGAGGTTTTCCTGACCATTTGAAGCCGGTTTTCAAGCTCATGCACGTGAGAGCCGGTTCAGCGGTTCCTGGCTGAGGCGATCCCGGTTTAAGAAAACCCACGGTTTGTTCGGTTGGTTCTCACTTTCATCGGGGCGGGATCGCACCGTTGTTTTATTAGTTTCCTTATTCGCTAGGGATGTGCCCATGACCAAATTGAGGTTTTCCTCGACCATTTGAACCGATTTTTCAGCTCATACGTGAGGGACGTTCCAACGGTTTACAGCAAGGCGGTCGAGTTTTAGAAAACCACGGTTTGTTTCGGTTGGTTCTCACTCGCCAGGCGAGGAAGAAATCACGCACCGTTGTTTTGTTAGTTTCCGCATTCTTTAAGGGATATTACGTGACCAAATTTGAGTTTTCCTCAACCATTTGAGCCATTTCACGCTCATACGTGAGCAGTTCAACAATTTCTCTTCAGGCGATCGGTTTTAAGCAACGAGGATTGTTTCGGTTGGTTCTCACTCATCATTTGAGAATCAATCACCGTTTGTTTGTTAGATTCTTGACTCCTTGAGAAGGTTCGACCAATTTTGAGAATTGTTCCCCAGCAGACTCAGGCGGTTGGAAGCGAATCGATTGATTCATGAAGTTAGGTTTTCTACATAACATCAGTTAGGGCACTTTGCTTTGTTTGGATCGGTTCTCACTCATCGTGAGTCAAATCATGAATTTGTTTTGTTAGATTCGACTCCTTCGGGGGAAGGTTCGACCAATTTTGAAATTGTTTCCCCTTAGAGCTCCAGCCCGGTTAGAAGCGGATTAGTTAGTTCGCGAAGTTCGATTTTCTAGAGCGGCGATTAGGGCACTTTGCCTTGTTTGGATTGGTTCTCGCTCATTCGAGATGAGAATCAATCATCGTTTGTTTTGTTGGATTCCTGTCTCTGTGAGGAAGGTTCTGAAAAGTTTTGAGATATATTCTCGACCGGCTCGTGGTTGGGAAACCGAACCGGCCAGAGTTCATTGGACACAATTTGCCCGGCTTGATGGTTTTGGAGTACTGCTTTGTTTGTGTCGATTCTTGAGTAAATTCGGTCGAATTACTTTCCGTTTGTTTGTTAGTTCGATTCTATGAGGGAAAGTTAAAGAAAGTTTTTGAGATCTTTTCTCGACCCGGTTTGGCGGTTGGGAAACCCGAACCGACCGCCGTTGGAGTTATGTTTGTCGGAACAGTTTGAGTACTTTCTTTGTTTATGTCGGTTCTTGGTCATTTGGGTCGAATTGCCGGCACTGTTTGTTTGTTGGATTTCGACTATGTAAGGAAGGATGCAGAAGAATTTTAGAACTTCTCTCAGCAGAAATTTGTACCACGTTAACCCAGGAACGCTGCACGGTTCACTAGGTTCTTTTGAAATAAGCGGGGTTAAATCACTTTGCATTGTTGGTTAAATCTCATTCATTCGATGTCGGAATTGTACACCGTTTGTTTTTTTTTGTTTCCTTACTCTGTAAGGAATGTTACGACAAATTTTAAATTGCTCTCAGCCGTAGGATCGATTGGTTGGGAAGCTGGGCGGCCCGAGTTTGTCGGGTTTGTAAGTCGTCGATGCTCCAGTTTAGTGAAGCGCCCGTGACCTTTGTGGAGTCGACCCATTCGCTCAGGATCGATGTGAGGCTACGTTTAGGGTCTGAAATGGGGTTTAGTTCAAGTTAATGTGGTTCCATTTTGGATTCGTAAGAATTAGGGTCTATGCGGGTCAAAGGGTGGTTAGTTAAGCAATAGTAGTCTAGTGTTTTATCGAGACCGATTCTTTGAGATGAATAGACGTGTTTGTATAGCTTGACAAGCCATTGCCATCAATGAGTAATTTGAGATGCAATGTATGGTTTCTCTGGCTTGCTTTTGCTTTTGATAATTAATTTTGAAGCAGTATACGAAGCGTCGACTAACCTTCCCCTACGACAACTGGTAAGACCCGCAGTATGTGCTTTAATGTTGGGTAATGGAATTCACATGGATGCTTTGTGTTTAGTGTCGTATGCTTGCTATGTTTGTTGGCTAGCCTTTGATGCCAGCCAGCGTGGCGGGGACCCGCAGTGCGCGCCATTTGCCCTTTGGTTGGAGTGTTCTTAAGCATGCTAGATACAGTGGAGTTGGTGTGATCGAGATTGTATGTTTAGCCTCAGGAGACTATCTAATCTTTGACTGTATGTTGCATTACCCGATTCACTAGTAGAGACCGAGTTCGGGCACAGGGTGCTACCTGCATATGAGGTACCTTCACGATGGTAATCTGATCCCAGTGGACCAATCTAGTTTTTGCATGCAGCTTTTCCATCACCCAGAGTCATTGGTTTTTGTTCTTACTTGGTTTTCCCCTTTATAAAATAAAAACAAAAAGTAAGTGGCGACTCCAAAGCAAAACCGTTCCTCCTCGGGGACGGATTTTCCAAAACTCGAAAATCAACTCACATTTTCTTTTCATTTAAAAGCAAGTCGCGTCGGCCCGTAGATCGGGTAGGGTCCACAAATTGGCGACTCCACTTCCAGGATCCCATCCAGGAGATCTGCAGTTTCATAAGAGGATCAAGCTTGGACTTGAGTTGGGTATATTGGAGCACATGGTTCATTGACCAGTAGACTCTTAGGCTACACAAATGACCGATGATCACTTACTTGGTTGGTATTTGGCATACACTTATGGTTTGTTTGTGCTTGTATGTTCATCTGTTGGATTATAGCATGCTTTCTCTTTATTGATTGGTATCTAGCTATGACATTTGGGATTAGGCTTAGAGGATCAGAATGTGTGTAGATTTTGTTGTAAGCTTGCTCTTTGTGCATGATTGACTTTCTTTATGGCTGCTCCTTCCCTTGCATGACGCTGTTTGCTTGTGTTTATGGGGCGAGTGTATCCTGCCAGAATCACACTAGTCTTGGTCGGCCATTCCTCATGATTTAACATGTTGTTTGGGTCATTCCCGATTGTTGCCAACCGACCCGATAGGGGTTTGGAATAAAGATACAATATAAGGGCTATATCGTGTTTAGGAGCATTATGGAGTGACGGATGTCGAGGCAATGAACTGTAGGCCCAGGAGCTAGATTCATGGATACTGCTGTGGCGGTGTCACTGATTGTTGTTTGATTGTTGGTTAGGATCTTAGGCTGCGTATCCCTGTGGGTACGGTCATCTAGCCTTTTAGGACTTGCCTTTGCTCTTTGTTGGCCACGGGCCACCTTACCCCTGGGTATTACCGTATCGAATCCAGCTCCTGCATGTGGAGGCCACATGTCAGATTAGGCTATTGATGTCACATGTCGGCTCGTTCCCTTAGGATTTCATTGTGGGATTGCATTCACTGGATTGATTTAGGATTGATGATCGAATTTGAATTACCTTTCCTTTTGTAGGATTGTTGATTGAGACCAACACAGGTTCAGAGCTTGGATCAGATCGAAGGTAGACTTGTTGAGATCTTATTCACACGGTCGGTTCGGCCGGACCATTAGATCATGAGATATGGACCCTCGATATGCTCTTTGTTGACAGGGTTAGGTGAGATTGCCCGATACCATAGCATCTCTCCGGGATGCCATATTGGGACTAAGACAGAGGATTGATGGGCATCAGGCCCAACCATTGCCAATTTCGGGGAGCACTCCGCATGACAATATTGCACCTCCACCATCACCACCACCACCACCATCTAGACCCACTATACAGCAGGACTATACAGTTCCACCTCCACCACCACCACCTATTCAATCAGCCCCACGAAATTTGAAGCATTTAATCTTTGCAGGCGGGGGCCACACAAATTCCGTGATGGCCCACCGCACAATTGTGATGACATGACTCGTATCAATAGAATTGAGCAGAGGATCAGGTCTCTGCATGTTTCTGATGAAGTTATAGGTTGGGACGGATATGATGACCTTCCAGTGGCAGCCTTTCCAGTTGAGTTCCGCATGATGGACATTGGGGAGGTACAGGGGATAGGTGCTTGTGACTACTACGGAGTTATGCGGCGTTGTTATGTGCGGCATGGGTGGATGAAACACGGATGATCATGCTTTTCCCTACATCCTTTGAGTGGTGCCGCTCGGCGTTGGTTTTGCATCATTGGACCTTTCGGCGTATTAGGACATGAGCTGGAGTTTATCGGGCCGGTATTCTTTTAATCTGTAGTGGACGTATCACGGGAGAGAGTTGGGGCCCTCATGCGAGAGGCCGGATGGTCGATCACTTCATTCATCTCGGAGGGAGAAGATTGCCTGAGAATTATAGATAGACCCTGGCGAATCGGATCCAGCATGATTATCGTGATCTTCCAACCGCACGCTAGGCATCTCATGGGCTTCACGGGCGGACTTTGGATGTTCGAGGCCCTCTATGGCATTGAGGAGGGCATATCTAGGATTATGGGCGGACTCTTCCTTGGACTCACAAGGGAAAGCGGTCGGGACGAACCATCGGATGTTGGTGCGAATTGGCGCCATCAGGAACCACAGAGTCCACACGTCACCCGCGCCGTTTCGAGAGGCGGTTTTCGGACCTCCTTACGGGATGATACGGCCCGGGATCGATCTGAGACCCGGTACTCCTTTCAAGCGAGAATTTGGGCTACTTATCTACATCCGCCACCACGACCCGGTATATATGCTACCTGACGCCTCGGAGGCCACTGTCACAGTACCATCGGCGATATAGAGCACCGCCTCCACTGGCCCAGGCGGCGGTTTACGACTCGAGATGCCAGCAGGCCGAGCATTTCGAGATTGGTTAAAGGGGTTTACGATTGTTCCATTACCACCCGAACCACCACGCAGCCTACCCTACTGGATTCGGGCGGGATCTTCCTTGTGCTTATCATCAGGCTGGGTGCGATACGGATAGTTGTGTTACCTTTGAGCGCTAATCGGGACTTGATGATCAAGGTTTGGTTGATTTAGGGCGTCCTGCTTTGTGGCTCTGAGATCCAGCTACCCTCATGACACTAAAGCTATACCTCCTTTGGTGGTATACATTCGATTGAGTTTTTGGGGAGATGAGATATTCATGATGGGATGGGATGGAGGCTCTCGACCGGTGTTTGTATGCAAGCTCGGACTCTGAGTGGGTACACCCGTGGTCGGGAGTCTCAGGCCATGTTTAGATTGATTCAGATGATGTTCCTCGACAGGGCAACCAATATCGCCGTTATACTTCACGGCATGTTAAAGTCCGTGACACCCTTCATTACACATTCCCAGAAGGAGTATGGCTGATACATAGAGATGTTCAGATTGTTACGAGGAGTGGGAGGGTAGCTCAGCCCCCACCTGTTGATAGACCTTTTGCTGGCACCGATGTTAGAGATGAGATTCAAAGGGAGGATGATGAGATTTTGCACCAGCTGCGCACCACTCAGGCCTGCATTTCCATTTGGAGCTTATTGGCCTCATCCAGCACATAGAGACGCATTGATCGAGCTCTCGATTGATTAGAGTTGATCTTGCTACCACCTGGGGGGCCCGATCCACTTTCGACCGGCGGATAAAAATTTACATGCATAGTGTTTTTGACAATGATTTACCACTGTGAGGATTAGACCATGTTAGGTCATTTGTTCATCGATGTTGCTTGTTCGGGTCGTAGGGTGTCGATGCAGTCATAGCTGAATGACGGCTGCCACTGAGCGTTTGTCCATTAGTTGTGCCATTGCTGGGATTTTGTGGCGAATCCCGATTTTGAAGTGTCCAGCGCAGGACCGTCAGAGCTTATGACAAGACTCAGAAGACAATTATGGGTACTCTCACTACACATGTCATGATAGGGCCGATCAGATATTCTGTGTTTTTCCAGGTTTTGAGGATTCAGTCATCCTTTAACCTACTTTTGGGCCGCCCTTGGATTCATGAGGCGGGTGCTATACCATCTTCACTTCATCAGAAGGTGAAGTTCATACACGAGGGCGCATTATCCGATACGATCACGACAAAGATATTGTTACCTCTTCACGAGCCAATGTTACAATCGATCCGCAGTGAGACGACTTGCACTTAATGGGTTTTGTTTGGCCGAGGTCGGGTTGTCGGTTTAGAGGATAATGAGACATGGTACCTATGTCTTTTGATCAGCACAACAACACTTTGGTACTCGGTATGAAGAAAGGCATATCCTGTAATGCTTGGCTTAGGATTGGTCGCCACCGGCCCGAGGGCGCGCTGAGTTTGCTTTCCGCGATTGATCATGTGACATACCATATGGATTGGAGTTACACTCGCCGGGGTGATGCCGCGACACATGGCAATGTGCTGAGATAGGGTGAGCTTCGCTTGTCGAGTCGTTCGTTACCCGCTTGCTTCCGTACTTTCGGTTGGTATTGTTGTATTTTACGAAGGATCGAGCATGCGCTACGAAGGAGTTGACCATGTTTGAGGGGATGGTTGGGGTCGGGGCATTGACGAAGTCCTAGGGCGGATGTGTTTGAGTTCTAAGACCACTTAGAGCCACGAGGCCATGATAGTTTTGTCTTGGATCGGGCGATATGTTTTTCCGTGTGCTCACGAGGAGGGAGGTCCACGACTATGATACACCTATGGTTGGGGATGATGCGTGGAGTGACTCTTCTGATGTTATGGGCGAGATGGACATGATCGGCACTGGCCGTATCCTTGACACAGCCCCACATGGGCCCCATCATGCTTTTGACATGTTTGGAGTTTCTATGATTAATATTGATGATGTGATACTTTATGACGTTTGCATGGCCAGCGATCGGACATGACGCGGCGCGTCTGGATGCTTCCTCACACAGGCCGTCAGCTTTTTACATGTTGGGATTTCTATGTGAGTTTAATGGTGATGGACTTGTTGCTGTATTACTCCGTCTTTGTTCTGTTAAGGGAGCGTCCGACTCTGTGGACCCACCTTTTTCTTTTAACACTATGGTTGCGTTTGTTTTTTTAAACTAATCTTTGAATATATAAGCTTTTGAGGCTTGTCTTCGAATAGTGCTAATAGCATTAAGTATTAAGTTGTTTGTTTTTTAACATTAGGTAGTGAGTAGGGATGACAACGGAACAATTATTTTAGGTTTCTGTCCCGCCTCGCTCTTAACGGCACATGTTTAATTTAATTTTAATCGGGTTTTTAATGGGTTTGAGTTTATTTTTAAAATGAATCTTAGTTCAATACATTACATTACTTTGTAAAACCGAGAAAATTAGAAATTTTCAAAAAATGACAAAATGTTAGCCAAAAATAATAAATTGCCATAAGGATTTCGAGGAAGTTTAGAAAATTCTGCCTAGATCTCGGATAACAGCGGTGTCTTAGATTAAATTCGTCTCGCGAAATCTAGTAATTCAAAAAGTTTCGGTCGGATTACGCAGGACAAGCGAAATTTTCGATTTTACGGGTGATAAGTTGGAGTATTTCGGGGCGAGATTTTTCGATTTTTGAGGCGAAACGGGACCGAATGAGCAATATGAATCATATATCCAAAATAATAATAATAAGCCCCTTAGATTATATTTTAAAAAATATGTTTTTATTATTTATTTTTATACTTTAATATAAATAATAATAATTATTATAATGTTTTTAATAAATAATTTATAAAATTCATAATATTTTTATTTTTATGAAAAATATTAATTTAATATAATAAAAAATAAAAAAAGCAAATATATAAAAAAAATTAAATTTAAAAATAAAAACAAAAAAATAAAATGTAAGCGGGGAAGTTTGAAAATTTTAAATGCAAAGCATTTACTTGTTTAATTTTTTAAATGAGACAAGTTTGAGGTGAAAAATAAGCAATGGGTCGGGGATGAGTTACGCCAAATCCCAACCAGTTGTCATTCACTAGTAGTGTATATTGTTAGCTCTTCTTTTTATTTGGGCCGATGATTTGGTTTTCTTATTTTTGTAGAAAATGACTTACGAATAGAAAATACGAATATTTCCTTTTTCTAGTCGAACTTTTAAAAAATTTCGACAATAAGTTATGAAAATTTTTTAAAAACGAAACGACTGTCTTGAAGGTATTTGAACTGACGTTAAATTCAGCTAAACGCCACCTATGCAGGTTTGTGCATTTGATGACATTTATGATGGTAATAATGACATGAGTATTTTTGAGTATTTGCTTGTGTCACAACATTTTCCTTTGATTGCACCACCCGACACCACGTATCACATGTCGATGTTGATGATGTGGGAACCGCAGGATGACCAGCGGGTGGTCGGTCAGTGTGAGTTACGTCTGAGAGGATAGGAAAGTTACACCCATTTCTGGTAGCATAGAGTTGATAGATTTTGGGGCACCAGATCAGCCCAGGGAGATTAGGATTGGCTCTTCTCTATCTCCTGATGAGAGGAGTAGATTGATTGACCTACTCAGGTCATACTTGAACGTATTTGCATGGTCATATGAAGACATGCGGGCCTTGATGACTATAGTTTAACATCACTGCCCGTGCACACATGCTAGGCCGGGTTAATAAAATTGAGAGACTACCCTCGATGGAGTTTGCAGGTTAAGGAGGAGATTCAGAAGCAACTCAGTGTTGGCTTCCTGTCAGTAGTTGAGTATCTTTAGTGGTTGGCTAATGTCGTCCCTGTTCCCCAAGGATGCTTAAGGTTAGAGTTTGTGTTGACTTCGAAGATTTTGAATAAGGCTGACCGAGGATGATTTTCCTCACACATCAATATGTTAGTTGTGACAGCTGTGAGGCACCACATGTTTGTCCTTCATGGATGGGGTTTTTTTCAGAGTATGTCCCTCGATTTTAATGGCTCGGAAGAGGATATGGAAGACTTCAGCACCATCCTTTGAGTAAGGTACTTACTTCTTTATTAGGTCATGCCATTTTGTGTTGAAGAATGCGGGCACTTATCGAAGATTTGCTACTACTTTATTCCATGATATGATGCGTAAAGATGTCGAGGTATATGTAGACGACATTGATAGTGAAGTCAGAATGAGCCCGGATCCTTGCAGGCCTTAGAGGTTCTTTGAGGATCAAACAGTTCAGATTGAGATTGAATCCCGAAGTGCACCTTTGCCCAGGAACAACTTCTAGGAAATTCTTGGGTCACATTGTTGAGTGGCGGCGGTATAGAGGCCCGGAAAAGATCGAGGCCATACTTGACATACCCGCTCAGGGGCCGAGAGGATCGGAGGCTTTTAGGCGGAGCTGTACCGTAGTCGGTTTGATGCGACTAACAGGACATATCTGAGCCTATCTTTTGTCTTTTAAGGGAGAACCAGTCTACGGTTTGGAATAATGATTGCCAACGTGCTTTTGAGAAGATTAAGGAGTGTTTACTTTCTCCCCCAGTTTTAGTGCCTCCCACACCAGGGCGGCCCCTGCTTCTATATTTGTCAATTTCAGACATAGCTTTGGGATGCATGTTGGCTCAGCTCGATGATTCAAGAAATGAGTGAGCCATTTATTATCTGAGTAGTAGTCTATGTGTAGACCCTCAATTTTGTCCCTCAGCACTTGCATTTATCCGATGGGTGTCACACTCACCCATCGTTCTCATCTCTTTCTGATTATGGCGCACCAGGCTTATTGTCTCAGGGCCTCAGTGGGCTTGTAACAGATCCATTAAGTGGTATGTAGTTCACTTTGAGTATCATGTGTTTTGCTTTTTAGTTATTGGCATCGTGCCATAGGAAGCAAATGGGGCCCCCCAAACTCAATCGGAGTTTATTGGAGTATGTTAAATTCGGAGCACTTGAGCTTGTTTCCATTGTATCTCCCTTGTCCGAACTCGGAATCATGGGCCGTTTGTTTTGTTAGATTCCTTATTTTCCAAGGAGGTTTCTATTAAAGTGCAATTTTTGTCAGCGGATTTGACCGTCGATTTGGTAGTTCGTCGGGCGATACATTATATAACATTGTTTTTGGGTGATTTTGGCGGCGCTCTCCTTGTTTCGTCGTATCTCCCTCGTCCGATCTTGGAATTACATGCCGTTTTTTGTTGGTCTCCTTATTTTTTTGAGAACGATACATCAAAATTTCGTAATTTTCCTCGACCCGAGCTCAAGCGGTTGGCATGCGGATTCAGCCGGTTTGTCGGGCGACTTGTGTGGAACGCTAATTTTGTGATTTTTAGACATAAACCCGCTTATGGATTGGTGCCGTATACTCCGGATAGGTCTTGGGGCGTATTTTGGGTCCATTTGGGCTTTGGCGGCAGGGAATTTTGTGCAGCCCGCCGCCCAGATCCGTGTGGATGCTTGGTAGTGAAGCAAGAAAACTTAGGATAGTCGACTTGCATGGAAAATGAGGAGGTTAATGGGGGCCGAGTTCCGAGGGTGAGTTAGGCTCTTTCTACGAGCTTGGTGGAAACCGCAGGGTGGCTCAGGCGAGTGGGAATCGATTATAAAAGAGAGATCATAGTAAAGAGGACCTTTGGGCACTTTAGGGCTCGGATACACATTTGCTAATTTTTACGGATCTTAGCTTAGTTGCTTTCGTTTGTGGAAGGTAAAGAAATGAGCCTTGGCTCGCTCTATTCTTTAAAGGGATATTCGGCGGGGTGAGTTTCCTCGACCATTTGAGCCGGTTTTCAGCTCATGTGAGGCCGAGTTCGACGGTTTATGGCTGGGCGATCCGGTTTTAGAAAACCCGCGGTTTGTTTCGGTTGGTTCTCACTCATCGTGAGAATCCGCTAGCATTTGTTTTATTAGTTTCTTTATTCTTTAAGGGATGTCGACCCAGGTGAGGTTTTCCTCAACCATTTGAACCGATTTTCGCGCTCATGCGTGAGGCCCAGGTTCAACGATTCTAGCAGAGCGGTCGGAGTTTTAGAAAACCACGGTTTGTTTTCGGTTTGGTCTGCTCGCTAATTTGAGAATCACGCACGTTTGTTTGTTAGTTTCCCAGCTATTTAAGGAATATTACGTGACCAAATTTGAGGGTTTTCCTCAACCATTTTGTGAAGCCGGTTTCACGCTCATGCGTGATAGGTTCAAGCGACCTGGCAGTCGGTTTTGAAACAGATTGTTTAGGTTGGTTCTCCTCATCCATTGAGAATCAATCACCCGTTTGTTTTGTTAGATTCTTGACTCCTTGAGGAAGTTTGACCAATTTTGGTGTTCCCCCATGCCGCTCAAGCGGATTTGGGAAGCAGCTCGATTGATTCATGAAGTTCGGTTTTCTATAACATCAGTTAGGGCACTTTGCTTTGTTTGGATCGGTTCTCCTTTCATCCAGGCCCGAATCAATCACCCGTTTGTTTGTTAGATTCAGGGCTCCTTCGGAAGGTTCGGCCAATTTTGAGAATTGTTTCAGCGGCCTCAAGCGGATTAGGAAACCGGATCGATTAGTTGTGAGATTCGAGTTTTTCTAGAAGCAATGATTAGGGCACTTTGCCTTGTTTGGATTGGTTCTCGCTCATTCGAGATGAGAATCAATCATGAGTTTGTTTGTTGGATTCCTGTCTGCGAGGGGAAGGGTTACGAAAAGTTTGAATATATTCTCGGCCGGCTAAATGAGTTGGGAAACCGGACCAGCAGGTTCATTGGAGTTGTTCTTGAGAAAGCAGTGGTTTGGGTACTTGCGTTGTTTGTGTGATTCTTGGTCATTCGGGTCGAATTGCACTCGTTTGTTTTTGTTGGATTCTTTGATTCTATGAGAAAGTTAGAAAGTTTTGAGATCTTTTTCTCAGCTTGATGTGGTTAGGAAACCGAACCGGCCGCTTCGATGAGTTATGTTGCGGAGCAACGGTTTGAGTACTTTTCTTTGTTTATGTCGGTTCTTGGTCATTTAGGTGAATTGCGCTGTTGTTGGATTTGACTATATAAGAGAGGATACGGAAAATTTTTAAGAACTTCTCTCAGCGGTATGCAGTTGAACGAATATGCCGGTTCGCTGGGTTCTTTTGAAATAGCCGGTTAAGGTACTTTGCATTGTTGTTTGGGTTAAATCATTCATTCGGTGTCGAATTGTACCGTTTTTTACAAAATACCCATAATGAATTTTAGTGCTCTCGGCCAGGATCATTACGGATTTGGGGAAGCCCCGGATAACCCGGTTGTCGGTTGTAGGGTCGTCGTTTCGGTTAGTGAAGCGTGACCTTTGTGGGTCCGACCCGTTCGCTCCCGAATCGAGTGTAGGGCTCGTTTAGAATTACGAAATGGGGTTTTAGTTCGAGGTTAATGTGGTTCCATTTGGATTCGTAAAATTAGAGATTACATCTTGGTCAAAGGATTGTAGTTAGTTAAACAATGGTAATTAAGTGTTTTATTAAAATGGATTCTTTGAGATGAATAGGCGTGTTTATATAGCTTGACAAGAGGTTGTAGCATCAATGAGTGGAGTGAGATGCGTGTATGGTTTTCTCACGGCTTGCTTTGCGATAATTAATTTTGAGGAAACGGTATACGAAGCGTGCGGTAACCTTCCCTACGGCAAAAATTTGAGGACCCGCAGTATGTTCTTTAATGTTGGGTAATGAATTTCACATGGATGCGCTTTGTGTTTAGTGTCGTACATGCTTGCTATGTTTGTTATTTGTGCGCTTTGATGTAGCGGCGTGGCGGGGGACCGCAGTGCCTTGTCGTTTGCCCTTTGGTTGGAGTGCTTGCATCTTTAGATACCAATTAGGGTTGGTGTGATCAGGTGTATGTTGCTTTGAGGACTATCTAATCTTTGACCGTATGCTCCCACATGCCCGATTCTTTAGTAGAGGCCAGGAGTTCGGGTTTAGAGGGTACTACCTTATATAGAGTACCTTCTTGATAGGTAATCGATCCCGGATAAATCTAGTTTTAAATAGGCAGCTTTCTATCACGGAGTCATTGTGGTTTTTTGTTCTTACTTGGTTTTCCCCTTTATAAAATAAAAACAAAAAGTAAATGGTGACTCCAAAGCAAAATCGTTCCTCCTCGGGGATGGATTTTCCAAAACTCGAAAATCAACCCACATTTTCTTTTCATTTAAAATCGAGCCGCACCGGCCCGTGGATCAGGTAGGGTCCACACTATGGAAAATGAAATAACAATTGTTGCAGTTGAACCAACCCCACAAACTTCCCATAAGAAAAAGCAAACCGGATATTGTTATGCTTCTGATTGGTTTTGTAAGCAATATGCAATACTTTTGCTCTTTTCCATTAACATGTTGATCATGAAAACAAACCATATCAAATGTTGCCCTAAAACATCCCTCAGAAATTTTGGAGCAATTAAGCATACTTTTGCTCTTTTCCATCAACATGTTGATCATGAAAACAAACCATATCAGATGTTGCCCTAAAACATCCCTCAGAAATTTTGGAGCAATTAAGCATACTTTTGCTCTTTTCCATCAACATGTTGATCATGAAAACAAACCATATCAGATGTTGCCCTAAAACATCCCTCATAAGTTTTGGATCAATTAAAGGCTACAGCCTAAGATGGAAACTACCGAACCACCCATGAAACCCACTAGGAACAGATACTAAGGGTTGCAACAAGATGCGACTAGGAATGAATCCCGAAAATTCACTTTAATAGAAAGCACCCGATTAGACACAGAACCTATTGCAGCTAGCCAATCATAGGCACATTGTGATCCTCGATATTAGAACTCTTGCATGCTACTTTCTTGGGATGAAGTTGACTTATCCGACCAATTGGAAACTATGACTCAACAAGCCTATATGGAAGACAAAGCATGAGGGAAAGATAGAGTCCCTCTCTTGCAATCTACATTCAATTGAAACAAAGATCCACATTCGCTAAAAACACTAACGGATGACACAAAATTCAAGTTAATAGCATAATGACAAGGCTCTACATAGTTAACAGTAATGTCAGCAAATTGCTAGGATAGTTAGTGGGTAATCACATCTAAAGAGGTTGTGTACTAATAATCAACATTGTCATAATTCTAAAATGCTCAAGGTGGAGTCATCTTTAAGAATAAGGTGCACTTAAAACAGTTTGTTGCCTAGAAAACAGAGGTAGGGGGAAGTAATTTAAAAAAGCATTTTCTGATTTTCTTTTTTTTTTTTTCTCTTAACATTTCATCGACCAAAGATCACCAACATCAACGTCTCTCTTTGAGTTCATGGAGTGAATGAAAGCAACGATTCCAAGGAGCGGAAGGAAGATTACCATTCCACATTATCAGGAATAAACGATAAAACAAAAACAAAAGCAAAAGAATCTTGATAGCAATCAAAGACAACCAAAATGGAAATTAGAAAAAGAAACAGAAAGAGAAAGAAAAACCTTGGCCGCACATATATCAATGTATCGCTGTCGGTGTCGGCGGTATCGCCGTCGGTTTCGGCTGCGGAGGCATCATCGAGCCGTTCCCATTTGAAAACCATCGACGCTACTGAGCTCGATTTCAATGAATCGGAAAGGGAACGATAACCGATTTCAATTTATCGCTGCCGTCGACAGAACCGATGTCAGTATCGGCGGTGTCGCCGCCGATTTCGGTTGAGGAGCCGTCTCCGAAAGGTTCCCATTTGAAATTTGAAAACGATCGGACAGTATTTAATAGGACACGTGTTATTCTGACTCAAATGTCAGTTTTTTATTTTTTGTTTCTTTTATTCATGGTGAAATGATTTTTTTATATTTGGTCAAAAATCACTCACCAACCCCTTTTTACATTTTTTAATTTCTTAATAAATTGGTTATTCTTACGTACATATAAGTTCTCGTTTATTTTTTCATAATTTAGTCATTATCTTGATACACATATCATTATCGTACTCATCTACCCCTCTTTACATTTTTTAATTTCTTAATAAAATGGTTACTCTTACATACATATAGAGTTTTGTTTATTTTTCGCGGTTGTCGTCGTCTTGTCTGGCGTATCGTTATCGTCGTTTTAATGCGAAAGGTGATTATATCATTTTGATACAATAAGCCTGGCTACTGCGTCGTGAGTGAGTACGAAGCGTTGTTGTATTTTGAAATATTCAAACAAAAAAAATGAAAATCACGTCGGATTAGAGCCAATCGAATGATGATCAGTCGATATGTTACGAACTTAATTATAAGTATTTTAGTCATGATGATAATGCTCAGTACGTATCTTTATTTATCAAATATATATAAATTTTAGTCGATTCGTTATCTTATTACTTTAGATGTTGTTTAAATCGCTATAGTTTTATGATTTTGATTTTTATATTTAATCGATATTTCTTGGTTGAATCGATAAGGTATTTTTATATTTTAAAAAAAAATTTATCATTGCCTGAATCCCACATCACCTGCTTCCGGTTCGTAAATAGTTCAAAGTTTTAAAAACATCCCGAGGGGAGTGGTCCCAGGAGTCTGACCTCGATGGATGAGAGCGATTGTTATATTGTAGCAAGTAGTTAGTTTTTTTAAAAAAAAAATTATTGTTACCTACAATTTTCTATATAGTTAACTACAAATTTCTATGATAAATAAATTTTATAACAAAGAAACCTTTACCTGTATTACTCAATAATATTATTAAATATCTATTATTTATAAAAAAAAATTATTTCTCTAATATAATTTTGATTAAATCTTATACCCATATTTTTTCCTAATGTTAAAAATAAAAATATTTCTTTAGGTTTGCTATTTAAATTATCACTATTAAATTTTATGTTTGGTTATCAAAAAGTATTAAAGAAAGAAAAATAATATAATAAGAAAAATTATTTTCTTGTTTCAAAAAAAATTATTTTCTCATATTTGGAAATCAATAAAAATTAAATATAACTAATATTAATTAAAATATTATACAATTTTAAATTATTTAATTTGTGTATTAATGATTTTAATCAAATAAAATAAGATATGATTGGTTGAGTTGATAACTAATTTACCCCAATGAGTTCTTATAAGCTACTTGGTAAAAACTCATAATATAAACAACTACTGATAACTAATTAGGGCTAAACAACTCTTAACGGGAAACACTACAAATCGTAGCTTATTTTGATTTGCCTTTATTAAAATATCAAATTTTATTTTTTATCATTGTCTCCTTATTTATGTAAAAGATTGTTCACCTGTATCGTGTCTATATATGTAAATCAACATTTAATTAACTAATTTACTAAGTACTAATTTATAATCATTTCAACTACTTGTTATTAGCTATCAGTTGAACCAAACATGCACTAAGTTTGAAATAATGAATAAAAACATTTTCATTTTCTTTTATTTTTTCCTTTTTTATATTCAATTAGATTTTGATTCTCAAAAAGTATTAAAAAAAATAAACCATTCTCGCATTAAGTTTCGCCCGGAAATTTTATAATTTTATTTTTTTACTCTTTTTCTTTAAATTGTTATAATTTTTTTACTCTTTTTCTATATATACATGCATTATTTTTATATCTCTTTATCACATCTATACAAATAAATTAACATTCAACTAACTATTTATAATCAACTACTTTATCATGCAGTAATTTATAATCGGGTACCAACTATCGACCACTGACTATCACTTGAACCAAACATGCGCTCCACATCATTTGTTTCAATTCTAATTCAACCTCCCTCATGCTTATACTAAATGCAAGAACGATTTTCTCTTTATATAAAGCTCTCCTTTAGTTGCTTCTAAGAACAACTTAGGTTCATCTACTTCACCTTGCCTATCCTCTACTAACCTGTCTCTACCTTTAGTTCTAACATCTAAGACTTCTTTACCGGCTCTAATAGTTAATACTTAGCCTTTGCTAATCATAAATAAAGAAAAAAAAAATTACACGGAAGAGGAGCGAATGTGAAGAGTTTTGATATAAGTGAATAGTCTTTTACATAAATACAGAAAAAAGGATAATAAAGGGAATTTGGATATTTTAATAAAAGTATATTATAATAAGATTGTAGATTTATAGCTTTTTTCCATCATGAGTTATTAAGCCCTGATCAATTATCAACAGTTGATTATGAATTTTTACCAAACAGTTTATAAAAGTTTATTAAAGGTGAATCAACTATTGACTTTCTAATCAGTTCAACCAAGCATCCCAAAATGTATTTTTAATTATCAAATACTGTATGGAAGGTGACATAAACTTGAGTATATGAGAAATCAAGACATTGAGAACCCTTTTGCTTAACTTGTGCTGAATAAAAGATTGAGTATATGAATGACATAAACATCCAAAAGTCTTAAACGGTGATAAACCAAGGGTGCTGTTGGTAAATTGGTAGCCTTTTTACAAAAAAGGAAGCGTCCCATATAGAAAAGGGACAGAATTTTTGGGTTCATGTGCTAAGACTCACATATATTTGGGTTAGTATAAGGTGGCGATCCGGTCCGTCGTGAATATTGCTCTGTGATTAAATGACCTCTACGACTTTGAAGCGTTAATACTGCTTTGGGTTGAAAGGCATCAACATATATGGTGTCGAGAAAGTTTTAACATGCAGTATGAGATATGACAATAAGGCTTGAGAAAAATGAAGGTATAAAAATTGCATAGTATTAGAGAGCTATTTAAGTGAAAATCGGGTAGTTCCCCTTTTTGAGAATTTGGTTTAGATCTTTTTACCTATTTGAAAACCTTGGTTTTAACTGTTTAAAAATAAAAACGGTTTAGTTTTAAAATGTGAGTAAATTCATTTAGCTATTTCTCTTCAACATCAATTTTTTGAAATCAATTTCTTTAACTCCAACATGAATTCCCAAAAAGTCATTTTTGCTTTAATTTCAGCCTTAATGGCCTAACAACTATATTTTGAATTTCAAACCAAACTGTTATAGCTTGGTTTTCTATAAATTGAGACCTTTGGTGATGTTGAAAAACACATAATTTCTCTCCATATTTCTTTCTCTCTTTGCTATTCTTATTCCAGAGAAACTCTTTGACGAACTGTTGAATCATGGGGAATAAAATTCCTAAGGACAGTGTTATAAAACACGCCTCAATTTACTTATTTTATTTCTACAACATATGCCTCATACCATCAGTTTTCGTCACTCTTGTTCCAGACCTCCATATTGCCAGCGCTCAATAGATACTTCCTAAAGAGAACATGAAACATAGATTGAGTATACTATAAAAGTAGGCATTTGATTGGTAAGTAATAAAGCTAACTCAAAAGGTATATGACTAATGTTTGAGAGGCATATATAGAAGCATGTCCCTTTATTTTGTGAGACCACGCTTTCTTCGATGTGACAATCTTTATCCTTTAGTATTTAATTTGTCAAGGAGTAGTGCCTGTTGGGACTTTGATCTTCGGGTCCCTTGATTGTCAGGTTATAAGGATCTTTATCGTCAGTTTTTCTAAGTATGAGTTGTGCAATGCAAACTTGTAAAAAGAACATTCCGACTGTAGTGAGTCGGTCCCTTATCCAATGATTAAATTAACAAAAAATATAAAGATGGAGAAGAGTAGCGGCGGAGTTGGAAGTGCATACCTTCCCCGGTGGGGGATCTTTTTTACTTATAGGGTTTGGTTCACGAAATCCTCTCATTCCTTCTCGGGATAGGATTCTATCTCCTCTTAGTTTAAGGGAGGAAATCTTCTTTTTCTTATCTATGACTAGTTCTTCTTTATTGGAGATTGCTTTTCATTTTTCAAGGATTATCTCTTTAAGGAGTTAGGGATTTGGAAGCTGGTAAATTCGTTGATAAGATCGCTTTTACAGTTTTCCCGCTTCAGTGTGTTTATTCAAAGCATACTTCCCGTATGAGATAGAATTCCCATATGAGGTAGAATGATCGGCTAGCGGACATGAAGTCCCAGACGGGCTGCCTCGAACAAGCCATAGAAGAGTTTATCCCAGCTTTCTCGAGCGGCCTCCATAGATTCTCCCATCTGAGTAGTGTTCGCCTGGTCTTGATAAGGTGAGTGGAGTTAGGCCACTTGACCACACAAGCCCACTGTAACACCCCAAATTATACCTTGACAGTTTTATAACTGTTTATGGTATAATAAAAGTAAATGTATATTTTTTCGGAATAAAATAATGCTAAAAATAAAATAAGCAAAACCCAAAATTAATCTAAGGGTTAAGGGTAAATTAGTAATTTACCAATCCAGGACTTAAAGGTCATAAGATGAAAAGTGTGACACCCCAAAATCGAGGTGTCTCGTTAACAACCCGTCAACCCTCGGAATATTCGTGGATATCGGGTAACGCGACACCACCCATGAAAATCGGGCAGAGTCTCTTTTGCACGAGAAGCTCTACCCAAATACAACTGTCCTGAAACAGGTTCCTGATAGTAGCATCGGGTCCGCATGCTTGAGAAGTAAAACCAGTGGCAGCTTGGGCCCTACGTAATCTTCGCGAAAATACATCAACTATAATTACCATAGTTCAATAGTTCAATAAATCACTCTTAATTCAACATATATTAAAATGTCACATTTCTAATACATGTTATCTGAGAATCTCTACCAAAGCCACAACCCGACTTTTTCTTTAAATGCGGCCTCTAGTATTGTCGTCCTCCTGTACACTCCTATACACAAAAATAGTGATCCTCGGCGGGGTGAGCAAAGCAGTAGTGATAATTTCCTCGTGGGTTACTCTCACCTAAGTGCACATGTCATGGCAGAAACAATCGCATTCAAGCAATTACATGAACCTGCTCGAATGTCTACATGCCCAATCCATGTCGAGTCTTCACCGACTCCCTCACATATGCTAAGCGAATCACGAGTAAAATATCCAGTTTTCAAAACAAAAAGCTTTTTGTTTTTCTAAAACTTACGGATCGGTAAATATATTGGAGGGAATTTCTGTAGGCGAAGATCTGTTGGATAACCCTACGAAACAATTCATGGGCCCTCAGACGTGAATTGTTGGGCCGATCTCGACCGCGATTCTCCGAAAAATCTTTTCGTCGAATTCTTTCATAAGATTTTCGTTTTTGTTTTCTTTTATGTCATGCACTCATACCTAATATTCTAGGGTGCCCAGTGCATATGAAATGCGATATGCAAATCAAACAAACTCATGCTAATATATAAAACATGTATATACTAACATAATTAATCCGCATAGATCCTTATTAAATTCACATCACGACACCAAATTAAGCTCCTGGGCTAATTAACAAAAACTTCAAACAATTCATTTTGAATCATAACATCATAAAGAAATTCACACCAAAATCAGTAACTATTATTCAAGTGAGCAGTGAAACCCTCGGGTTGGCGCTGTTCACGACCCTGACAATGGGGATTTTCTCGGCTCGGTTAATCATTTTGAAGGATCGAAAACCACGGTACAATCGAGCATCGGAACATCCCCTGACCCATTTACATGGCTCTTAGCCAAAGAATAACACAAGTAGGGAAAAGATCCCTACCTCTTGGAGTTATCTGAACTCCCACCAGATTGGTGTCTACGGCGTGGCTCGCGCGTAGAACAACTTCCCTACTTGCTGCTCAAAATTAGAGACGGAGCGGTCGGCAATTTGAAAATCTAGAGAGAAGGCACACCTTATCTCTCTAAAATCCGGAATTTCCAGCCCTGCGCACGTTTTCTCAAAGTTTTGCTTTCAAATGGAAGATAGCTATTTGCCTCTTATCTTTATTCTCATTAAACATTTCATAATTCCCCATCTTGTCCATTTTTCTTGATTTTGACCGTGACGTCTAGAAATATCCATCTCATCCTATACCTTTAAGTGTGACATGTGTCACATGAGTATGTGACATGGTGACTTTTTGTCACAGCTTACATGTCTCTCGGAAGCCGTTTGGCGCACCGGTCTTACTCGAAAAGCAGCGTGAAATTACGACTGTGCCGAGTCGATGGAATTCGTGTGTAGATTGTGAGGCGATTCAACGGTGAAGTCGTTTGATCATGCGAGATCTAGAAACATTTGAATTTTCACAGAAGTACGTTTACCATTTTCAAAATTCAAATTTTCTCGGGTTTTACATTCTCCTCATAAAGGAATTTGATCCGAGAAATTACGAACAATCCTGGCTTGACTCACATGCATATGCAATGTGCACTCATCATACATGTAAACTAATAGTCATTTAAGTAACGACTAAACCCGCATTACCTTCATCCCCTAAACAAGAAGGATAGGTGGCCCGTAATATATATCGTGTCTCGCTCCGCGATTGACTCGCCCACTCCACGGTCTTTGCCGCGCACCTCGCTGTTCTCAGCGGTCTTGCGTTTACGTAAACATGATCGACTATCCATAATGCTGCTGGTCCTCCTGGGGAGGTCCCACCACGGTAATGGCACCGATCTCTCACGATCCCTTGCATGAGTTGGATGCGGGTGTACCTCAGAAGCATGGAGGCGTGAAAATATCTGCGTGAACATGACATCTTTGGTAGTGAAACCAAGCCGATGCCTTCTACAGTGCCTACCTCTCAGTGCTCTGGGGGCCTAATAAACCTGGCGAGTAGCTTCACGCCTTGCCGAACGACCTCTGTCTTGAGGCATCACGCCCCGAGAAGGCGTGATCTCGACCCTCGAACTCTAAGGGTCGGCGTCGCCGCATCGGCATAAGCTCTTACGCCGGCTGGCGGGTGAGGGGAGGGACAATTGTCGTATCAAGCTGCATCGGGGTGTCGCCGTCATATCGGGACAAGTGATGGAGCTCTCTCCCACCTCGGGGTGACATGCTCCGGTGATCTACATGGCCTCCTGGCCACAATGCCTCATATGGTTTCATACGCCTTACTGCTGATGTTTATTGTTTGTGGCGAATTCCACTAAGGGCAAGTGCTCTTTCTTCCCAAACCTACCCTATGATCCAGCATTTTGATGCTCGCACGATGTCCTCTACTACTGCATGGTCCTCTGACTAACACTGGTCTGTGGTGGGAGCTATACTCATGGTCGCTGTGGTGCCCATAGCCTTGGAAACCCTTCCCAAAAAGGCTGCAAACCTTGGGTCTCTATCCCACTATGGATACTGGTATCTATGTAAATGGACTATCTCCTCGAATACAACCACAAAATCCAATGTGAAGGTCATCCGCACTCGCTAGAAAATGCCGACTTTGTGAAATGGTCCACTATCACCCATACCGCATCATGTCTCGTAGTGTCCGTGGGCGTGGGTTACAAAAATCTATCGCGGACGCGGCTCCCACTTCTACTCAACCACTTAATGGCTGGCACTCATCGCTTCCCGTGCTCAAATTTCTTAATCCGCTCGAAACGTGAGACATCGTTTAACAAAAAAGTCCCCACGTGTCTCTTCATCCCGCCGCACCGCGACGAAGATCTTGATACATCTTCGTGCCACTTGGATGCACAACAAATCGAGAGCAATAAAACTCCTTGAGAATCTCAAATCGGTAAACTGGGGAACCACTACCCGTCCTTTATAATCGCGACACTTCATCCATGCACGATCCAGCCTCATCACAGTGTACGACGTGATCCCGCTCCCTAATGGACACTATCTCGTCCGCCTCACCCAATCACCGTCATCGTAGACGATGTAGCTACCAAACTCCCTTAACGCATCTCGAGCTCGCCGCTGCATCGTGAGCCCAAACCGGGTCCCACAAGCCTGAAAGCATCCGCTCACTCCTGTGAAGCTATACTAGCCAATGCCCCTCGCGGACTTCCGACCGAGCGCACAACCACCACATTTGCCTTACCAAAGTTGGTAATGCAAAGTGAAGTCATAACTTTCTAGGAACTTCATCCATCTCAAGGCGGCTCTCATGTCGAGATCCCACAAGGCAGCCATACTTCAGACTTTTATATTCGAGTACACCTCGAACTCCTTCGCCATATAAGCAGCGGCGCCTAAATCTTCAAGGCGGCGACTACGCGCCGCCAACCTGCTGTCGCGTAAGGTACTCTATGATTCTTCAACCGACGGAACCATAAGCCATTACCCCACCAGACAAACACATCCGCCCGCCTCGAGGCATCACAATACACCGTGTACCCCGCCCCCGTCCGACTATCAAGATAGGAGCCGGGCAAGTCTCTTCAACTCCCGAATGCCTCTCGCATCGCCATCCTAACTCCAAACCCCGACTTCTTCCGAATCAATTCGCCATAGTGCCGCTTAATCGAGAGAAATCCTCAATGAATCTCCGTAGTACCCAAACCAATCCCAAGAAACCACATCTCAAGATTGACTTCACTTCTCCTAACTCCATCACGCCGAATCTCTCCGGTCCACCGACACACTTTGATGGTCGACACCACATGTCCTAAAAATCTCACCTCGCAAGCCAAACTCGCACTTACTCGAATCCTCATGTACAACCGACATGGTCTCTCAACAACTCGGTAACACAATCCCTGATACCATGCTCCCACTGACCGGGAGTAGATCAAAATGTCATCCATGAAGACTACTAAGAACCGATTCAGATAGGGTCGAATACTTATGCATGAGATCCATGAATGCCGCACATTCGCTAATCCAAAGGGCATCACCGTAAACTAAAAGTGCCCATAACGTGTCCTAAACGCCGTCTTAGGGATATATGTCTCCTTAACCTCAAACGATGGTAAACTGCAGGCTATGGTCTATCTGAGTAGACTAAGGCTTCCTCTCAACCGATCAAACAAATCATCAATCCTCTGACGGTACCGATTCTCGACCGTGAACCCCGTTCAACCCGCCCGTAATCAATGCACAAATGAAGGGTTCCTGGCTCCTTCTTCTCGTAACAGACCGGGAGGCCCTATGGTGAAGTGTTCACTAATGAACCCCTTGTCCAAGAGCTCCCCGTAGCTGGACTTTAACTAGTGCCATCCTACGCGAGTCACAGACGGGCGAAGACTGTGGTAAAACTCGACACGAAGCCTACAACCCTCTCAGAGAGGCAATCTCTGTGAGCTAATCAAAAAAACATCCTCATACTGCTGCACTACTCAAGGTAGATCTAAGTCCCGTCTCACCACGTCCCTCCAGTAAGGCTTCAGCAAACCACAACCGTCCCTAACACCCGACTCGTACACCGTCCCGTGGCAAAATATTGGCGCGTTTGTCTCTCGAAATACAAGCAACCCGAGTATCGCCCTGTGTGGCGGTAACCCTCCCATGCTCAACGATGACGACTCGTAGTTATCACCATCCATTCAAGGATGACGTCTAACTCGATGATGTCCATGACCCTCAGTCCACCGCGAAAGGGGATCCTCGAGATCCTAATCGCAACTACGATACATATCATCCCTATCCTCGCCCCTAATCCCTAGGAGAACTCACATACAAGGGCCCTAAGGCCCCAACCTCTTAAGCCCAACTTCTATCACAACCGGATGCAAATGATAAATGAATGCAAAGCACCAGACCGAATAATAACACTCTTGCCCATAGGCGAGATAGCAAAACGCACCGTATAACCTGGCCGACGCATCACTCAACCGGCAGGTGATGGAGTGTGACAAGCCCCGAACCCTGGAGGGTCCTTAGATGTAACGGAGGTGCTCGCAGCCCCGAGATTGAAACCGTCTTTCGTCTCAGATCGGGTCAGGAGGAATATAATGTATCCCCGTCCCATCAACATCGGGACTACGCTATCCCGAAACCCGAGATCCCCGTCTCTATGGCAATCCCTCCTCATGTTCTGCCATTGGCAATGGTAGCACACCATCCGCCCGACCTAACCCAAGAACCCCGGGACCGTCCTCGGCCCGCACGGCCGCGGCCCTAGAACCCACGTGAACTAGAAGCCCTTTGCTTCTTTCTCGAACTGGAAGAAGACTGACTCTCCTTCCTCTTTCTACTAACACCCGCATTCCGAAGCTTCGAAAGATCCCGATCTCTCTCTATGGTCGTGGGCCGTCCCAACCACGGAGTCCATGTCCTATAGGCGAAGTCCTACAATCTTAGCCGAATGGACAACTTCACCCCATTCTCGACCCCACTCGCCATATCCGTGGCCACATAGTCATCAAGAAGTGGTTACCTCCGTGAATCTAGCTACATATCATCACAAATTATCGCCCTCGCTTCAACTCTAGGAACTCTTGAGCCTTCACGTGACGAGTAGTATCCAGAAAATACTTACCCATGAAAAGATCATGGAACTCTACCTAAGCCATTGCCTCTAGATCTCTGAGGCCCGCCCCAAACTCCACCATACTCTGCCTCACCTTCTAGCCGAACGCAACTAGTCTAACTCGGTCGATCGAGGCGATCTCCATAGCCCCAACACCTTCTCTCGAATTCGCATGAACCAAATGGTTTGCCACTCATCTGACATCTCCTCCCGTGAATGGCCTGGAGGATGATGTGCCCAAACCTCCGGAGGTTACTCTCCTGACTCCCGCCACTGCTACTAAATTTACGCAATAAAGAATAAATTCGTAATACCTACTCAAGAAAAGCCCACACAACATCAGTGCTTACAGCACCTTGTGGCGTATCTACGTCCTCGCCCTCGACTAGCCATCTACACATGTCAAATGGCAATTTAAATTCTAATGCAGTATCTCTAAGGCGTAAACACAGCCTCGAGACACTATTCACATACAGAAAACATTTCATACATAAGGTCCATGCATTCATAGGTAATGCAAGACAATAATTCAATATATTAAATCATATGCAACAAAAATATTTTTATTTTATTTTATTTTATTTTAAAATTTTTTATTTTATTTTATTTTTTAAAACCTCGTGAACAAGGCTCAGTGAACAAGAGTCCCAAATGTTGACTCAATGCTGCATCGAGTCAAAATTGGGTCAGGGTGCACCAGTGCACACTCGGCCCAGCCTACGCACAGCCACGCGCACCGCGCCAGCCCGGCCGCGGTCGCGACCATGTCGCGGGCCCAGGCCCGATCGTATCGCGGGCTTCGTGGTTAGCCATGTCGTAGCCCGGCGGTGTCAGAAGCCGCACCGTGATCGCGACACACCCAAAGACCAAGGCCATGCGTCACGTATGCCGCGAGTCAGCCACAAGATGTCATAGATCCCCGCCGCCGCAGTGGCACTGAACGATCGCGTACTCTCGATCGCATCAGATCGCGCCCCCGTCGCATCAGATCGCGACACAAGGTCGCCCCTCCTCACCATGATATCTGTCGATCGGGCGACCCATCCCCTGGCCGCACATGATCAAGGCGCCGTGTGATCGCTGGGCACAAGACCAGTCAGACATCGTGGGTCTCTACCACGCTCGTGAAACAGGCTCCATGTCCAGCTCTGGCCGTGTCGCGGCCGAGTCCCGTCCGTCCATGCGCGCCCCGCGCCGCCCTCCCCCGCCTAGGCCTCGGCTCACAATACGCTTATCGTATTGTGACTCAAACTGAAAATTTCGCGCGACCTCATTCCATGTTTCCTGCATTTTTTTTTCACACCATTTTTTTTTCTCATTTTCCAGTAGTACAAAACAAATTCCTTAAAATTTATTTTATTTAATTTTTTTTTCCAGTTTTACACACTGTAAAACTTCAAAGAAAAATCTATTCTCATCATTTTTTTCCTATGTGTTATTCACTAAGCACACAATTCACACAACATTCACAACAATCACACAACAATCATCAGAGTGCACAAGGAATACGTGATCTAACCCGTGCCCATCAAGTCCTAGGTAATCGCATACCTACCTTATTGACACTAAGCTCTAGGTTTAAAGACTATATGCTAAGTTAGAAATTAGATAAGTTGATTTGAGAATAAAAGGAAAATGAAGAACTAAACAAAGTTAAAAATTGCCATTAAAATGATAAGACCAAACATGGTCTTAGAATTCCCATTTGGCTTAGAAAAGTTTAGGGAAATTATGGTGGAGGAAGAAGAAAAGAAGAAGAGAGGAAGAAGAAGAAGAGAAGAGAAGAAGAAGAAGGAAGAATGAAGAAGGAAGAAGGAAGAAGAGAAGTTCAAGAATTTAAGGTATGGGTACTAGTTAAGGATTTGTATGGAATTCATGTGGGGTTAGGAATTTTCCAATCTCTTACTTTGTCTATATGTAGGTTAGGAAAACCCTAACTTACAAATGTGTTTGGTTTGGTTGTGGTCCTCAATGGAGAAAAAATTTGTATAGAGAAAATGTAGGGTTTTAAGGGAGATGTTGTCCGTTTTTTTTAAACCTATGTTTTTGTTTTGGCCATAACTTGGTCATCACTCATCCAAATTGAGTGATTCAAAATTCTGGGTAAACTATACTTCTAGGAAAACATATCTCCCTGAAATAAGTGTATCCAAATTTGGATCCCATTAGGTCTGCACTCAAAGTAAGAGAACAATTGGTCCCTCAAACTGCCTTAGAATTCCTCAACCGAGTAATTCCTGCGTTGTTTTAAACCATAACTCGAAGATAGCCTGGGTCTAGATGAGGTGATTCAAATTTCTATATAAACTAGACATCTAGGAGAACAACTTTAATGAAGAAATTATGTCTCTATCATTCCCAGAAATTTTCAAATATAGGACATAATTCCAGATTATGTTCCTTGAAACTGTCTAGGAGCAGTTCAGAATGTTTAGACCATATCTCCCCAATTAAAATTCCAAATGATATGATTTTTGAACCATAAGAAACTTAATACATAGAGGTATATTGAGTTAGAGGATCACTTTCTCTAACAATCCCGTTTATGTGGTCAAATCAGGAATAAAATGGACTCGGGAGCCGCCGAATCTGTTAAGGTAGAATTGGTTATGGAAATTGAAAATTGTATAAAGGCTATATAAATGTATTGTTATATGAAATAATGCATCATAGTAAGTTGATCATGATAACATGTGTTATGAAAGTTAAAGAGAATACACGTATAATTTTGTTATATGAAAAAATGCAAAGTACAGTTAAATGTTTATAAGAGATTATTTGATAATGAATATCTCATAAGTATACATGATATTAGTAGTTTTTCATGTATATGAGATATCTTTTTCTAATACCTAAAAGATTGTTAAGAAAACATAATAAAACTAATTGTCTGCTTATGATCGGGTAGTTGGATAGATAGACATGCCTATAGGGATAACAATGCTGTAGCATATAGTTTATAGACAGAGTGACCTCGTTTTGGTCAATGACATGGATCCCGTTTGAATCATTACAGTGGCCCCATTTGGGTCATACAATACAGTACATTTTATAGATCACTGCTCGTGCGCTGATAGTACTTCAGTACACTCCTGATTCTTTCCAGGTATCCACTTCTTTGGAATATGCAGGCATGACATAAGATGAGATTAAATTTTTGAAATGTTATAAAAGGCGTGAAACATGAAAATTATGTGAAATGCAATATGTAATTTAATTATAATGATATGAGAAGTAACATGTATTATGAATAAAATGTTGAAGTATTGTGACGATCGTTATAGTTGTCGTCCATATTTATGAATTCCCACTAAGCCATAAAGCTTAGCATAAGTGTTTATCCGTGTAGGTACTGAAGAAAACGTCTGTGATATTCCACATACAACAGGGCCAACACAATTGTATGAGTCCATCACAGGTTGGTTTGAATCGATTTTGTAAGTGTAAATGTAAGATTTTGGAGATAGTGTGAACCTAAAAGTACAAGTAAATGGGACACAGAATATATGTACATGACACTGTAAATACCACTACGGTGTATGTATATGAAATATTTTTGTAAGTTTATATTTTCAAGATAATTATTTAGAATTATATAAGTTAACATGTTTATAGTTCTCAGATTTGTTACATCATTTCCTAATGCAGGGTGCCGAGTTGGGGCGTAACAGTTTGGTGGTAGTAGAGCCAAGGTTTAGGCGGCTCTGGAGTAGAGTATATGATAGAAAAGCATGTGTTTAGTAATGTGTTGGCCTGATGTGGATGTCCTTGTGTTTTGTATAAATGGATCGTCCTCCGAATTCAATTGAAAGGAAGTAGGCGAGGAGTGTTAACTTGAAGAGATCGGGTTGCACTTGGGATCCTTACGAGATATGTCGAAAAGTGAGTCATGCCCAGTAGGAGCCAAAATGAAGCCTTCTTGGGATATCTCGGAACACATGGCTAAAGTATTGGAAGATTAGTAGCTCCCCAGCTCCAGTAGACATGATAAAGACACGGGCTAAGGAATTCCATGGAGTTAAACATGGAAGAGTCAGATAAAGGCGATTTATGGTTGGAAAGGCTACGCGAATAGTGGAGGAGGTGAGATGCTTTCCCAGTTCAAGAGTGACATGTCACGAGTTTCTCTATTGCAAGACAATGCTTATGATTGGTGGAAGCTAATTGTTGAGGAGTCGGCGCCGGATCCGCATACTATGGGAGTTTTCGTCAGAGTTCAAAGGTCGAATGTCTCGATATGTCACGACGAGACCCAGTGGACGTTCTGAATTTGAAAGCGAAAGGAACTTATCGGTGACGAGGAATATGAGAAGAATTGACCATCTTAGCAAGTACGCACTTGAATCGAGTCCTCAGGGAGCTATGCATTTCGATTGTAGCGGTTTGAGGATGGACTAAATGTGTAACACCATGTCCCGAGAGGGTGTACGGTATGTGTGTAGCCAGTATGTGCGCAGAACTACGCCCAATTATTTTAGTGCCGTAATAGAATTTTTTGAAGGTGGTTTAAGGGTGAAATTATAAAATTTTCAAAGAATTGTGGCACTTGCAATTAAGGAAGATTGGAGAGAATGAAAGTATAAATTACTATGGAATTTTTAAAAGATAATAATAATAATAATAAATTACTATAATGGTTCGGGAAGCTTAGAAAATTCTCTAGATCTCGGATGAGCGGATCTCTTGTAGTTAAATTCGTCTCGAGAAATCTAGTAACCCGAAAGTTTCGTTAAATTCAGAGACGGTCGAGAATATTTATGAATTCCCCAGCGGCTGGGTTTAGAGTGAAAGCGCGAAAACGAGATTTTAAGAAAATCTCTCGAAAAATGACAAATATTTAAAGAATATTCGAATTACTTGATAAATAAAATTTTTCGGGATAGAAATAGACTCGAATGGGGCAATATAAATTATTTATCTAAATAATAAGAATAATAATTAAAGAAAAAGAATAAGAATTAGAAAAAAAAAACGAAAATAAAAAAGACTAAAAGGAAAATGGCGAGGGGCTTGAGACCAGGACGAGGATAGAGGTGCGTGGAGAGAGAGAACGATTTTTCTTTTTTATTTTTCTCTTTGTTTCTTTCTCAGTTCTGATCGGATAGTAGGCTCGCGTCGACGAGAGACGAAAATTAGTATCTGCGACGAGAGGCTACGCATAGGTGCAATATCTTAGCCTTTTGTTAAACTTTAAGGTAGAAATTTGCCTACTTGTGTTATTCCCGAACTAAATGCTATATAATGACTTGAAATTTTCTTAGAGGCCAAGTAAAGGTCGTAAACTTCAATCCCAAAAATTTTAAGGCGAGTTTAAAATTTTTAGGAATTTTTGGGGCTTGTGTGCGGGACATTGGGGCTGAACCCGGGACTGGCTCGGCCGATTCATATTGAAATTTCGGGATTGTGAGGTTGGAAGAGTCGAACAAAATTTTCGAAATGTTTCGGGTATTTTTAGGCTGCCTGCGGAAAGTCACTTGAGGTCGAAGTTGACTAAAGCAGGATAGTTTTTATGGGGCGTTTAATGTGTGTGGGGACATTTTGGTCAATTTCACATCATATTATCCCGATAATCACTTGTCGGAATGGAGACTAGCACGTAAAGTTTTGTTAGAATCGAAGTTAAGATTCGATATAATCGACTTTAAAAGCGCATTGTATGTTTTATGGTTAAAGCGTTGTTGAGGGCATTTTAAGTAATTTGAATGAATTGTGTGGAGTGATTTGAGCATCCACGGCTGAGGAATGCAGAGTGAAGCACATTGAATTTGAAAGAAATTAGTCGAGAAAAGGTGAGTACTCAAAATCATTTTCTAAAGCGAAAGTGTTTAAATTACAATTTTGTAAAGTGCTTTGAAAATATAGATTTATAAACATTTTTTTTACCCCTAATTGTTATACTAAGCAGAAAAGTTTGATTTCAGCATTTAAGAAACAGTTTGGCCTGGTTTGAAAGCAAGAGCCTAGATGGCACGAAGCTCAGGTTCCGTCGAATGTATTTCGGTTATGCATGGCAAGGTTATGGGATATTATGACTAACTTGCTTATATTGCTTGAGAGTCGGCAATTGGGGTTAGATTTAGAATATATTTATATAGTGAATTCGCCCTCTGCACATTAAAATTTCCATAGTTAGCACGTGACTGGAAGTACATGCGATGAGATTTGTTGGTTTTTGAGGTTCCATCACCCAGAGCATTTTGGATTAGAGGTTCCATTATGCTATATAGATCCCACTAGTGTTCACTTAGGACCATCTTAGCGGGTAGTGTTCGGAGTTCACTAAGTGCGAGATTCGGGATTAGAGCTTCATATAGGGTATTTCAGAAATGGGCCACGATGGTTGGTACTTGATTCTGATATAACACTTTCATATATTAACCACCACTTGAAAGCAGTTTTATTGGCGAGAAATAGTTTCGAAACATATTTGGCAATGAAATTAGTTTTGAGGAGCAGTTTTTCGGCCGAGCGAGAAGCCGGTTTCAACGGCGAGAAATAGGTTTAGAAATGGTTTCATACTTAAAAACTCAGTTTTCTCATAAAAGCAGGTTTTACAACCATTTATGTATAGATTTTTCATATTGGGAGGTACAAGCATTGGACAAGTGAAGCGATTTTGGACATAGTACTCGGCCCGAGCCGTTGACAGTTTCTGTTTTAAATAATTTTTTCAATTCTGGAATTATTTGAAGCTGAGACTTTCCAAGATCCTCAGTCCTAGACGCTGTGTTATATAAGATAAGGTGTAAATTAAAAATAGTAAAAGTTAAAATGTGGCATTTTGTATATGTAAATATCTTTTGTAAAATATGCATGCATGGTTTTGAGAAAAACAGGTTGCAACAAAAATTATGTTGGATTGATCCTTATCTTATATTTTACGATAAGGACCCGGAGGTCATTGTGTCGTAGTTGGACATTTGGAAACATTGGGGAGTGTATATTTTTATCGCGGGGGTGATTTTGTATTTTTTGGGCTTGACCCAGCGTGCGATCGTTATCGCTGCCGGGATTTTTATTTAAATCTAAAGGTGTGATTTTGATAGAAAAGTGAAAATCCTTATAACCCATATTTTCCGAAATCTGGTTTCGGCCGGTTTAACGGCTTAACTTCATGGTAACTTGTCGGTCGGCGACTTGGGCACGGGAATTCTTTGTGGAGTTGCCGGCGATTTCTGTCACTAGGAAGAGTGCACATCGAGTTGGTATCGGAAGCGGTTTTAGGCGATAGTTCGCTGTTTTAGCCAGCGTTTTCCATAGTATTTCCTATAAAATTATTTTTATGTGAGATTTTCCCTATTGCAACCTATATTGTTTTGCTAAATCCTTGCATGCATAAAATATTGTAAAGTGTCATTGAATCTTTTAATCTTGAAATTCACAACATTATGTCTGGACGAGGTCGTAGAGGTCGATCTAGGACTTCCGCACCAGAGGCACCACCAGAGAGATATGTCGAGCACACCCTTAGATCGGAAGATGCTTCAATGAATCAGCCCCCAGCAGAACCATCGAGGGCCGCAGACCCAGGTGGCGGTACCTTGACGATGGATCAGGTTATCACAATATTGATACGAAGCTACGGGTCGTACGGGAGCCTCGAGAAGCGAGGGGCATGATAGAGCGCTCACAAATTAGAGTTTAAAACTTATGATGGTCGGCTGACCCGAGGCGAGGGTACTTATGGTTAGATAGGGGTTAGCGTTCACAACTATTATAGGTAGCGTGGACACGGTCCTTCCAGAAACACGGTAGAGACCACGAGGTTTCCGTGTTTACTAGGATACAGTAACGAGCAAATGGTTTATGAAAAGTTTTGAAACTTTTAAAGTAAAAGCAGCGGCAATTTATGAAAAGTTTGGTACTAAGGTAAGAAAGGGCCGGTTTTAGTTCTAACTCGGGAAGCAGACGGTGAGAGTGCTCTACAGCACTTAATCGGTAAACCCGGTCAGTCTAGTAGAAAGAAAGGAAAGAAATGGACTGGCGGTAGAGGCTCAGGACGAGGAGCAGCATCTAGCCAAGGATCCGTTCTATCACCAGCAGCCCTAGGAGGTGGTAGATCTTCAGGATCATCTTTTCCATTGTGCACTACATGTCAGAGGAGGCATCTCGGAGGTGCCGGGATGAATGCGACGGGATGTTTCCATTGCGAGCGGGAAGGTCACTTTGTCGAGTGCTGCAATCAGCGGTTAGTAGGCTGAGACCTGAGGTGAGTCTGATAGCATGCGCCCGGCACGGCCCGGTCCCGGTCGGTTGGTAGGGGTGGTTCGAGGCGGGAGGGTGGCAATACGGCTGGTAGAGGTCGCGGTAGGGGTGCGGGAGGCGAGGCGATGCGATTAGCCGGATCTGAGGAGTGGAATTTTCATTACTCGGGCTCGGGTATTTCTGATCACGACGGGAGGGCGGATCATCACAGGGCAGTGATTACTAGTATGATTTCGGTTCGATCATGATGCATATGCATTAGTGGACGAGGAGCCACTCATTCATTTATTTCGAGTACCATTCGAGAGGCGCGGATGAGAGTCCCGGCTATAGATGGTCGTATGGTGGTTTCCATACCTAATGGGGATACTATGATATCCGAAAGGATAGTTCTAGGTAGCAAATTGGTGATCCAGAATAAGGATTTTCCAACGGACTTGATAGTGCTAGGTATCCATGATTTCGATATAGTTTTGGGTATGGACTGGTTATCCAAGCATAGAGCCACCTTAGATTGCTATAAGAAAGAAGTAAGATTGGTTCGACCAGAGGAACCAGGCGTGATATTTTGGGGAATCAAAAAGATCGCGCTAGTCTCGGTAATGCCATGGCCCAGCCTCGAAAATGCTTCGAGGTTACCGGGGTTATTGGCATTGTAGTGGATATGAGGAACCAAGGGGGACAATTTGGAAGACATCCCCATAATTGAAAGGTTTCAGGATGTCTTTCCAGAGACCAGTATTTTCGGGGTTTACCCTCGAATAGAGCAATTGAGTTTGTTATTGAGGCCCGGTTCCGGGGACCGAGGCGATATCCATTCCTCCTCTGAGAATGGCGCCGGCGAGTTGGAAAGAATTGAGAGGCATAATTGGAGGAATTGCTAGCCCAGGGGCTTCATCCCGGAGGCCCTAGTACCTCACGATTGGGGGCTCAAGTTCTCTTCGAGTAAAGAAAGATGGAAGCTTACGTTTGTGTATAGACTATAGAAGGCCGAATCGACAATACGCGGCTTAGTATGCAGCACCTGGTATGGATGAGCTATTTGACCAATTGCATGGATCTCGGGTATATTCTAAGATTGACTAAGGTCGGGGCTACCATCGATTGAAGTCGGAGAATGATGTTTCTAAGGCGCCTTGAGGACGAGGATACGGTCACTCTACAGGTTCACCCCAGTGATGCCATTGGGATTGACTAATGCCCCCTTGGCTGCGTTCATGGATTTGATGAGCGAGGAGTATTCGGTCCATATTTAGATAATAAGTTTGTGATCGTATTCATTGATGATGACATTCCTAGTGTACTTTCAGGCGATGCAGAGGAACATGCAAGCATCTACGGGCGTGTGCAAATTCTTAGGGCGTCGGGTTATACGCTAAGTTTAGTAGGGTGCCGGAGTTTGATTTGGACAAAGTAGCTTTCTTGGGTCATGTCATTTCGGTAGAAGGTATTAGTTTGGATCCCTCGGGAAGATCGAAGCTATAGTGAGCTGAGCCGCCAGCGAATGTTTCGAGTGTTAGCGAGTTTCTGGGATTAGCGAGGTTAATCTGGGGGAAATTTGTTGAGGATTTTCGAAGGCCGCTTAGCCAGTTGACCAATCTATTGAAAAGGATCGAGAAATTAGGAGTGGTCGGATACGCCCGACATAGTTTGAGGAGGCGAGACGGAGTTGGCGGCCGGCTCGGTGTGCCCCTGCAGGTCGGGGCGGGTGGTTGTGTGGATGTATGTGATCTCTAGAGTAAAGGATGGGGGTTTGATGGGATCAGTCAGTGAATAACCATGCCTCCGTGTCAGTCAAGCGGGCGGACGCCGATGTTTGGAACTAGCAGCGGTGTTCGTTAAGGTGATCTTGCCAGCCTTATCCTGCTATAGTGAGTACCACCGCCGAGATAACTCACACTGATCACAGCACATCTCTCACCAGCAGCTGGCGTCGGTGGTTGGAGTTGATTAAGGATTATGATTGCGATAAGAGTACCATCAGGGAAGGTGATGTAGTGGCGTGCCTTGAAGTCGGAAACCGGAGGGTTCCTAGTGCTTATACGGGGAGCCGATTATATCTCCCATTGTTGATAGAGTTGAGATCTTTGGGAGTTCGGGTTTCAAGTAGGCGTCACGGGGACAACGTGGCATCATTTTATGTTCGTTATCTTCGTGGATCAGATCAAGGGAAGGAAGGTGGGAGTAAGGTTTGAGAGATGATGATTAAGTTGAGGCGAAGTGAGGATGGTAGGAAACCGAGGTTCCAAATCGAGAGACGATGGAGTAATAGTTAGAGGGAGTCGAATGTGTGTACACTTTGAAATAGGTGAACTAAAGGAAATCATGGAAGAGGCTCACTTTTGACATATTCCATGCGCCACTGACTCACAGCACTGAGATGTATATTACTACGAGGAGCGTTATTGGTGGAAGGGAATGAAAAGGAAATTGCGAGATTTCGTATCCGGATGCCTAACATCGGAGTAAAGTAGCTTACGAAAGCCCGCAGGGAAGATACAGCTACGATTCTGTATGGAAGTGGGATAAGATTCTTATGAATTTTGTTACAGGAGCTTAAGCTTCGGGAGACAACAACCATGCCATATGGGTGATATGTGTGGATAGACTAACGAAATCGTGCGTTTTCTCCCGATTAGTAATGATGACTAGTTGAGACGAGTTGAATTTAAATTATATGTGGAGGAGATAGTTAGATTACATGGTGATTTCCTATATCGATAGTCTCGAGACGAGAGACCCAGTTCACGTCAGTTTTGGTCAGGTTTACGGGATGCCATGGGGACTCGATTGCACTTTAGCCTGACTTTCCATCCTCGAGGGCTGATGGTCGGTCGAGAGAAGCGTCGACAATGGGATATGCTTAGATGCGTGATAGTTTAAGGAAATTTGGGATACACATTTATCTCACGATGGGGTCTTCTGACAAGCAGTTATCAATCCAGCATAGGCATGGCTCCATTTGAGGCACTGTATGGTAGGAAATGTAGAACTCCAGTGTGCTGGGATGAGGTTGGTGAGAGAAGACTAGTAGGCCCAGAATTAGTGCAGATCACTTCAGAAAAAGTGAAAGTTGTTCGTGAGAACTTGAAAATAGCAAGAGATGAAACGAAAGAAAAAGTTATGCGGTTCAGCAAAATTAAAGTAGTACAAGTGGATGGGTTGATAGGATCTTTTTGAAAGATTTTATGGAAAGGTGTTTTGAATTTGGGAAGCTTGAGGCAAGCTCGGTCGAATATAGGACCTTATGAGGATTGTGAGTAAAGTGGGACCGATAGCTTATAAATTGAAGTTACCCAGGTTATCAATGATTCATGACACATTCCATGTGTCGATGTTAAGGCATCTGCTTGTGTGTGAGAGAAGCGACCCGATTTCCAGCTAAGGAGAACGACTTATATGAGGGAAACACTGTGCGAGATTGTAGATCGCAAGGAACAAGTGTTGAGGAGTAAAGTAATTCCTTTGGTTAAAGTCCTATGGAAGAATCATGAGAGGGAGGCAGCTACTTGGGAGTCAGAGGCTCAGATGTGCAGTCAATATCCTCAGTTGTTTTCTGATTAAGGTATCCTCTTTATAGTAATTTTGTTCATTTCGAGGACGAAATGTTCTTAAGGAGGGAGGATTTATGCTTAGTGTCAGAGAGGTGTCTGGTATGTAACTTAGTATGTCATGTGAGAACTATTAATTATTTGTTTGTATAATAAATTTTTTGAAAATTGGTTTAAGGGTGAGAAATTATAAGGTACACAAGGGAATTGTGGCACTTTTACGAATAGGAAGGTGGAGGGGTGAAAGTATAAAAATAATGGAATTTTAAAAGATAATAATAATAATAAATTACCGTAATAGTTCGGGGGAAACAGAAAATTCTCTGAACCGGATGACGAGACCAGGATTTGCTTGTAGATTAAGAATTCGTCTGTGAAATCTAGTAACCAAGTTTCGTTAAATTCAGGACAGTCGAGGAATATTTTATGAATTTAGGCGACGGGTTTAGAGTGAAACCTGAAAACGGGATCTTAGAAAAATCTCGAAAAATGAAAAATCTATTTAAAGAATATTCAATTATGATAAAATAAAGTGCTAGGGATGAAATAGACTCGAATGGAGACAATAGAAATTATTTATCTAAAATAATAAGAATAATAATTAAAGAAAAGAATAGAATTAGAAAAAAAAGCGAAAATCAAAAGGCAAAGCGAATGGCGGGGAGAAGCAGACGGACAGGATAGAGGTGCGTGGAGAGAGAGAACGATCTTTCTTTTTATTTTTCTCTTTGTTTCTTTCCTACATCTGATTCTGAATCGGGCCGAAGTAGAGCTTTTCGTCGGACGAATGAGTGGTATACGCGACGAGCTACGCATAAGTATTCCTGAAATCTTATCTTAGCCTTTTGTTAAACTTTAAAAGGTAGAAAATTTGCCTACTTGTGTTATTCGAGCCTAAATGCTATATAAATGGCTTGAGAATTTTCTTAGAAAGGCAAGTAAAGATTAAAAGTAGAAAACTTCAGTCCCCAAAATTTTTAAGTAGGAGTTTAGGAATTTTTAGAATTTTTGGGCGTGTTCGGACAGTCGAGAGAGTGAGCCCGGGCTGTTTTTCGGCTAGTTCGATTGAAATTTGAGGGATTGTAGTCGGAAAAGAGTGGGACAAAATTTTCGAAATGTTTAGGGTGTTTTAGGCTCTGGAAAGTCCGCTTGAGTCGAGTTGTTTAAAACGGATAGTTTTGTGGGGCATTTAATGTGTGGGGACATTTTTGAGTTCAATTTTCCACATCATGTGCTCAAATATGCGCTTCATCGAGATGGGGCGCACGTAAAGTTTTGTTAAGAATCGAAGTTAAGTTCGATATAGTCGCTTTAAAAAGCCACGTGTATGTTTTATGGTTTAAAACGTTATTGAGGGTGTTTCCGTAATTTGAATGGTGTGTGAGCGATTTAGCATCAGAGCGAGAATCTAGAGTCTTGACAGATTTGAAAGAAATTAGTCGAAAGGTGAGTCACTGAAAATCGTTTTAAAAAAGCGAAAGTGTTTTAAATTACAATTTTGTAGAGTGCCTTTGTCTATAGATTTATAAAGCATTTTTACCTCTCAATTGTTATACTAAACGAGAAAAGTTTGAATTTCGACATTTAAAGCTTGATTTGCTTTGGTTTAGCAAAACCCACTAGATAGCACGACTGGAGTTCGTCCGGATGTATTTCGAATTGTGCATATGGGGTTTATGGGATATTATGACTAACTACTTATATTTACAGTCGGCAATTTGGGGGGTTAAGATCATATATATTTATATAGTGGAGTCGCCCTCACGCACATTCGAGGTATATAGTTCGTGTGACTTAGTACATAGCGATGAGGTGTTTGGTTCAGGGTTCCATCAGAGCATTTTGATTCAGGGTTTCCATTATGATATATAGATCGCGTGTTCGGGACCGTCTTAGGCGGGTAGTGTTGGGGTTCGCCTCTGGGTCTTGCAGGATTAAGGATTTCAGGCATCCTTATATGGGTATTTTGCTTAAATGGTACGATGGTTGGTGCTTGATTTACGGTATAGCACTTTTCGGATATTAACATGGCTGAACGGGTTTCGGCCGACGAAATAGTTTTGAGAACATATTTGTGAAATTAGTTTCGAAACGGTTTTGGCCAGCCCGAGAAAGCAGTTTCAACATGAAATAGTTTTGAAATGGTTTTCATAGCAAAAACTTCAGTTTTCTCATATAGCAGTTTACAGCATTTATGTCTGATTTTCATATTGGGAGGGTACGAGCAACGAGACGGCAACGTTTTAGAACTTATAGTACTCAGGCAGTTTGGCTCACGGGTTTACTGTTTTGAGCCATTTTTCGAGTGCGGTGTTGAAGCCCCGAGGAGACTTTTTCAAAGATCTGAGTTCCTGAGCGCATTTGTGTTATATAAAGAGATAGAAAGATTTGTAAATTAAAAATAGTAAAAAGTTAAAATGTGGCATTTTGTATATGTAAATATCTTTTATAAAATATCGTGCGTGGTTTTGAGAAAAACGGAGTTGCGGCAAAGATTATGTTGGATTGATCCACTTATCTTATATTTTGATGAGGGCCAGGAGGTTGCTTTATTGTTGTGAGTTGGGCGTTTGGAAAACATTGGGAGTGTATATTTTTATACAGGTGATTTTGTATTTTAGGCTTGACCACTTGGAATGCGGTCGTTATCTTTGCGGATTTGTAAATAAAGGTGTGATTTTGATAGAAAATTGAAAAGTACCCATAACCCACGTTTTCCAAATACGGTTTCGACAATTTTAATGACGCCAGCTTCATGGTAACTTGTCGATTCGACGAGCTTGGCTGGGAGGTGCGTAGGGGTACGACGGAATTTCTGTCACTAGGAAGGGTGCACGTCAAATGAGTCAATAAAAAAGATATTTGGCGCTGTGACGGTACTCCGACAAGTAAATTTCTATCGGTTGGATTGGCGGCAATGAAAGTTGAGAAATACGGGAATAGCGATGAAAGATTTGAGAAGAGGAAACTTCTAGAGGAGCTTCTTCCTCCTTAGGTAAAAAAGCCGGGAAGAGTTGAGGCGTGGTACATGAGTTTACGCGCCATAAGGGAAGAAGACAAAGGAAATCTGATGTGCAGTGCTTTGGTGGTGTAATACCTCAAAATGGCCTTTTAATAGTTTCTGACATGTTTAGAGATTGTAATATAAGTTAAATAAGAATTTTTGGGAAATAAAACGAGAAACGGAAAAATTATTTTCAAGAAGTAAGGGTAAATTAGTAATTTAACAATTCAGGACACAATGGTCATAACACTATTAGTTTATATGCCAAAGTATAATAATGAGTTAAATGGAAATTTAAATAAAATGAAGATGAGGGACCAAAGTGTAAATAAAGGAAAATTAAAAGTCAAAATGGGTATAAGGCCAAATAAGCCTTAAAATATCTCATTTTTCTTTTGGCTTAAGTTAGGGCTTCACGTTTTGGAGAAAGAGAAGAAGAAGAGAAGAAGAAGAAGAAGAGAAGAGAAGGAAGAAGGAAGAAGAGAAAAGGTATGGATTGTATAGAATTCTACGGAATTGTATGGATTTTGTGAACATTTGTATGGATCACTATGAGTTTCATGTCTCTCATTATCGCTTTATTCATCATTTTTTGGTGGATTTTTGTACATCTTTGGCTTAACTGGGTGTGACCAAAAAGGGAACATCTAGTTCTATAGATTCTTTTTTTCATAGGGTGGTCATAGTCCTACTTATTCTATTGTTTGAAAGGCTTGAATATATATGCAAGATGGGATGTTGCTCTCATTTCGGACCCATTTTTTTTGGTTAGCCCTCTGTTCTAAACCCATTGACAGCATGTGAGATGGGGCTTTCTTGAGGAGGAATTTTCTTGTTTTTACCGCGTATGTCCGTTTACATTTGAGTTTTATTTCAGCTCCTTTACTACACATTCTTTTCGCCCTTTTTTTGGTTGTGCACCTGAGTTCCTATATAGAAAAGAATATGGTGGGAATTTTTTGGTTGTGTTTTGGACTTGGGTTGGTTGATTGTAATCCTCAATTGAGGAATATTTGTATTAAGGAAATATTGGGTTTTTGGGAGATCTTGTCAAAAATTTCTCGACTTTGGATGGTCATAATTTCTTCGTCGAACTTCCGTTTTGGTGTTCTTGAACTCTATGGAAATCCATTTGAGTCTAGAATCCATCCATTATGAAAGCATTATGTGGAACTCATATTAGGTCAAAATCGCAAAAACAATAGGCCACACTTTGGTTGCTCGTAGCCATTGTTCATGGGAAGCCTCCAATTTCGGATGATCATGATTTCTTCGGCGGAACTCTGTTTTGGATGTTCTTGGACTCTATGGAAATCCATTTGAGTATAGAATCCATCCATATATAGCTTGATAATATTGGAACTCATATTAGGTCTAGAAATCACAAAAACGATGAGCCACTACTTGGTTGCTGGCTGTGCTTGTTCATGGGAGGCTTCCAACCGAGACGGAGGTCATAATTTCTTCGTCAGACTCGTTTTTGGATTGTTGCTTAGGCTGGAAAACCCTTTGAGTCTATAATCCATTCATATATAGCTTGATCATATTGTAACTCATATTAGGTCCATAAATCATGAAATACGGTAGGCCCTGCTAGTGTTGCTCGTAGCCATTATTCATGGGAAGCCTCCAACTTAGGACGGTCATAATTTCTTCGTCCGAACTTCGTTTCGGATGTTCTTGGACTTTATGGAAAGCCCTTTAAGTCTAGAATCCATCCATATATAGCTTGATGAAATTGGAATGATAGTAAATAGCTCATAAGCATACATGGTAACCATAGTTATTCATGCATATAATGAAGTATGAAAATGCAAAGATAGGAATAAATGATTATAAATATCGCATATATGAATTTCGGATGTGATAATTATTCAGGAATATGAGATATGTACTGAACATAAAATACACATGGATTGTCTGCTTAGAACCTAGTAGAGGGGATAGTGTTGCATTCTATTAGGGAAAAACAAAATTACATAGCATACTAACGGTTTGGCCCTGTTTGGTCGTACAGCACCGCCAGGGCTGCAAGATGGTGGTCATTGTCTCATACAATGATAATAGCGCCTTCGGGCCCTTATAGATGATTATTGTCTCGCACAATGATAACAACGCCTTCGGGCCCTTATAGACCAATGTTTTGTACAATGAGTACAACGCCTTTGGGCCCTTATAGTTTCCTTTATCCACTTCTAAGGTTTATACAGACATGAAACATAAAACAAATGACTTGAATATGACATGATATGATAAGAGAAGCATAGCACCGCTATGTGATGACAAGTATATTGTGACAAGAACATGAAGCAAAGTGTAAAATGATATGAAATGTATATAAACTTTGATAAGAAATGAAACATGATATGATAAGTAAATATGAGATATGTATAAGCATGTTTAAATGATATGATATGTTAGATGTATATGTATACGTATAGGAGTGTGATGATCAGGTGTTAGTAGTGGAGTCAAAGCAGGTTTATTCCCACTAAGGCGTAAAGCTTAGCACGGGTGTTTCAATCGGGTGTAGGTACGGGAGAAGCGGCGAAGTGGGACGCCACGTCGGCCCGATAAGGACGACACGGCTACTTAGGTCTTGCAATCATTATTTTGTTTTTGTAACGATGTAAATATTGTAAATACTGAACACTTCCATATACGGAGCTTGTATATATTTTTGTAATCCGCTACAAAATATAGTACAAGTTAAATGTTTAACATTATATGAATGCCCGCTACAAAGTATTCTGGTTTATAAAAATGACACCTCGCGACAATCGGTGTCGTTAAAGACCACGTAGAGGTGCTCTAAATGGGAACAGAGAAATTCCAGTTCCTCACGCTGGCTGGCTACATTCCGGGAGTTTGCAAATTGTTGACATGAGGGAGCTGTGGAAGCACTGAACATTTTATGGCAAATTGTCCTAAAGAGTTAAGGGATAATAGGAATCCTCAGAGTAATGCAAAGAGGAGGTCCGCGGCACCAATTGCCGACTCGAGATGCAGGAGTTTGCGGCTAGAGCCAAAGATAAGAGACGAAGAGGCACAGCAGGTCGTAGATAGTAGATCGTCCTATGCCTCAGTGACACCAGCCACGAAAGATATGCTAGGAAGGCTCGTGGGGACCAGGATGCACCAAAAGTAATTGCTGGTATAATTTCTCTTTATGGTATTGAAATGGATGCATTAATAGACCCTGGATTTACTCATTCATATGTATGCATTAAGCATGTGTTCAATAAGATGATAGTAGTGGAGCAGCTATCATATGATATACATGTAACCAGTCCTTTAGAGCATAGTGTCAATGTGAATGGGAAAAAGTAAGAATTGCCCTATAATTATTCATGATAGGAATTTCTTACCGCATTTGATTGCTTTACCATTTCATGAATTTGATTTGATTGGGAATGGATTTGCCGTTTAAACACCTACTATACTGATTGTGATAAAAAGATAGTAGTGCTTAGATGTTTTGATCAATCTGAAGTGATAGTAGATGGTGTTTGTTCTGGTCCAATGTCCAATGTGATTTCAGCTATGCAAGCTCGACGATTGTTGAGAAAAGGATGTGAGGCCTTTGCTTCGTGTCGACCTAAAAGAGGTCAAATAGAATCGAAAATATTCCGTCATAAAGATTTTCCTGATGTATTCCCTTTAAGAGTTACTCCGGGTATTCCACCTGGAAAGATAAGTGGATTTATCTATTAAGATTTTACCGAGAATAGTCTTGCATTTAGGGTACCATACGATGCGGCTCCAACTTAGCCGAAAAGCTAAAGATTCAACTACAAGAGCTTCTGGATAAAGGGTTTATCTAACCCAGTGTTTCTCCTTGGGGTGCACCTGTTTTGTTTGTGAAAAAGAAAGATGACACCCTACGAATGTGCATTGATTATCGGCAAATCAATAAGGTGACAGTGAAAAACAAATACCTATTGTCGAGAATTGAAGATCTCTTTGATCAGTTAAAAGGAGCGTGTGTCTTCTCAAAGATAGATCTGCGATCAGGGTACTATCAGCTAAGAGTGAAAGACGTCGATGTGCCGAAGACAACATTTAGAACTCGATATAGCCATTATGAGTTCTTGGTAATGCCATTTAGGTTGACTAATGCACCGGCATCATTCATGGATTTGATGAATATGGTGTTTCGACCCTATTTAGATCAGCTTGTCGTGGTCTTTATTAATGATATATTGGTATATTCCAGAGATGAGCAGGAGCATGAGTAACATTTGAAAATAGTTATACAGACTTTGAGAGAGAAGAAGTATGCTAAGCTTAACAAATGTGATTTTTTGCTAAATGAAGTTTCATTCCTAGGCCATATTTGCGTTCAAGCTTTATGGTATAAGAGTTGGACCGTTAAGATTAAAAACCGTATGAATCTCGAAATCGGCCCTAAGTGTTACCGGCGAGAAGTTTCTTGGCCCAGCAGGATATTATAGAAGATTTGTGAAGGGATTCTCTATCATAGCTTCTCCACTCACTAAATTACTCAGAAAATGAGTAAAGTTCTGAGTGGACAGATAAATGTTAAGATAGTTTTGAGAAGTTGAAGGAAATGCTGGTTAAAGCACCAATATTGACGCAGTCTACACCGAGTAAAGAATATACTCTATATAGTGATGCTTCAAGAATTGGTCTGGGTTGTGTGTTACTGCAAGATGGTAAAGTTGTGGCATATGCATCTAGAAAGTTGAAGCCACATGAATAGAATTATCCCACACATGATTTGGAATCACGCAGAGTATTTTCTTGAAGATACGACGATTAATTACTTATAATGGTGAAAATGCAGACTGATACGCATCATAAGTCCCAAATATTTATTAAAGGAAAGAGCTTAATTTGAGACAACGGAGGTGGCTGGAGCGTTTCAAAGAGAAGGGGCAATGAGACAACTTTGTTAATACGTAGCGGTGAATGGAGATTACATCCGATGGAGCTATATTAGCCCTCAATCAAGCACACCGTTTTAAAACAAATGATTATAGATGCTCGTAAAAACATGAAGAGATAAAAAGGTACAATTGGTTAGAGATGGTGAGATAAGATTGATTTTCAAAAGAATATGGAAGTTTGTATTTTCTCATAATAGATTATGAAAAGCTACTTGATAATGAGTCAAGAAAAGTTACTATATGAAGCTCACATAATACGTATTTATTTCATGCATCTCTGAAAATATTGTACTTCCGTGATTTGAAATGTGATTATCGTGGAGATGAATGAAAGGGGATGTGACGTAGTGATGTGTCCAACAGCCACGTAATGTCAGCAAAAGTTGTAAAACCCGGGAAAATTCTAATTTTCTGAAAAATGGTAACATGGTAATTTCGGTAAAAATCCAAAATTTTTCTAGATCTCGGATGACGAAATGAACTTCACCGTTGGAATCGTCTCACGAAATCTAGCTACCACGTCGAATTTCGTTGAATTCATAGATAGTCGGAATTTCACGTTTTTCGAGGCATCGGGTGTCGGGTGCCTTAAAGCGGTTTATGAGAGACATGTGATGTGACAAAAGTCACTTACTACATGTACCCATGTGACACATGTTGCATGATTAATGAGATGACGTGAAAACGAATCGGGCTGTATTGGGGTTCCACGCACAACAGCGAAATGAAGGGACATGGATGGAATTATTGAAAAGTTAAATGAATATAAGACAAAAAGGAATAGTTTTCTTCTCCAAAGGAAAGAGCAAAACGTGCAGTGAGGGCTAGATTCAGATTTTAGAGAGAGAGAGTGTATGACATCTCTCTAGATTTCTCGTCGTTCGAACCGTCGGTTCTTGACGGAGCAAGAAGCAAAGTCGGTCTATGCGGCAAGGGCTACGCGTGGACACCAATTTGGTGGAGTTCCGACAACTCTAAGAGGTAGGGATATTTTTCTACTTTGTTTATTCTTTGGCTAAGAGCCATTTTATGGATGGGGATTTGTTGAGGCCTGGAAGGCCGTGTTATTGGTCTCAAAATCTTTGAACCGAGTGAAGAAATCCTCACTTGTGTGCCCGTGAACAGTGCCGACCCAAGGGTTTCACTGTTCACGTGATTTTTGGTGTGATTTTTGTGTTGTTTGGTAATTCAAAATGAATTGCTTGGACATGTTAATTAGCCAATGTGAGCTAATTTTGATGTTATTTTTGTGAATTGAATAATGTGATTTATGTGAGTTAAATTTTGTTAATATATGCATGTAAAGTATATTAGCATGAATTGTTTGGAATTGGCATAATGCATTCCATATGCACCAGGGCACCCTAGATGGTAGGTGTGAGTTCATGACATGAAGGAAAATAAAAGAAAAATGAAAACGATTGTGAAAGGAATTTCAAGGAAGATTTTCCGAAGAATTGCCTTGGAGAGTGGTCCAACAGCTCTTCATATCTAGAGGGCCGACCCAAGGACTGCCGGAAAATGATCCAGCAATCTCACCTTGGAGGGTTGTCCAACATATTTACTCGATCTCGTAGCAAGTTTCTCGAGAACAAAAGCTTTTTGTTTTGAAACTGTGATTTTTTGCCTTCTTCGCATTTGGCTTAGTCATGTGTGTGTAAGGGAGCTCTGGTGAGGACTCAAGACATGGATTTGCATGTAGATATCTGGGTGTAGGATCATGTATTTCGCTGAGTGTGATTGGTTGCCGCGACATGTGCACTAGGTGGGGAGTAACCCATGTAAGAAATTATCACTATCGGGCATTGCTCACCCTGTCGAGGGATCATTTATTTCGTGTACAAGGAGTGTGCTGTGTGAGGACAATGCTCACTAGAGGTCGCTGCTAGAAGAAAAAAAAAGCAGATTGTGGCTTTGACATTTTCAAGCATAAATATGTATTAGAAATTGTAAATTTTAATATATGTTTGAATTAAGAGTGATTTATTAACTCTTGAACCATGTAATATAGTTGGTTGGGATATATTTTGTGAGTATTGATGCATGGGTCCAAGTGGCCATTTACTCATTTTTATCCGTATGTGGACCCGGTGTGGTCTTTGTAAAATATTGGGACAAGATGCCATGTGATCGGTGACAGTTGTACTGGGTAGAGCTCCCGTACAAAGGAGATTTCCGCCTCGATTTTCATGAGTGGTGTCGGGTTACCCAACATCCACGACATTCGCGGCCGACGGTTGTCAACTCCGATCCCCGAATTGGGAATCAGCAATGTCGAACATCAAGTACCATCCGGTCATAAACCTACGGTTCCATAAAGGCCGGACAACATTGCTATGGATTTTAAAGTTCCGGTCTTCCTCAACGCAGCGCTGATGATTCTATATGATAATTGATAAGCTCACAAAGTCATCATGTTATACCAACAGATCATTCTACTGGGATCGACTAAAGGGAGCTATATGTGGATGGTATCAGGCGATTCCATGGTGTGTCGTTTATCAGGTTAATAGAGATCCAGCCATTTACATCAGGTTTTGAAGGAATTACAAGAAATTGAACTCGCCGTTTAATACAGATTCCACCCGCAGACAAATGGACAATCCGAGAGGTTGATTCAAGTGCTCGAAAATATGCTTCTGGGATGTGTAATGGAATTTATTGAAGTCAGATAGTATATTCATTGATAGAATTTTCCTATAACAATAGTTATCAATCTTGCATTGGCATGGCAAACTATGAGGCTTTGTGGCGACAAGATGAGAACTCCTATGTGTTGGACAGAATTGAATGAGCATAAAGTGATTGGTCTAAACATAATAAAAGATACAGAAGAAAAAGTTCATGTTATTTGGCAAAGGTTAAAGGCTGTCAGTGATCGACAAAAGTCATATGCCGATTTGAAAAGGAAGGACATCAAATATGAAGTGGGTGATAAAGTGTTCCTAAAGGTATCTCCATGGAGGAAGATGCTTAGATTTGGGAAGAAAGGGAAGCCGAGTCCGAGGTTCATTAGCCCATATGAGGTTTTGGAGAGAATCTACTGCCATGGGATTCGCTAGCACTCACTTGTAGTTAGCCAAGTCAGATGATGTGTTCCATATGTCTATGCTTCTCGGAAATAGATCAAGTATGATGAACTCAATATATTACGAGTATAAGATATACAGTGCAACCTACTTCACTTTTGATGAAGAGCCAAAAAAGCCATTCCTCGATCGTGAAGTGCCACTCAAGGGAATACAAGTCCCTCCCCGCTAAAGGTGCTTTAAGTAACATCACAGTATGGAGGAAGCAACTTGGGAACCAGAATCGACAATGAGGGCACAATACCCTCAACTCTTCAGTTCAGGTAATAATTTAGAGGACGAAATTCTTTTATGATGAGAGTCAGAATATCCCAAATTATGGCTACGACGCTTTATAAATACGTTTAGATGGTAAAAGCAAAATGGTTATTTTTTCAAAATAAAATAATGCTAAAAATAAAATAAGCAAAACCCGGAATTAATCTAAGGGTCAAGGGTACATTAGTAATTTACCAATCCAGGACTTAAAGGTCATAAGATGAAAAGACTATATGCTAAGTTAGAAATTAGATAAGTTGATTTGAGAATAAAAGGAAAAAGAAGGACTAAGTTGCAAAGTTAAAAATTAAGCCGAAATGATAAGACCACAAGGTCTTAGAATTCCCATTTGGCTTAGAAAAGTTTAGGGCAATTACGGTGGAAGAAGAAGAAGAGAAGAAGAGAGGAAGAAGAAGAAGAGAAGAAGAAGAAGGAAGAAGGAAGAAGGAAGAAGAGAAGTTCAAGAATTTAAGGTATGGATACTAGTTAATGATTTGTATGGAATTCATGTAGAGTTAGGAATTTTCCAACCTCTTTCTTTGTCTATATGTAGGTTAGGCAAACCCTAACTTACAAATGTGTTTGGTTTGGTTGTGGTCCTCAATGGAGGAAAAATTTGTATAGAGAGAATGTCAGTTTTGTGAGATAAGTCATTCATTTTAAACCCATGTTTTTGTTTCTGCCATAATCACAATAATCCAAATTGAGTGGGATTTAAATCTAGGTAAATTACACTTTAGAGAACAAATCTCCCCGAAATAAGTGTATCCAAAATTTGGATCCCATTAGGACCTGCAAATTACAAAGTAAGGAACAATTTCGTCCCCGGAATCGCTCTGTATCGCCTACGAATCCAAAGCACTACAGGTTGTTTAAATCATAACTTGAGTTATACTGATCCAAATGAGGTGATTCAAATTTCTGTACAAACTAAACATCCAGGAGAACAACTTTCATGAAAAAAATTATGGTCAAATTATGTCTCTATCATTCCCAAAAAAATTTCAAATATAGGACACAATTCTAGATTATGTTCCTGGAAACTGTCCAGAAGCAATTCGGACTATTTAGGCCATATCTCCCAAATTTAAAGTCCAAATGACATGATTTTTGAACCATAAGAAACTTTAGACATAGGGGTATATTGAGTTAGAAGATCACTTTCTCTAACAATCCCGTTTACAAGGTCAAAATTAGAACAAATGGACTTAGGAGCGCCTGAATTTGTTCAAAGTGTAATTTGTTGGTGGGAAATTGAAAATTGTATAAATGCTATATAAATGTATTATTATATGACATAATGCATCATAGTAAATTGACTGCGATAACATGTGTTATGAAAGCTAAAGAGAATACACGATAATTTTGTTATATGAAAAAGTGCAAAGTATGCTTAAATGTTTATAAGCGAGATTATTTGATAATGAATATCTCATAAGTATACATGATATCAGCAGTTATTCATATATACGAGATATCTTTTTCTGATACCTAAAAGATTGTTAAAAAAACATAATAAAACTGATTGTCTGCTTATGACCGGGTAGTTGGATAGATAGGCATGCCTATAGGGAATACCACCGGGCAAAGATACAAATGTTTTGATGCATCGGCCCCGCTTGGGTTGATGACATGGACCGGCCTGATCATTACAAAGGCCCCGTCGGGGTCATGCAATATAGTAATGTATTTTATAGATCACTGCCTTGTACGCTGATGCGACTCTTCAAGACATACAGCTTCTTTTCTCGATCCACTCGAATATGCAAGCATGACATAAGATGAGATTAAATTTTTAGAATGTTATGTATGGAAACATGAAAATGATGTGAAATGCAATATGTAATTTAATTGGTATCGATATGATAAGTAAATATGTATTATGAATAAAAATGTTATGAAGCATTGTGATTTTATCATTATGAATGGTTGTCCATATTTATGAATCTCTACTAAGCTACAAAGCCAACACGGTGTTTATTTGTAGTACTAAAGAGGACGTCCGTGATATTCATATTAGGGCTAACGCCACAAATGTACGAGTCCATCACGTAGGCCTTGAACTCGATTTTGTAAGCGCTTAAAATTGGAGACAAGTAGGAACCTGGTATACAAGTAAATGAGATACAAGATATGTACATGACATCAGAAATATTTCATTACGATATGTATATGAAACATTTTAGAGTTTATATTTTCAAGATAATTGTTTAGAATTATATAGTTAACAGGTTTAGGTCCCATTTCAGGACACCTTTTTTCTAACACAGAAAGCCGGTCAAGGTCACACCCAAAGCCTCGGCCCATTGAGTAACGGATCCCAGAGATCATGGTACTCATAGTGCCATATGAGATATGATGTTTAATGCTATTTTGTGTTGGTATATTCAATTGGTTAGCAAAATAAATCAATAAAAAGTTTGAGGTGTTGAGTTAGAACTTGGAAATTTGTTGTCTGAGGCTCTTGAATTTTAAGACATTCTTATAAGTAATAACAAATGGTTGGTTTGGTTTGGACATTCTTATAAGTAATAACCAATGGTTGGTTTGGTTTGGGTTTTGTTTGAATAAATCTATGCTACCTCAGTTGAAATTTCTGTTCAAAACATTTTTTGCAAAAAAAAAAAATATAGCCTTCATAGTTTTCTTAGATTAAAAATAGGTTGATTTGATTAAAAGAATTTTTGGAAACTAAATTTCCATGTCTAACCCTTCATTAAAATTTGACCACATTTTGATAAAAATATTCTCATTGTTTTCTTGTAAAAATAATAATTTATTTTTAAAGATATATGTAAATACATGAATTGACAAATAATATTTTTGTCTATAATGAATTATTTTTCAAGAAAAAACATGGAGAGGGTTAGGGCCTGTTTAGTTTATGTTTTGAAAAGCCATTATTGAGCAGTTTTGAAGGCTCACGACAAGCGTCATTTTTAGTATTCTTTGAAAGCTGTTTTGTTATTTGAATTTAGTATTTTTTGTATTTTTAAAAAAAAAAAAAAAAAACCTCGAAACCAAGTGTGCTCTTCGTATTTTCTTTGTTATTCTTGTTTTTTAAAATAAAAAAAAGTTTTCAAAAATAAGAACAAAAAAGGCCCTTACCTTTTCAAAATTTGGGTTATCCAATATCTTTTAATCAAATATTTTTTGAATAAAAGTATATATTAAAGGGTGAATTATGTCTTGGGGTCTTGGGAACATTAATAATTAACCTTAAGGCCTCATAACACATATATTTGACTTTAGGATATACACATTTCGGGGACAAAATGCGCAATGATTCCGCATCGGCCGGGCGATGTGGAACTCACCAGTCATTTTTCTTGTGTTTTCAAACAATCAAAAGCCTCTTTCTCTTTCTCTTTCTCTTTCTCTTCAAAACCTCTTTCTCACATTACTTCTCTTTTTGCTCTGGTTTTCCAGAAGAATGAGGCCATGGCGAGATACGAAGCCCAGTAGGAAATATCCTTTTAGGTCTTTGTAGAAAGCAGTGGAGGAGATCACAAAGGATCTTGGGATCATTACCACAGACCCTAATTTGAGGATGTTGAAGTAGGCGCGGCCATGCGTGTCCAGGCGGAGTCGACGGTGAGAAGAGCAGGAAAATTTGGGGATCTGGAAATGGGAGAACCATGGGAATAAGTCAGACTCTTCTACGATTACGGAGATGAGGTGAAAGAAGAGATGGTGATGTTTGAGGGGATGATACCCATTCTGGGTATTCGGAAAAGAAAAAACCGGATAGGTTGGCATGAATTCCTATTTTTTCCTCATCTTTGTTTTGAAATTATGAAAGAATCCAAGATGCTACCATTTCTAGGAGTTAAAGAATGAAAAACCCCGGATTGAGGGTTTCCATTAGGTTATCATATTTTTCTTAGCATCGAAACCTGATGAAAAAGAGATCCAAAAAATAATTTGGGTCTTCCACCATAAATAAAAGTCAAATTTGTTTTAAATTTTTGAAGCTGTATGGCTATTAGGTTTCTATGAAAAAAAAAACGAAGCAAATATTAGTTCAAATCAACGAGTATTAAAACCGCAATTGTTATAGTGTACAAGGTGATTACCCCTAAATTGTACAAGGCAAATGCACTAAGCTGTACAAGGGTGTACAAGCCTAAAACTCATAGGATTTGCATTTTTCCATTTAAATCAAACTCCACATACACCCACTTTTGATATATTCTTTATACGCATTGGTGGAAGCAAAAAACAAACGCTTATTAATGTGGAAAACACGGTATGTTTAAGGTGTAAACGAACTCGGTTTAAGAATAGGTGCATAACACTTAGTTTAGTGTGTTTATAATTTATTTCATGAAAAAATAGATGTTATATGCATATACTAGTCTTTAGAAGCGAAAAACACGAATTTGTTAGAGTGTACAAGGTGATTACACTAGCGGCTGAGCAAATGCTAAGCGCAAGGGGTGTACAAACTGCAGCATTTCATGATTGCATTTTTTCCACATTCAAATCGCTTTCCTATACACCCACACGATATATTCTTTATACGCATTGGTGGAGAAGCAAAAAACAACGCAACTAATGGAAAAAACCACAGTACATGTTTAGGGTGTAGCGACTAGGTTTAAGAATAGGTGCACTAGCACATAGTTTGGTGTGTTTATAATTTATTTCATGAAAATAGATGTTATATGCATATACTAGTCTTTAAGCAAACACAATTTTATTTAGAGTGTACGGTGGTACACTAGCGCCTGAGAGGCAAATGCCTTAGCGTACAAGGGGTGTACAAGCCTATGCATTTTCATAGGATTTACATTTTTCCATTTCAATCGCTTTCCCTATACACCCACCGATATATTCTTTATACGCATTGGTCGACAGCAGCAGCTTATTAATAGAAAAACACAGTACATGTTTAAGGTGTAAACGAACTCGGTTTATGAATAGGTGCACTAGCACATATAGTTTGGTGTGTTTATAATTTATTTCATGAAAAATAGAGGTTATATGCATATACTAGTCTTTAAAAACAGAAAAACACGAATTTGTTATAGTGTACAAGGTGATTACACTAGCATGCAGGCGAATGCTATTTGTGCAAAGGGGTGTACAAGCCTCTTTTTAGCATTTCATAGGATTTGCATTTTTCCATTTCAAATCGCTTTTTCCCTTGCTACACCCACGATATATTCTTTATAAAGTGAATGGAAGCAAAAACAACGCTTATTATTGAAAAACCGCATTTACATGTTTAAGGTGTAAACGAACTCGGTAGAATAGGTGCACTAGCACATAGTTTTAATGTGTTTATAAATTTATTTCATGAAAAATAGAGGTTATATATGCATATACTAGTCTTTAAAAGCAGAGAAAACAATTTGTTATAATTAATACGAGGTGATTTACGCTAACATGCGAGCAAATACACGCTAAGCGTACAAAGGGGTGTACAGAAGCCTACGCATTTCATAGGATTTGCATTTTTTCCATTGCGATAAACAAAATATACACCCACCACGATATATTCTTTATCGCATTGGTGGAAGCAAAAAACAACGCTTATTAATGGAAAAACCTGTACATGTTTAAAATTAATAAGCAGACTCAGTTTAAGAATAGGTGCACTAGCACATAGTTTGGTGTGTTTATAATTATTTCATGAAAAATAGATGTTATATGCATATACTAGTCTTTAAAAGCAGAAAAACACGAATTTGTTAGAGTGTACAGTGATTACTAAGCGTACCAAGGCAAATGCACTAGTACCAAAGGGTGTACAAGCCTATGCATTTCATAGGATTTGCATTTTCCATTTCAAATCGCTTTCCTATACACCCACCACGATATATTCTTTATATTGGTCGAGGAAGCAAAAACAACATTAATAGAAAAACCACAGTACATGTTTAAGGTGTAAAAGCGAGACTTCGGTTTATGAATAGGTGCACTAGCACATAGTTTGGTGTGTTTATAATTTATTTCATGAAAAATAGAGGTTATATGCATATACTTAGTCTTTAAAAGCAGAGAGAAAAACACGAATTTGTTATAGTGTACAAGGTAGTTACACTAGCATGCAGGCGAATGCACTAAGCCCCGTACAGGGGTGTACAAGCCTACGCATTTCATAGGATTTGCATTTTTTCCATTACCATCGGCTTTCAAAAATATACACCACCACGATATATTCTTTATACGCATTAGTGGAAGCAAAAAGCAACGCTAGTAATGGAAAACACGGTATATTTAAGAGTGTAAAACCTTCAGTTTAAAATTGTGAAACTTTTTCTAGGCGTAGGAGGCGAGATATCTCTTGGTTATCTTCTGTTGACGAGTAAAACATCTTTTAATAAGAGCTGATTTTATGTCTATTCCTTTTGAAGCGGTTACTAAACCTTTTATTTATTTTATCATCTTTTTCTTTTTATGTATGTGCGGAGTTCATACGCTTTTCTTGGCCTTAGAGTCATTATGTTTGTTCATGCTTTGGTCATCTTCCTTTGCGTCTGCAGATGGTTGTTTTCTTTTCTTTATCCTTTCAGAGCAAATTATATTAAAGATTAATGTCTGATTCTTTCCTTTCCTTGACTAAGTTACATTTCGCAGTTTGGAATTTTCATAGTGGATTCTTGTTATGATATTTAATTGGTTCAATATTTACTATCTATATATAATTTTTTTTTTTCTTTGTTTCTATTCTGACGATTCCTTTGTCTAGCCCACATACTGTTAAATTCCATGACAATGCTATTTTACAATTGGGATGAAATTTATTTATTTTTTACAGAGCATTGTTTTTAGACCTTTTTTTTCCTTTTCACAAGCCAAAAAAAAAAAGAAAAGAAAAGAAAAAAACCACTGCTCTCCCAGCCTTGGCAACCGACAAGACAATGATGAATGATCCATCATCGATCGATCTGATCCACGTAGGCGGGATTTGCGTAGCGACAAGAACTAGAGGAGTCCTTCTAGCAAGAAGCGTTATGATTCATACGTTGATCACTTATTTTTCTCTGTTTGTGGGTAGTGTGTCTTCAACCCTGGAGATGGCTGCGACGGCGTTGGCCACCGTCGGAATGGCGGCCGAGCACGGGTTTTCAGAGATGAAGAAGGAGAGTGAAACGGTGTTTGATCTTGGTCCCAAGGCATCTTGGTGACAACGGCATTCAATAAGATGAGTTCATTGGCATGTGATAAGCGACTTCAGGTTACAACGCCAATAAGCAGTTCATCCTTACATACACTCAATAGTAAACTAAAAGCAGAAAGTTATATGGAACATGTTTCTTCATATTGACCTCAGATGGGTTCACTTGATTCTATCTCGATTTCCTTTAAATCGAAGGTGCCTATATCTCGGAGCAAGTTACATATGTTTCGCACATATTTCTAACATCCAAACTAAATATCACTGTGAATTAAACAACGTTATAAAGTAACTTAGAAAAAATATCAAGACATTAATTTTAGATAATTTCTTCAATGTCCCCTAATTTCTCTGGCTTGCTAAAAGTTCGGACCACTCCATTAAAATCCTTAGTTTCAGCCCCATATATCCCTTACCACAAACAATACTTTAACCTTAAAACCAATTTAGGGACCAGAGGATGCAAGCAGGTGGAGTTTGACTTACAAGAGATATTTTTAATGAAAAGATTCTTAAATTTTTCAAAAATGTGATTAATCAAGCGAGTAGACAAAAATGTATACAGGCATTACTGCAAAACCAAAATCCAGACCCGTCCCATACCCCATGAATAAGCCAAAAAAAACACTGATTTGGCAAGAGCTTGATCAAAAAACCCCCAAAGTTTCACCTCCTCAATTATTAGTTCCCTTACTATAATCAATACAAACCATTTGAAAGATATGGTTACACAAGATGGCTTCAGCTAGTGCCGTCCCCTTTCATTATTTACGAAACATTTATTTCGTGCGCATTATGTTGAAAGCGATAACATGTTACCCAGAATCTGCAGCCTATACTTTGACATTTGGGTCTGCAAATAATGAGATTAGGTAAATCAATTGTGTTGTTTGGGTTGGTAACAAACATTATCATAAATATGTTTCCTTGATTACAAACATAAACATCACTAGAGATTGATAGTTTCGTTAGACCACCGGAACTCCAATGCTCCATGAATTTCATCGCGAAAACTCCACAATCATGCCTAAAACAAGTGTGTGGTTGGTTGATTATAATCACTACAACGGAATAAAAAGTCATGAGTCGCTGATAGTAATATTAAATGCTTTCATTATTCGTTTGGGAAGGGACATCAGGCATGACGAAACTAAACCTCTCTAATTAAATTCTCCACCTCCCTTCTTATGCGCCATCAAACATAGCACCACCTTAGCCTTAAAGACATCAAAAAATATTGTAAAGTAAGTTATATTTAATAAGGTTAAAGACAAAGTAAATAGACATGGCGTAACAGTTAACTTAGGTCATAATGTTTGTATGAGTCGTTGCATACCAAATTAACATCTTACTGTCATATTAGATTTCTTCGTCCGCAGCCGAATCAAGTAATTGTATTCTAAGTTTGTATAAGTCGAGCACAATAAGGAGTCCAATAGTTCTTTACCAAGCAAAGGCAAGAAGACCTAGAAATCAAATAAGACATGAGTAATGAAATAACCCATTTCAAACAGTGAAAAAATTAACTCATTTACCCCAGTGATATACATGTTTATACGTATAAATCTCAAGTTGCTAAATACCTCAATAACTGGCGTATGGAATAGCCATATCATACAAAATCGTTCATATTGATTGAGTCCTTGGCTAATTTCTTAGGTTTGCTTTGAACCACAATTTCCTTCACATTAAACAAGCAATTAGGTTAAATGTGAGAATCAAGAATTGACTAATCAGGTCATAACACAACTATTTATCCATCATGAAAAATCACAAATTGACTTTTATACTCACGACTAAGGTAAGGCGATATACCTTGGTTTGGTCTTTCCAATGGCATAAATCTTTGCCAAAAATCTGCAATATGCGTCCATCACCTGGTTGGAAGATAAAAAAAATTATAAATATACTCCCATATAAATAAGTGACCAATAGATTGTAAATATGTGGACAGAAATTGGATATAAGAGATTATAAATAAGGTTTACCTCATTGCCTATCCAATGACTGCCTTCGAAGCAACCCAAATTTCCACGTGTAAGATGTGTCCCATATAATGAGACAAGGTTCTCTTATTAATGGGAAAAGAATAATGACCTTCTTGAATAACATGTAAGATACATCAATAAGACATTGAGAATTAAGTACAATACCTTGGGTCCATATCGGTATTAAGCAAGAAAATAATAGCTTCGCTAAGTCCATTAGACCATTGATTGGCGAGTGGTATGTCAACACAAGGGGACTTTCATTGGCGTATAACGTCGACTCTATGTGTCACGTGACCTCCTATGACTTGGTACATCACTTAGCACGCAACGGCATCACATCTTGACTTTTCTCTCGGCAACACGGAATTTGATGGTGATTATTATTTAGTACAAACAATATAAATGTAACAGTATGGATTTAATTTTATTTAGGGAAGTAAAATGGTTAGACCTTGCATATTTGGAATGTCTTGTGATGTTTGTGGGCCAGGTGTGGCAAAATTTGTTGGATGTAAAGGAGATGTACCATGCTCGGCGAAAGGGAATCCATGGTAGGCAGCATGGGAAAATGATGGAGATGATGGGAAGCATTTGGGCCCCGTCCAGCTGCATATGCACTAGATAATAGCCATTGAATGCGCTGTAGCATCACAGGCTGCATTGTAATTGATTGATCGTTTATGGTCAGTTGGCGGCATCATCTTTGTTGTCGTAATTCTGTGAGTTTCATATTATGTCGGTAACCATTTAAGCGTCGCCCATTCGGCAATATACCAATGCAAATAATGTGTTTGGAATATTAGATTCTTACATCGGAATCTTACGACTCTACATCGGATGGAGTATTGGGCTTTACGTCCTCGAAGACCTTTAATTCATTGGAAGGCAACCGAGTTTAACAAATATGTCAACAGGTACATATGAATTATAATTGGAAAGGTGAATAATTTGTGATATATGCGAATATGTACCTCCCCATGTCCAAAAGACCAGAGTCTCGCAATTCTTGTTGAGTCTTATCTTGGCCGTCATCGATCCATGCAACTACTGAAAGCATTATTGTGGCACTTATCTGTTGGAGATCGGACCTTTACCACATAAAACAACTACAATAAAATAACACAAGTGAGAATATATTGCAATGGTTTTGATGATAGGGAAGGTCATGTGTAAAGTGAAATGAAGAAAATGCTAACTGTAAAACGAGGCTACCATGTACCCAAGCGAGTTTGGCCAATTAGCGAAAATGTCAGTTCGAAACAAGTTCATCGACAACAAATTGAGCCCAATTGATATCATTCCTGAACTCATCCCCATGGAGAGTATGCCATAGATTTCGGCATCCGTAACACGTGAGGTTGGGGCTAGTATCGTGTACGTGCATACGAATGAATGCCCTCTAAAACTGCCGTAATAGGAAGCACCCACGTAGTCTATCTTAGCAATCACAGATCCTCCCAAAGGATTACTCACTCGGTTGAAGACACTTGAAGGGATCCTACCATGCATATGACTAATCGAATGTTTCATTAACCACATTCGGTGTGACTTAAGTGATGGGTAGAAATGATTATGGATCTTTCACAAGGCTGACATCAAAAGCTCAATGGGCCATAAGCATATATTATGCCGGACTTCTTTACGTGATAGATAGAGGTCCCCAATTCATATCTGGATTGGCTTCTTGTTTACGCTCCATCAAGTGACTGCACAAGCGGAGGAATCGCGTTGAGTGAACATCAGCAACAATAAAGTGCGATCCTACGCAAATAACAGAAAGGGGAGATGTTAGAATCTTGTAAATGATAAAATTGAGGAAAAAAAACAGTAAAGTTAAATTAATATTAACATTACACATAATAGAAGATGATATAACAATCACAATACATAAAGCTATTAAGCATACAGGTAAATGAATAATGCATGCATGTGAATTTATTTGCCTTCCACAATCGATGCATTTATTAAAAGTAGAAAACACGCTAACAAACAAACAATTATTAAAAATTCATATATTTTTAATATGCAGAAAATTCAATTGATGGAAGAACTGACTTATTCACTTACTTTGGAATGATGTTAGTCGTAGCGGCAGCTAATGCACGAATTGTGTGCTTGATGTACTAATTCATATCTATTGATTGTGAATAGGACATGGAAGGAAAAAAAGGTAAAATAAAGTAAGAAAGTGACAAGACAGTCAATGGAATTCGTGTTGTCAAAGAACAAAAAACAGTGCTAATCACGAGTTCAAATACATCAACAATCCCAATAACATCATAATGTAGACCAAAGCAAATCGTGAAACAACGATATTGACTCAATGAACAAAATGGCATGGACTAAATCAACACACACGAGGAATGGCTTTTCCAGCATGAAAATGATTGCCTCACGGTAAGGATTATTACATTTTGACCCTGTACTTTTAACTCCATTGCATCTGACGTGAATAGGCCTCTTATGGAAATGGCTGACTCAATGCGACTTTAGCCGAGGAGTCTTCCCCAGTCGCTTCACACATTTAAGAGGTAGGAGGGTAGGATATGAATGACCTTCTCCATCTTGCAAACTTTCATCAACAGAAAGTTTAGGCATGTTATGCATCGCCAATGATTGAAATTGACGAATATATCAAATTATGAGTTGAGAGAAAACATGTATCCACATAGTCATAAACATCTTGCTTTGAATAGCATTAGCAATGGCACAGCATGAGCACATATGAGACGGACATTTGCCATGACATGCAAGAGCAGATCGTTCGTTCGTATCGACAACTAAGCTCGCCCGGTGGGCACTCGTGTACCTCTAATGTAGGGCATAACGGATATCAGTCGGACGCCTCCCCTTAATATTCGCCAAGGCTTCCTCCTCGGTTTTTAGGTCCAACCACGCTTCTCACTTTTGGGCCCACATTAATGTGGTTAGTTAACATCCCGACAAACATCCATGTGTCAACACAGCAATGTATAAATGGTTTGATGGCGCTCATCTCTAACCATGAGTTGAAGGACTGCGATGTTGGTGGTCATTTTATCCGCTTTTTGGGGAACTTAGACATACCTTGATATTTGAGGGTTCACTGGTAACCATTTTGCAGTCCTCATTGAATTGAACAAGTTTTTGAAGTATCATTGTGTCCCAGCCTCTAATCTCTTACGGCTCTTATCATCGCGCCCAAGCATCTTCCTTTCCTTTCTTCCCTCTAATATTTTGTCAATAAAGCGGGTAGTGAAGTTTTCCTTTAAGTAGAGCGATAGCAATATGCATGATTTTACGTACTTTGTTAACTACGAAACCTTTAGCAGATCCTTGATGTCTATCGGAAATAATCCACAACTTCTTTACCAGCCAAAATTAGATCTTCCTTTCTCAGAGCCATTTACCAATCTTCATAATTTTCAGGCAGTGAAGAAAATGCGTAATAAGGCAAACAATTGGCTAAAGTGACCATCGTTGGAGTATATTCGACTAAAGTACCGGTTGATGTCTCCCTTGGCCTGCCAGCCTGACCAAGCAAAAACATATAGGAGTCACGTGGAGCTCCATAAATACGGCTCCTTAGCCTTCTCTTTATTATTGCCAAGCTTGGTTATAAGTTAGTCCCACTCTCTGTGATCATGAGAAAAGTCCTTGCATATTTAAGCGGGAGATATTCCCGGGAGTTGTCTAAATGCATCTCCTACAATAGCGAGCGCCCGCTTTGAACTAACAGCTTCAACTTAGATGAACATTGATCTTGCCTTGATATGATTATGATTATGCGGCGGGTCATGCACGAACTCGCGAGATTTCATTACCGCAACAGCATGAAACATTATCTTCCATGGACATAACTCAATTGAGCATTTGACCGACATATGTAGGTGAGTTTTCCAAGTACTTATCTTGGAACCTTCCACTAAGACATCGATATATCGCATTCACGAAACTCTTGGCATTTTGAAAGTATGACTGAATTGATATAGCTTCCACCGCAGGCCAATCAGAGCTCTAATGGGGTATAATCAGTTTCTGCACACCGGGATGAAAAACCTCTTGATTGTAGCATCACATCACATGTTATGTCATTGTTGGAGGCGCATGAGGAAGATAGTACTAGGGGTAGGCTTCTGCATGGTATAAACAAAAGTGAATAAAATTAATTCATAATAAAGGAATGCACCAACTACAACGTTCATTTAAAATTACTAACCTATTTGCACATGTGTAGTCGACGGAAATTTTCCTCAACACCTTCAAACGGGATGATTCTGCTATGAAACCTCAACAAAATTATCAGCATGAGATCACATTATCTAAGTCACACGCGGCGTCTTCCAGTCTTGGACTGACTTTGGGATTGAACTTGAGGATATAGTGCATCTTAGCAAGCTCCATGCAAATGTCAAATTTCTCGATATTCTACTTGTGGTCGCATATGACGTTCCGCTATATACATGTATACCTTTGCTTGACCACCAATGTATTTCCATAGCCCATCATTTTATTTGCACAAGTTTACCTCCGCATAAGCGTAACAATAAATGTTTATTGTATAGATCCATCTGACCCTATTTAAAATGTAAAAAATAATTTAAACTATATAAAAATGTATTAGGATAATAAACATGTATTGCATATTTTTGTGTAAATGAACTATGAACTTTGAAATTTTCATTAAAAACCCTAAATTTGTTTGTTGTTGACAAATGGAAGGCCCAATTCGGGTTGGCTCCATTCACACTATAATAAAAACAAATTTGAGGTTAGATTGTTATGTTATTTTCAATAAATTAGTTTAAACATGCATTATTTGTTTTGATTCGGTGTATGATGATTCTCTCTTGCTGACACAATGTTATAATGCCCAGCACTTGTATTTAATTTTATTTTTACACCATATCATATGTTTGACATACTATCTAGACTTGCGCATGCCTAGAGGCGACGGCCCACTATACATGTAGATACAGCAATGCTCGAGCAAGTAATACAAAAACATAACTTTAACATCAACCTAAGTGAAGCGTGAGTTCTGTTTTTTAAATGCTAATTGTTTAAAATATTTAACCACAATCTAAGAAAACTATCAATCATCAAACATAATTATGGAATGTATAACTTGTAACTTCACCCAAGCACCATTGAATATTTAAAACCTAATTGAAATGGGTAAAATGCAACAGCATACGTGCAGAATTTTATGGAGTTGTTGTTTTCAAGGTGCTAGTGTTGCATGAAAAATTTGATGGTTACATAGGGAAATTCACTTGGAAGATTAATAATTTTACAAAATTGAAGGATCTTCTGATAAGGAAGAGAATCAAGAACCTTTGTATCAAGAGTAGGAAGTTTCTGATTACAAGTAGTGATTTTCCTCTCTTACTTTATCCTAGAGGTAAATTATCAAGAGCAAGTTAATTTTCTGATCAACTCATTTAGTAATTACTTTTAGAGTGACAAGATTTGGATAGGATTGATCTATTCAGGAGTTTCTTACTCAGTATTAAGAAAGTAAGGAGAATCAGGAACTAATTTGTGTTTATGTGAAAAGTAAAGCCTGGTAGAAACTAGAAATGATTTTTTCCATTTAATAATCATCTATTGTTTCCTTGTGGATTGTCTTTCTTTAATTGACAATTTTGTACTTGATGGTTGGCTTAGCTTAAACGGATTTTAGCATGAAGATATACAAGTAACCCTTGAAACATGGCTAAGGCACAAAGATTTGGAGTGGGGACTAGGGATGAGGAAGTTCTAGTTCCAATTTGAATAGCACCAAAAGAAGAAAAAGAAAAGAAATAAATATAAAAAACTCATAAAGAAGCATCAAGAATCAAGTTAAGTTGAGTGCTTATTGTGTGTACATCTTGCTTGCTTTGTTTCAATTCACTTTCACCTGATTTGAATTAGTTTTTTTAAAAATAGCAATTGACTTTGGAGTATTTGAGACAACATTTTATTTTTAGTAGGCATCGGGTTGAAGAAGAATAACGACTAATGCACTAAGGTAAAGAGGGCACGATGGATCGAAAACAATGATTTTGGATAATAATTTACCCATTCAGGCCCGACAAAAGTCGAAAAAATTCACAACATTTGATAATTATATTCTTTGAAATGGAAGATTTTAAAATCTAGTTTGCTTTTTACAGTATGCGATTTACGTTCTGATAGGGACGGAGTGGATGATAACACAAAGAATTCAAAACTAATCATCATTGAAAATCTTCAATCCCTTTCCCGAAGACAAAAAAAAAAAAAAAGGAAGAAAGAAACAAAAATAAAGTGAGAAAGGGGAAATGTGGAGGAGGTAGGAAGTGAATCTGTGGAGTCTGTACTGGAATTTGAGTTCTCAACGGAGAGAAAAAGAAAGAAAAAGAAAATGAAAAGGAAGAGAAAATAAGCGTCACTTTCAGACAATTCATGGATAATGAACACAAGAAGATGGCGATTGTGAGCTAGACAGAAAGCAAGCATAAAGAAACAACAATTTTAACACAAACATAAAGCAGAGAGAGTGGCCCTAAAATAAAAAAAAAAAAGAAAATTATTTGGGGACAAAGGAAAGTCTTTAGATGATCGGAGGATAAAGGCAAGAGAGAGAAATATTTACCTGGAAATCTGATCGGATTGTTAGGAGTTAGGAGTTTCGATGATGAAAGAAACCTAGTTTGAATGATGATAGAGCGCTTGATTATGTGATACGAGGGAAATATTCTCACTACATCTCTCCCAAAATAGTCCGTTCTCTTACTCTTTAGAAATTAAAATATCTTAACCCATGATGGTTGGCCTCCCCTTCTTGTAGAGCAAAAATAGTCGAGCTTCAAAAATGAAGGGAGAAGACTCCTTCCTCTTCTTTGTTCTTCTAGATTCTTTTTTTTTTTCCACCTCATCAAGGGTAACTTAGGTATTATGAGAATTTCATTTCCTTAAAGTTAATTTTAGTTGGATTCATGGGTCTTATGTTCAAATGGAGTGGTTATATGGACTCTTTATCAAATAAGGGGCTCCATCTCACCCTAAAGCATAATTCTCCCTATATTAAATTCAATAGTTAGTCAATATTTTAAGCGGGATCGAACAATCGGTCGGTGTATTGATATTGTTTCCAATTGATTCAACTTAAGCCCATTCTTCGTGGCCATTGTCGAAGCGGATTTGAGTCGTCAACCGCTCTTATTTGTCCGTTGTTTGCGTTAAACGTGGCCATTTGAAACTGCACTCCTAATGGTAGGCCTCATAATTTAATATTGGTAAAATTTGACACGATACGAACTTAATACTGTTTTTATGGGTTTGGATTAATTATAATGTCGTGTTTAGGTCGTATCGTGTTAGTTCATTTAACGTATTTAATAAATAAGTAATATTAGTATTGACAATGACTGCGAATTTGATTCGAATTGATGATTTAATTATTATATTAATTAATTAACTTATTTAATAAGTTATTTATGTTAAATATGGATTATTAATTATAATTCATATTAATTTAAATAATAAAATTAATAAATATATTAAATTTAACAGGTTATTTATGTTAAACATATATGAATAATTAATTATAATTCTTATTATTTTAAATAATTAAATTCAATATATAATATTAATATTAATCTGTTTAATATAAATAATAAATAGATTAAATTTTAATTAATAAATATTAGCATGTTTATTATTCATGTTAGGTTTGGATCGATACATATCGGCACGAATAGTATATTTAGAGGACATGAATAATTGAATACAAACCATCCACAATAATTGCGGCCCCTACCCGCCACATGATTGTCTGACACATCTATCTTCTTCAATTAATTGACATTGTAGCTTTTATCCGATTCTAATTGCTCCGACATTTATGATTGAAAAATTCAATCAGGCGCATTTATGATTGAAAAATGGGTTGAACAATAAAAAGCTGATTCGCAACAACAAGATTTACATTAGATTCAATTTCATTCTCAGTTTTCTTTGATAAAAAGAAATTATGTAGATTAAAGTTTTATCTTAAAAAATTAAGATTTTAAGAAAAATAAATAAATTTAATAATGTAAAACTCGTTTACTTATACAAACCAGTTTTTTTAGAGCTCAACCCTTGAAAAATTCAACCAAGTACCACCGTTTTACTCAAACAGTGGATCACGTATTGAAAAATAACCTAAATGTACCATTATGTTATGCTTCTCTTTTAAAGTAAATTCATAAAATATAATTAATACGTGATATTTTGTCCAATATAATTTTATTCAATGTACCTCTATTATTTAAATATTATTCATATTTGATATAATAAAATTTATAATATTAATGTATTTATAAAAATGATGAAATAGATGTTATTTATATAATTTTAATTTTTTAAAAATAATTTATATTTTATTAAAGTAAAAATCATATTTATGACGTCATCGATTCAACTGTTGCCTAATTACTGGTTCAATCATGGTCCAATTATCGGTTCGACCATTAAATAGTGAACCGGTAATTTTTACAATTTAATAACTGTTTTAATTTTTAAAACATTGTAGTTAGTCATTAAAGTTTCTTTTTATTTTATTTTAATGCATTTTTAGGTTTGCTGTTATCATTGATAGGTAATGTTGTTGTCAATTGTTGTTATTATTATTATTATTATTAATGAAGAGTTTTCAACTAATGAGATCAAATGATTGAAAATTTGCTAATCAAATTCTAATGTCAAAGCTTGATTAATGCGGCTTTATCTATGGGGATGCCCATTTTTCAACAACTTATAATCTTGGCTAATTATTTATCATGCCGAGAAAAATAAATAAGTTAAATTACAAGAAATATGGACCCTCAATTTTGTTCTTTCACTACCAAATTTGTTAACTTATGGAAATAAAAGAAAGTGAATAAAATAATAAATAAATTTTAAAATTTTAAAAATTATGTTTTACTTATTTTTTTCAAATTCATTTTACCCTTTTAGTGTAAAAATAAATATAAAATTTTGATTTCGAAAAAATGATGGAAAATATGAAAGAAAAAAAAGAAGAAAAATAATCACTTTCTTTAATACTTATTAGTGTTTTTTTTTTTATATTATTTGGATATCTATTGAGGGCTGTAGTATTATATTTTTAGAAGGGCTTTTTGAAATTTCTTAAGTACCAAATATAACTTAAATAATTTAAAAATATTCAAAACATTAAATATGACAATATTTTAAAGAGGGACTTGCAAACACCATCTTAGAATTCATTTATTTTATTATCAAAATAATTTTTTTTAGTAATAATTTATTTACTTTGCATTACATCATTATACGACTTTCTTGAATTTGAATCCAGAATATATCGAAAACCTAATTCACAATTTTACGACTTAAGCTAGACATGAAAGACTTACCACAATAAATTTTAACAAGCCTTGAATTACCATTGAATATTATTTTATATGAACACTAATTTCATAGGGAAGAAAACTTCAAACTACCAAAGAAACAAAAAACACATTTCCTCTATATAAATATGCCCATGTACAGAAAAAAAAATTCAATGGTTGACTAAAACGACACTTTTTTTGTAGGTAATCAATCATAACTAAACAAGAATTAATACATCATACATATGTCAAATCCATGACTCACCAACATGAAGGTGTGAATATTAGAAAAAAAAAAAAATCATATTTTACTGGCATTAATAGAAAATATGAATATAAAATAATTACGTGTCAAATAGAAATCGACACTTTCGGCTGCTCCCACTACAATTTGAATACCACAAACGCCCCACCACGTGCCCACGTTATCCAATAATTCGTCTCGCGCCGACCATTGGATCCACTTTGTCAACGTTGTAGCTCAACCACTACTGTACACGTGGCATGATCATTCTCATTTTCACATAAAATCATAACTCTTTTTCATATGCTTGGAGGAGGCCTTTCTCTTCTGTTATATACTTTACATGCCAATAATTCACCATCTGCATTACACATTTTTCTGATCTCCATGGCTTCTTCTTCTCCTTCTTCTTCTCCTAGTAGGGTTTTGTTCTTCTTGGCGCTGGCCGGGCTCGTTGGTGTCGCGACTGGTCGAGTCGGGTTGGGTTCCAGGTTGGTGGCTATGGAGAATCGAGCTTGGGTTTCGGAGAACAAGACGTTTGCTTTCGGGTTTTCTCCGGTGGAGTCGGACGGCCGGTATCAGTTGGGGATTTGGTTTGGGCAGCTTCCGGGAGATAGAACCATGGTTTGGTCTGCTAACAGGTGAGTTCTTACTTGTTAGTGTAATTTTATGTTATGGTTTGATAGTGTAATAATATGTGCATGGTTCTCTTAATATTTCTGAGAATTTGAGGCATATGGTATGTGGGCTGGGCTTGGTTATCTTAGCTTTGGACTAGGCCCAAAATTTGTAGAATATGGGCACGTGGTCTGTAACAACTGACCCAGAAAATAAGTTTAGGGGGGGTGGGGCAAAGAATACAAGAGTAGTGTTTAGTTTTCGAAAAATACTAAAGAAAGAAAAAAAGAAAGAAAATGAATTGTCTAATAAAAAAATTAGGTTCTATTTGATTATGAGAAGGTAGTAAGTAAAGAAAAAAATGTAAAGGGAAATAATTTTATTGTATTTGATTGTTTGCAAAAAAATTGCAAAGAAAATCAAATATAAATAAAGTCTTTATAAATTTTAATATTTTAAAATTATTTAATTTTTATATTGATGAGTTTAAATAAATAAAATTGATTTGAGGTAGCAAATAAAAATATTTTACTAAATTTAATTCTATTTTTATGTTCATTTTTCTTCTTCTACTTTTTCTTCCTATTTTCTTTCTTTGATTTTTCTTCAAATTTTCCGGGAACCAAACATAGCCCTAAAGAAAATAAAATATAAATGAAATTACTTAAAAACTTATCAATTCTTAAATTATTTAATATTTAAAACTAATAAATTTTGTTTGAAGTAGTAAGTAAAAATAACACGTGTGATTCAACTCTATTTTTATTTTCCTTCATATTTTCTTTCTCTTACATTTTGTGGAAACCAAACATAGTCTGGATAAATTCTATGGGGGCAAATTAAAGCGCAAATTACTTAAATGGTTTAATAACAATTAGATTTTACTTTGAATTCAAACATATGACTTTAAGCCTATGCTAGGTCTGCCCATGCCTGTGGTACCGCTTCTAAGGGATGTTTCCAAAAAATAATAAAAAATTTTAAAAAATATCTTGAAAAAGTGTGATTTGAAAACTAATCCTAAGTATAATGTAATTTTCTCTACTGAAGCTTGACACCTAGGATAAAGTTTTAAAATGTGGGTTTTGATAGTAAAAAAAACTGAGATAAAAGTTAATTAAAAGGTGTTTTTTCAATAAACACTTTTAGTTTTTTAAATTTTTAGAAAATGTATTTTCAAAAGATAGTTTCAATATAATATTTCAATAATTTAGAATTTTTATTTTTATTTTTTAGAAAGTGTATCACAATTTCAATATAAGTTCAAAATTTTTAAAATTATGAAGTATATCTTCAAGAGACACTTTCAGCTTACATTTAAAAATTTTAAAATTAGAAAAGTTGCATTTTCAATATAGAAAATGTCTCTTGAAGAGACACTTTTAAATAAAGTGTCAAAAACTATATTAGATTTAGGAATATTTTTAAACCTTTCATATTTATATTTGAGGAATATATATATTTTACATTAAATGTCTAAAAAGCCCCACTTCTATGATCATTTTTAACATTTTTTTCACATATTTCTCCTATGATATTTTTCCTCAAGTAGGAAGGTTTAGAAAACAGTATAAATATTTTTTTAGGATAATCTCCTTGGGATTTTCCACAAAAAATCAAATTAAAGAATTTATAACTTTGTTTGAAAATCGTTTTCAATTTAAAAAAAATGTTTAACAATTTATTTAAAAAAAATATTTTTTGATGATGTTTTCTGAAGTGTAAAAGCATGTTATTTTTTATTTTAAATCTGTATAAATTTAAATTGTGTATTTTAAATAAATTAATTATGTTTCTCCATTGTTGTGTCTATATTCAAACCGTATGTCAATTGATGAAACCATTTGCATATCATTTTTCATAGATTAAATATTCAAGAATTCAGAAACATCCTCTAGTCTTTAGTCTTTACCAAAGCTTTTGCAGGTATGTGTCTGAATCTGATCATACTACTTAGCCAACAATTTCATTTTTCTCTCTATCATCTCCACATATATATATATATAGAAACTCCCCCGTCGGAAAAGAGGCAGTCCTGCAGCTCGACCCCACCGGAAACCTCCTGCTCCTCGACGGCGACTCCACAGTTTGGTCCTCCAACACCTCTGGCCAAGGCGTCGAAACCGCACACATGTCGGAATCCGGCAACTTCCTCCTCTACAACGCCACCAACTTCCCTCTATGGCAGAGCTTCTCCCACCCTTCCGACACTCTCCTCCCGAACCAACCCCTCATCACCTCAATGCAGCTGACGTCATCCTCCCCGGCGCACGGCGGCGGCGGCTACTACACCCTCCAGATGCTGCAGCAGCCGACTTCCCTCAGCCTCGGACTAATCTACAACTTGCCGGATTCTTACATCACCTCCTTGCAGTCTTATGCCAACTACTCTTATTGGAATGGACCGGACATCTCGAACGTCACCGGCGACGTCGTCGCCGTTCTGGACGAGGCCGGGAGCTTCGGGATCATGTATGGGTCGTCGGCCGACGGGGCGGTTTATGTTTACAAGAGTGATACGGATTTGAAAGGGTTGTCTTCTTCTGTGAATCAAACGGTCAGGCCGGCGGTTATTAGGAGATTGATACTCGAGACGAACGGGAATTTGAGGCTGTATCGTTGGGATGATGATATGAATGGTACTCGCCAATGGGTGCCGGAATGGGCTGCAGTTTCTAATCCATGTGATATTGCTGGTGTTTGCGGAAATGGGGTTTGTAGTTTGGACAAAAGCAAGACCAATGCATCCTGTACATGTCTTCCCGGAGCTTCTAAGGTGAAAGACAGCGATCAATGCTCAGAGAATTATCCGACGGTGTCGGCCGGGGAATGCGGGAGTAACCATAGTCGGAATTCGACTGCTTCCAAGTTGAAGATGTCGATTGTCCAGCAGACTAACTACTATTACCCCGAATCTTCCATTATTGCAAATTACAGTAACATTAATCCGTTATCAAAGTGTGGGGATGCTTGCTTATCTGACTGTGATTGTGTTGCTTCCGTTTATGGGCTGAGTGAGGAGAAGCCTTACTGTTGGCTGCTGAACAGCTTGGAGTTCGGCGGATTCGAGGATACGAGCTCGACCTTGTTCGTGAAGGTCGGGCCGAACAACGCAACAGGATCTGATAATTCATCTAATACCCTCCGGGACAAGGTCTTGGTTGTGCCAATTGTTCTCAGCATGTTATTCCTTGTGGGACTCCTCTGTTTGTTGTTATACTACAGTGTGTATAAAAAGAGGGCCTTGAAGAGAGCCCTTGAGTGCTCCTTGATTGTGTCTGGCGCTCCCATGAATTTCAGCTTCCGGGATTTGCAGTGCCGAACGGGCAATTTTTCGCAGTTGCTCGGCACAGGTCAGCTTAGATACGTACATAAGAGATGGAGTTGCTTCAAGAAATTAAGCTGGTTAGACCTGATCAACGAGGGCTAATTTATAATGTTATCTTCTTCTTTTTTTTCCAGGAGGGTTTGGGAGTGTATACAAGGGAAGTCTTTTGGACGGAACATTGGTTGCAGTGAAGAAGCTTGACAAGGTTTTGCCTCATGGGGAGAAGGAATTCATAACCGAAGTGAACACCATTGGCTCTATGCATCATATGAACCTGGTTCGGCTTTGTGGCTACTGCTCGGAAGGCTCTCATCGGTATGCATTTCATGGCCTACTACCAACTACCACTAAATATATTTATCTTCTTATCATGCTATTTAGCGGTCATTTCACGCCCGAAAACCCGATTCAAGGGCATGCCAATCATTTTATACCTTAAAACTAAAGCGCTCAAAACGAAAACGGCACAAATATTCCTTTTTGTGACTAGATTATGTCCTGGTTCTAAATTCCTGCTTGTTTTAAGGTGTAAAATGACAGTGACACCCTTGGATCGGGGTTGGGCATGACAGGTCAAGCATACCATATTTTTGAGCTTATAATGGTGTTAGAATTTGGTGATTGATTCTTCACAGGCTTCTGGTCTATGAGTTCATGAAAAACGGTTCCTTAGACAAGTGGATATTCCCCTCAAAGCATAGCCAAGACAGGCTGCTGGATTGGGGAACTCGTTTCCATATAGCCATTGCTACCGCACAAGGGATTGCTTATTTTCACGAGCAGTGCAGGAACCGGATAATCCACTGCGATATCAAACCCGAAAACATTCTTATAGATGAGAATTTCAGTCCAAAAGTTTCTGATTTCGGACTAGCAAAGCTGATGGGGAGAGAGCATTCACATGTTGTCACTATGGTGAGAGGAACTAGGGGCTATCTAGCCCCAGAATGGGTGAGTAACCGGCCTATTACTGTAAAAGCAGATGTTTACAGTTACGGGATGCTTCTCCTGGAGATCGTTGGTGGCCGGAGAAACCTAGACATGACTTTTGATGCAGAGGATTTCTTCTATCCTGGCTGGGCTTTTAAGGTAGTGATCAGTTATGGCCTCTTTTTTGATAATGTTTTTTAAAACTGTTTTTTATTCTAAAAAACAAAGGAGAACAATGATTTATAGTTTTTTTTTGTTATGAAATACATAAAGAACATAAAAAACACAAAATTTAGAGAACAAGAATAATTTTCAAAAAATACTAAAATGATGTTATTTGTGTTTTTAAAAACCGTTATCAAGTACAGTTTTAAAAAATAAGAACCAAATAAACCCTTAAGTATTTTAGAAATGGATTTTTGGGAATTATATTCTTTCTCTATTATTCACAAAATCATGGACATTGGGCTCGTATGGTTCTTATTTTTGAAAACAGTTCTTGAGAATAGTTTACTAATTCACAAAATGGTGTTATTTGAAAATTGATATTGTTATTTGAATTTAGTGTTTTTTTTAAAAAAAAAAAAAACTAGAAATCAAACGTGTTTTCCTTATTTTTCTTGTTATTTTTGTTGTTGAGAATAAAAAACAGTTTTAAAAAACTAAACAAAAAAAGCCCTTATATATTCTTACATGCTTACAAACAAGGAACTAATAAAGCAGCTAAACACAGAAAATCAAATGACGACCTCTCAATCTCCTACCTAAAATACAGAAAAGGATATGCATGAATATTTAACTAATATGAGAGGAGGGAGAAGGAGGAGAAGAGAGGAGAAAGATAACATTCAAATATGTTTGATATTTTACTAACAGAAGTGTCAATTCCTCTAGGAAATGAGTAATGGGGCAATAAGAAAAGTAGCAGACAGGCGATTGGAAGGAGCAGTGGAGGAAGAAGAGCTGGAAAGAGCTCTAAAAACTGGGTTTTGGTGTATTCAAGATGAGGTTTTCATGAGGCCTTCAATGGGGGAAGTGGTGAAGATGTTGGAAGGATCACTAGAAATCAACACACCCCCAATGCCACAGACAGTGATGGAGCTCATGGAGGAAGGCTTAGACAATGTATACAGAGCCATGAAGAGAGAGTTCAACCAGTCCAGCTTCTTCACCGTCAATACTACTCATCCTTCATCAAGGGCTACATGTAGTTATTCCACAATGTCACCTAGATAGCCATGGAGAAATGGATCAGATTTTGTTGCTGTCCCAGAATTTTATCCCCTTGATACTGTCCAGAAACATAATTTTTACTGATCATCAACCGTTACCATATATGCCAATGGGGAATGAAATTAGTAGAGAAGTTTGCATATGTTATTTTTGGGACACCAAACTAGGTACACACAATGAAGATATTTACTTCACAAAGCATAGAACTTGCTTCTCAAAGAAACATCATTTTTGGCCAAGAAAGAAAAACAAAAAGAAGGAAGAAGATGAGAAGGGAAAAAATGTGTAGGATGAGTCTTTTTTACTCATCCTAAAGTGTGAAATCTTCAACCACTTGAAAGAAACCATGAAACACGCTACTATTGAAAACAGATTACTCTGTTTTCCAGGTGCCCAAGCATGAAAGCTGTAACAAAGAGAGGTCTTGGGAAATTAAGGTAATTGATATGCAGATTGCAGCTGTAACTTTATAGGAAGTTTTCTTCCCTTCTCATGGATTCAATTATTTTAAACCTCGGATATATTTATTTTAAAGAAAATTACGGATCTCCCAAGTCAAGCTTATGGCAAGAGTTGAGATTATATCTCACAAGAAAAAAAAGCATTATTTTCACAAATCAAGCCTATAAAACCTTCAAAAACCAGTTGGGGCAAAAAGAAAAAACTCACAAAGATACATGTTTCAACCGTTATTCTAATGTCTAAGCAGAAGAGAAAAAAAAAAAAAATTTAAGGCATATTTTGCAACTGTTTTTCATAATAAGTTTATGTGCATTGAAACAAAAAAAAAAAGAAAAAAAAAGAGGAAAATAAGTAAGTTGGGTAAACAAAAATTCATATAATTTTAATTTTCATAAAATAAAAAATAAGATATTTTTATGGAAAATCTTCAATTATCTTTAGTGTTTTTTTGACAACTCAATTATCTTAAGTTATTATTTGTTGTTTATTAAAGAATATTATACAAATCGATAAAATCTCCTCGACTGTGTTTGAAAGAATATTCTCGTTGAGATTAAGTAGTTGTTAGGTAATAGAGTTGAGATTAAGTAGTTGTGTTTGATACATGTGTTTCGAGAAGGTAATAGAGTTGCGGATTTCTTAGCGGCTGAAGCTGCTAAGTATGATAGTTGAGTGCAAATTCTCTTCATTGTCCACCTACGAGACTTCAACAAATTTTATGGGAGGCTAATATGAGTTTTCCTTGACCAAAGAGAGTTTTAGGATTTAAAACTTGAGGCAATCTTGAATTTGTGAAGCAGTGTTTTCTGGGTTTCCCCCTTCATTGGAACAAAAAAAAAAGAAAAAGAATATTCTACAAATACATAAAATGATAAAATAATAATAATAATAAAACATTAGACATAGAAATTAATTTAAAAGTTTTTTAAAACATGTTAAAAATATTGCAGATTCTAAAGGGACTTTTGTTCTACAAAATGTCATAAAAGAGAATTCAGAGATACTGTAAACTATTTTTTAGTGCAATCAGCAAAATGGCCCTAGGATTCGGCTTCTCTTTGCGTAGCTTTCACTACCTCCTTTCTTTTCTTCCAATTAAACTCAAAATCTGCTAATTGCTCCTCCGGAAAACTCATGGACCCTTCTCTATCCACATTAGTATGATATTGTTCACTTTGGGTTTAAACCTTATGGTTTTGTTTTTAGGTTTTTTCTGCCAAAAGACCTCATACTAATTGGATGTTGTACATGCTTATATATTCATAAGTCTTCTCATTCTTAATCAATGTGGGACGCTGTGTGACTTTGGGTGCACTCTCAACAATCCTCTCCTCAAATAAAGTTTCATCAAGCCTCCTCTCAAACCAGGATTTCTTTGCCTTACATTGCGTTTGGGCATATGCCTTACGTGAAATACCACCTGCCAGAGGCTTACTGCTCACCACACCATTTTGTTTGGCATCCACCAACATGGTTAAGTCTGAACTCGGTTCTGATACCATTTGTTGGGAAACATCATGGACCATTCCCTATTCACATTGGTATGATATTGTCCACTTTGGGCCTAAGCTCTTATGGTTTTGTTTTTGGGCTTTCCCCCTAAAATGCCTCATACCAATTGGATTATGCTTATATACTTGATGAGTATCTTAAATACTCATTTTATCCCTATGTTTGCTTAGATTTTTAGTATTTTTTTATGTTAAATAAGTGTCCAAATGCTCTAAATGTTCATCTTTATAATTAGGTCAACCATTTGGCGGAATTGTGCGAAAATGAGCAAAAAAGGAAGAAAAATCAGCAAATTTCCCATGCAGCATGAAGCAGCAACTCTACTAGTTCGTCTTGGCGAGCATCACCTTAGTCACGATGAAGAGACTATTCATCGCTACAAAGGTCGGGGCCCATTTGTGAAAATAACCCATATTTTTACCTAATTTGAGGAGGCTTATAAAAAGGGACACGTTAGAGAAGCAAGGGGGAGGAACAAAGAAGCAGACAAGCAACACATTCTAGTGCTTGAGGAAAGCCCCCTTTTGAGTGGAAACACCCTAGGGTTTTGCTCTTGGAAGAGGAAGAGAACTTCAATGCCAAATTTGTTTTATCTCTTCCCTTTTCTATTTTTCTTTCTTTTGATAGTTGTAATTCCTTTTCTACTTATGTTTTAGTTAGTTTTCTTGGGGTTTAGATGTAACTAAGACTTGTTTGTATGAATCTCTGTAACACCCCGAATTAGACTCTAGTAGTTTTATTACAATTTTGTAGTATAAGGAAAGTAAAAATTGTTTTTTTCGGAATTTAAGTGCTAAAAGTGAAAAAGGATAAAACCGAGATTAATACAAAAGCCAAGGTTAAAATTGTAATTTGTAAAATAGGGATACAGGTCATAACGCTAAGAAGATTGTATGCTATTGAATTTAGATAAGTTGAATTGCAAATTGATGGGACAAGAAGGACCTAAATGCAAGGGGTGAAGTTTGACCCAAAATTGGGATAAGGCCAAACATGGCCTTATGATAAGACCAAAAATATCTCTTTTTGGTGTTGGAAGGTTAGGGCATTCCGGTGGGGAGAATGAGAAAGAGAGAAGAGAAGAAGAAGGAAGAAGGGAGAAGAAAAGAAGAAGAAAATCCAGGTTTGGAACATCTCTTTTGTTTGGAATTTTTTTTTTGGGATGGAATTCATGTATGGAATCTATGTGTATGGAACTTGTGTATGGAACGTATGGAACTTTGGTTTAGGTTTGTGTATGGAATGTATGGAGACTATAAGTATGGAAAGTATGGAAAGTATGGAAACTATCACGAGCACTACTTGTTCAGTGCAAGAGACATGTATACGAGTGGTATGAAAAATGCTCTATACCTCGTCGTCGAGGCGAAGCGAATTTGCTTCGCCTTGGCGATCCTGTCGTTGCGCAAACATTTCTCTTGCCCTTATTTGCTAATGTGATTAAGAACAAAATATCAAGCTCGAAAACACATATAATTATATGCCTGTCAGAGATTAGATAGTGTATGAATAGGCACATTTGTTCGATTAATGACGCTCCTTGCATTGTCTTCTGGCCTTTACATTACGTGGGTAGGCGCGTCTGATTCGGTCTTGGCACTCCTACTAGTCTTTACCAGCTACGTGCGTGGAACCGTCTACGTCCGATGCTACGACACTCCACGCTAGTGCTCTTTTGCATACATTACGTGAAGCGGGGCACGTATTGTGCTTCGACACTTTTGTTCAGTATTGTACAGTACCTTTGGGTACCTATTGTGCTGCATCCCTCTCATTCATTGTTACTGGTCTATATAGGCAACCATTTATATGATAAGAACCTGAATAATGAACAATAAGAAAACATAAGAAATCAATTTTGTTCTGTAATGTACCTACGAGTACCTTTTGTATAAGATCTTTGTTTTGAACTCCTACGGGAGATATAAAAATTCCGTTATAAGAATTATATTATATGAAAACGTTGTTATAGAATTATGTTATACGTAAACTATGACATATGCATCATGTTATATGTATCTTGTAATTGTGGACCACTTCACATGGTCGTATTTGTTATCTGTTTCTCACTAAGCTATAAGCTTAGCACTGGTGTTTCATCCGTGTAGGTACTGAAGAGGACATCCGTGGCATTCCGCACTCGCCAGGGCTAACACAGCAATAGGAGTCCACCATATGTAGGTTTCTGATTATGTTTTGCAATGTAAATGTAATGTTTTGGAGATAGTACATTGTGTGTAAGTACAAGTAAATGAGACTCAGGAATATATGTAAAATACAATTTAAACACCACTACGGTGGTAGTATTACAGTTTATGTTATTATGGAAGAATTTATGGATTTAAGTTATATGATATTATGATTTAAGTTTCGAAATGGGCCCACCAATACCAGGAAACCAAGTAAAGGAATCCCAGTCTCGTGCCACGCCCCCCTCTTTGCCCAGGCGAGGGTAGGGGCGTGACAATCTCTCATAATTTCTATTGCTTAATGCTTTATTTCATATCTATGTTGAGTATTTGATTTCGTTCTTAATGCTTGTGGGTATTTGACCAATATTTGCATGATTTATGGTTTGATTCGAGATCTGAGAAGTGAGAATTAAAATTAGACCATGGATGATTTACCATCTAATTATCATGAGATAGAGATATAAATGAGATTAGATGTGGTATTAGGATTTCTAGGGTTCAATGCATCCTTAGTTATGATGGTTTGAGGCAGAGATGTAGTATAACATTTGCTAAGGGTAGTGTGCGGATACTCGAGAGAGATTTGCATATACATTAGTGAAATTGCCATCTTCATGATGAAATTGATCATTGATTTATTGGGTTAGGAGGTTCATACATAATTGTTTAGGTGGAATCCATGCCCTAAGGTCTTTTAGTCTTCTTTGAGTAATTCTTTGCATGCTTAATTAGCGTCTTTGAGTTTTTTTTTATAGATTTTCCATCATCCAAATAGAGCCTAGGCTAGATTAGAGCCGGTACTTAGTAACCCAATTCTTCGTGGGACGATACTCTTACTTTCATTATATTACTTAAGACGAAGCGTGCACTTGCACACATAGGCGTACTATTTTGTATACACGCTCGCGCCTATCAAGTTTTTGGTGTTGTTGCCGAGGAATTGGTGTTTTTATTAATATTGATTCGAAATAGCTTTACTCTACTTTGGATATAGTTAGTCTTGTTTTATTTTCCTTTTCTATTTTACTGTAATTTTTTTTATTCTTGTTTTGTAGGTTTAAATCATAATGGATCCTTTTATTCAATTGACAAATGAATTGGCTTTCCTTAATCAACAACTAAGAATGAGGCAATTGGCTGATGAGCATCAAAGAAGAAGGACAACTCAAGTGAGGAGTCAAGTGTGGCAACCATATGCATAAAATGGATGTAACTCATTTTAGAGTGCTATATGTTAATCATATTTGGATGAGTATCACTAGCTCATGGAGACCTGGCTACTTACTCTTGAAACCATGAGTCTAAGGATCATTTGGAAAAGAAACTATGATTGATTAAGAAGGTTATGTGTTAAGCTGTTTATCTCTAGTTCTACCTCATGAAGGAAGTGAACCTTTCACTGAAGGGTATCAAATTATTGAAAAGAGTGAGATAGAACCCAATATCACAAGGTTGATGTGTATGTGGGTGATTATTCATGAAGAACAGTTTAATATCAAATTATTATACATAAAGAGATTGGAAGAAGAGATCGGAAGAAAAGATGACCCAATGGTCACTTTAGACTAATCCACAATTGAGAGAACAATCCTTACAAGAAAAGGAATGATACAATAATCAGTGGCCAAATACATGAATGAGAATGAGAACATGGCTGAAATGTTCTTCAAAGACAACAAGAGCTTACCACTTTTAGGTGAATAAAAAAGAAGAAAACTTGAGATACAATGAAGAAATCACCTCAAGAGGTAATGAAGAACTTGAAAAGTTTCAAAAAGTGGAGAATGATGCACAAACTTTGGAAACCTTAGTCGTGAAGAAAGATGGGCCAACTTCTCCGGAATCACATGAAAAGATAAAAGATGAATTTGTAAAGACTATTCCAGAGATGGCTCCATGGGGTGAGATGCATGAGAAATTGAGAATTGAGGAAGTAACCCCTATACCCAAGGCGGAGGAGTGCACTATTCAGTTGTTTAAGGAAATGGAAGCCACCATTGTGAACAAAAAATTAGAAAATCTAAAAAAAATAATGATCTTCAACGACTATGTGCCCAAGATGCAATCATACAACCGCTCCTTGAAAGGATGGGGCAACAATCACCATCCAACCGTGAAGGTGAGTCAAGTCGGACTCAATAACCCGAGTAGCTTCTCGAGGCAACCTAAGCTTAGTAATGTTTTCTTTTTCCCTTTTCCATTTTTTTCAGTTAGCTTTAAGTTTGTTTTTGAATAAATTTTCTTGCTTGATCTTGTGGTGTTTTCTTTTAGATTTGTTTTTCAAATTTTTTGAGCTCAAAGTTGGCTATGGAGGTGGAGATTCTTGAAAAATGGATGTATATAGGCTCAAAGAAAAATTCGTTTCAACACTTAAGTTCCATATATTCTTCCTATTTTCAAACGTCCCCTCATTTGAAACTAAAGTCTAACCTCTCTTAACACTTTTGCCTCTTTTAGAAACCAGTTCAAACCTTCTCCATCCCCTTCAATCCCCTTCATCTTCATTTTGAAAGCCATATAACTATGGAAATTGTTAAGGGTTAATGGTTGTGATGTTCTTGAAGCATTCAAGATTTATGGTTGAAGAATCAAGATCATCAAAAGAGAAGAGTTTGCCAAGTTGTGCTTCAGTTTTGGAAGATTGTGCACTAATTGCACATTTCAAGCTTTATGGAGACAAAAGACACAACTTGCATGTCACAAGCAAGCCAATATTCATTGGAGCTACTTTCGGAGGCTTGATCACCCTTAGAGGAGTACTCGTTATCCCTTCTTGCTTTGGTTTCACATTGAGGACAATATTCATTTCAAGTTTTGGGGGAGGGGGGTGGGTGTGGGGGGGTTTAAATTTAAGAATTCAAAATTCTTTCAAAAATCCAACTTTTATATCTCCTAACCTGTTTTTAGTTATTTCTTTTTTAGTTGTTTGGTTGTTATTTGCATGTGGTTTTCTTTCTTTCTTTTCTTTGTTTTGTGCTCAAATGAGTTGGGTTGGTGCCTAGTAATTGCTTTCAGATGTTTGAAATTCGACTTGAAAAATAGTTGAGTTATTCGAACTCGCCTCAATAAAGCTCAAATCGATATAAAAATTAATAAATAATTATACTAGAACTCGATTTGAAGTCGACACAACACGACTCGGCTCGAAATCGATTCAATTAAGCTCGAATAAATTTAAACTTGTGATACTCGATTAATAAATAATAAAATAATAAAGTTCGATTAGGCTCACAAGTAGCTTAAGTCGGGTATTATGATACTCGAACTCGACTTGACAGGTTACTCGAACTCGACTTGACAGGTTACTCGAGCTCAACTCGATTAACTCTGAGTCAAATTCAAGTATTCTACGAGTAGAGCTCGAGTAACTCAAGAGTAGCTTGACTCGTTTACACTCCTAGGTGTTAGTGCCCACTATTGGACCCAAGAATGGGTTCTAGAGATAATATTCATCAATAGGTCGCCCTATCAATAACAATGGTCTCATGGGCTCTATACAATGGAGCTCACACAACATTTTTAGACCCATATATATATAAATTTCAAGTTGATGCTTTCAATCCCATTTTTTTAATTCTATTCACTTTGTATATTACGTAGTATTCTGTTATGGATTTGATCATGATTCTCTAGTATGTCTATCCCATCCATTTACCACTTGAGACAGACATCAAGGCACTTTCAATTCCATTTATTCATTCATATTAGAAATCTATTCAATTAGAGTTCACAAAGAAAAAAAAAAAAGAAAAATGATCATAACCAAGGGAGTTTTGCATAATGATAAATTAAGTTGTATCATATGTAAGGTGATACAATTAATCAAGTTGTATAGTCGTACTCAAAGTTTTCAACATGGCAAGTACTTTTTTGAAAATTTTTCCACGTGATTAATCCTAGGATAATTCTCCCTACAAATTCAAAATTCTAAAATATAGAAAGAAAAAAATCCAATATTAATGTAGAATGCAAATTTCTAAAGATTTTACAGGACAAGAATGTGTCTAAGGTACAAAAATGAAACAAATATATGTGTCTAAGGTAAGAAGAATGTGAATAAGGTACCTAAATATGATAAAATAAAAAGAAAAAGTATACTAGGGTATGAAATGAAAACTGTAACTTAGGTACAAAAAATAATGAAAAGACAAAAATGGAAAAATTGCTATATGAAATATAAGCAAGGTTTGAAACATATGATTTAAGTGAAGAAGAATTTGATTAGAGTATAACAAATATAATTTAGATGCTAGTATATAAAAGTTTGTGATCTAGTAACTAAGGTACAAAAATATGTGATTATTAAGACATAGAATGAACTTAAAGTGAGAAAAATTGACTAAAACACTATTTTTTCTTTTGGTCAGACTATGAGGTGTCTTAAACGAGTTGGTACATATGCGAAAGATGCCTTTAAGCCATACCATATCCAGACTAATCCTCATACGAGCCGAAAGGAACTACAAGGATGGTAAAACTCTACCATATAACACAACTTCATTCACAAGGCTCGAACTCGAAACCATTCCACCTACATGGTCGATGATTGTGATTAAAGCAATATGGTTTGTTATCTAGATACTAATAACATAATAAGATAAGAAAATATGATTGAGATATAAAGATTGTGATTGGAATATGAAAAATGCTATAAGAGTACACGGAATGTGACAATAATATAACAAAATGATTAAGATATTGAAATAATATTAACGTATAAAAAACGACCAAGATATTAAAAATACAATAAGTTTGAGAAAAATATTATGGTAAAAATTCTAATTCAAATATAAATAATATGATAAAAATAAAAATAAAAATACTAAATTATACAAAATGTGATTATTTATGGTATAAAAAATATATTAAATTATGAAAATTAAAACTTACATAGTAATAGTGTAATGCGTTCAAAATATGATTAACATATTAAGACATAAAAATTATGTGAAAAAATAAATAAAAACAAGTTATAAATGATCAGCTAAATATATTATAGATCATATAATAAAATTTCAATTTCATATTTTGACGTGTAAAGTTACCAATTACAAAATATGTTAAATTTTGGTATGTGTTAAATAAAATATATCTAAATAGATTTTTTTCTTTAATATCTATTTGATTAAGTTATCAAATTACATTAAAATATCTTCAAAATAATAGTTGAACAATTGAAAAGGTTAAAATCATGTTGATTATCCAAAATTGAAAGGTGTACCAGACTACCAGTGAAAAGAAAATAAAAAAGAAGAAATTTTAATTATTTTTTACTTTTGTACATAAAAATTTTAAAATATAAAATTTTTGAATGAATGTTAATTATATTTGATATTTCTTTATTCCTTTTTATACTAAATAATATTTAGAAAATAACTCAAGACTCGTTTCACTAGTCAAAAAGTCACCTCATCCTGGTCGGTTACGCATTTTTTCAATGTTTTGAAAATCAATTAAACCTACCGATTCAACAAGTCGCGACCGCCGACACCATTAAATCGCTCCTGCTCAACGAAACCTTTGATCGAACCCGATTAACCGCATTAACCGGGCGAATCTGGATGAACTGCCGGCTTCAACGAACCGAATTCGACCACTCCCCATAATTTTTTTTTTTTTTTCCCAGTTTTTAAAACGACATCGCTTTCGAGCGTTTTTACATCGAAACGACAAGCCATAATTGGGTGTGCCTCAGAAGCACAACAGAACTAAAAAAATCTCAATTAAATACCATGCGCTTATTTCGATTCGAATAACATTTAAGAGTGGTTACAAATGAACTAATTCTACTACTCAAGTACAGAATTGTAATTATTTTAGATATTAACAAATTATATATTACTACCACTCAAGATGTATTTATGTAAATAAGTTTATTCCATTTTTAATATGTTTTCATATTTAAACATTATACATATTTTTAAATAATTTTATTTATATAAAAAGAATAAATAATATCTCAAATATTATTAATTATATATTTTAAAATTTAAATAAAATATAAAAAATATATTTATTACTACCGCTCAACTTACGTCGAATTAACGGTCCGACAGTTTCAACTCGACCGATAACTTTTCGATTCGGCCATCGATTCGGCTTTTAAAATATCAGATTTTTTATCCCCACTTCCCCATTCTCAACCAAAAAACCCACTCCAATGATTAATAAAAAAACCTTCAACAACCAACCCCCATTATTCGTGTCATTATACCCCCATTTCCTCTCTATCTCTCTCTCTCTCTTTCTCTATTGAGAATGACAGTTTTATCAATTTCGGAAAAGTAAAAATAAAAAAAAGAAAAGGAAAAGGAGGATGGACAAGAAACACATGATACGGCAGTGAAGGAGGGATATTCCAAAATTGATGGGGGTGGTTTCTCCACTTTGCAGTGAGAACATGAGGATTGAGGAGGAGTCAACTGTTTAAATGTGGAGGAGAGTGGATAGAGTGGAGGGGTGGGTCACCCTCAACGCGGCTCGTTAGTGGATGTGGGTTGACCCAGCATTTTCAATCTTCTACCCTTCTAAAACCATACACTCTCACTCCTTTCTTTTTTTTTTTTTTTTTTTTTTTCTCTTCTCTCTGTGTTATTGCTTGGAACCCAGCATTTTCAATCTTCTACCCGTCTAAAACCATACACTCTCACCCTTTCTTTTTTTTCTTTATTTTTTATTTTTTTTATTTTTATTTTTTTTGTGTTATTGGGTGGTGTCAAATCATTGAGATTAATTAAAGTTTGTTCTACTGGAATCTCCCACCCGATTTCTAAAAAAATCCCCACCCATGATGAAGTCCGCCCATTTTCAATCCTCCTCCTCACCATCACTCCCCCATACCCATTTCCGTAATTCACTTCTTCATTTTTTAAAATAACTCCTATGACTAATCACACCGGAAGAGAAATTTTCTTGTTCTGATTGTCAAAGCCAGGCTGCATGATTCACGTACCTAGATGATACCTTGGTTCCTTTCTCATCGTTGTCTAACCGGAAGCTTTCTGAATAATTTTTTTGAAAAGAAGTATTAAAATCAAAATAATTACTAAAATAGTACGTAATGCCGCTCTCAGGGACATCGACAATTGACTAATCAAATATTCAAGAAATGCCAGTTAAATTAAAATTTCAGTTCTAATTATCGTCATTACGATAACTGTGATTCGAGCAATTTCAATCGCTCATATCCATAACAACGACATTTAAATATTTTAAGTCCAATTGTCGCCACGACAATATTCGACAATTTTAATTACCTCTCGCCTCATAACAACTGGGATTAACATTTTGGGTTCCTCACTATCACCGCATGAATAACGATATTTGATAATTCCAATTATCGTTGTTCATGACAACGACATTATACACTACTTTGATAATTATTTTAATTTTCAAACTAATTTAATAATTTTTTTCCCAAACAAATTATTTCCGTGTAAAACTCTTGTCAAACCCTTGGAATATATATATATCACACCGAAGATAATTTTTGGCTTTAGTCTTATTGTCAAAGTCTGTTGCTGCATGATTCACGTATGTAGCTGATAATAAGAAAGGGACAACAATAAGAAAGGGACAAATTATCATCTACGTACGTGAATCATGCAACAACAGACTTTGACGATAAGACTAAAGACAATATATATATATATATATATATATATATTATTCCATAAGCTGACAACAATAAAGCAAATGGACAAATTATCATTTACGTACGTGAATCATGTAGCAACAGACTTTGACGATAAGACTAAAGACAAATATATATATATATATATATATATATATATATATATATATATATATTTTGTCTTGCTTTTGTTGTTGTGCTTGCTATAGATGATTTACGCATTTGTCTATTTAACTCCTTAATTTATATATATATATATATATATATATATATATATATATATATATATATATATATATATATAATATTTGCATTCCGCTGCCTGACAAACAATGTTAAATGGACAAATTATCATTTACGCATTTAATCATGTAGCAAATGTACTTCTGAATGATAAGACTAAAGCACAAATAATATATATATATATATATATATATATATATATATATATATATATATATATATATATATATAGATGGTCAAGAAATAGAATTTTATTTTATTTTAAAAACTATATTTATTAACCTTATGAATATAGAAACGCCTTCTAGCTTTTAAATTAGTACCGACATATTTTGTATTTGGTTAATAACATTGATTTCTTTATTGTAAAAATAATGATTCCATCTTGCTGAATAACATCATTATATAGACATATGCCGCAAAACGTTACCAAAAATTTAAATATGTGAACTTTGATTTTAATTGTAAATGTAACCTTGAACAAGTGGAACCTAAATTCGAACCTCGAGATCGGATTAGGTGACGTCAAATGTCACTTGTTAAGTTTGGTTAGCAAAATAATTAGGAAAATTACTAAGAAAACCCTAAACATTCACGACTTTTGCATTTAAATCCTTGATTTTTTTTTTATTATCTTAAATATAATAATATAAATATAAAAAATAATAAAAAATAAAATATGTGGAGGTTTTTTTCTAAAAACATATCTACAAACTTAGGAAGCAAATTACAAATATTTTAGTTTTAAAAATGATTTCTATTTTTACAAATATCAATAACAATTTTCAAAACAATATTTTTCATAACAGTGTTAAAGAAAGCATATTATTTTGAAACTATTCTAAATAATTATTTCATGTGGAGCATAATTTTTAATAGACATGAACATAATACTAATCCTTGTAAAAACAGAAGCAAATGAATGGATGTAAAAAAAAAATCAGGCATAGGGGTCTGTCAAGTTTTCTTTTCTTTCCATGTGGGGCCCATGGTCAATGTTGGTGTGGAATGGTTTATAAAAGAATGCCTGGTATTCTCAGAAATTAAAAAAAACCAGAACTTGCAAGTCCAGAGTAAACTTGCTTTGTATTGAAGATGGGTGGAAATGGAAGGCCCTTTCAATATTTGATTGCTTTTGGGCTGCTTTTTCTCAGTTTCAAAGCTTGGGGGAGGGTGGGTGAAGCTAAAGTTGTATGCAAAGAGAGGGAGAGGGAAGCTCTTCTTCAGTTCAAAAGAGGTGTTGTGGATGATTTTGGAATGCTTTCTTCATGGGGGAATGGAGAAGACAAAAGGGATTGTTGCATTAATTGGAGAGGGGTGGAGTGTGACAACTACACGGGTCACGTGATCAGCCTTGATCTTCATGGAAAGCCTTACTATGATGTCCAAATTTTGGGAGGTAAGATAGGTCCTTCATTGGCTGAGTTGCAGCATTTGAAGCATTTGAACCTCAGCTACAATGATTTCAAAGGTAATTAATTAATTATATATAGTTATACCTGATCTCAGTAGAATCAGAATATATATAATTCTTTCTTTAATTTCCTAATTATTAACAGGAAGTCTTCCCGCTCAACTCGGAAATCTTTCCAACTTACAATCTCTTGATCTCGGCTATAACGATAGGTATCTGACCTGTGAGAATCTAGACTGGCTTTCTGGCCTTCCTTTGTTAACACACCTTGACTTGAGTTATGTTGATCTTAGTAAAGCAATCCATTGGCCACAAGCAATTGCTAAAATGCCTTCCGTAACTGAGTTACACTTGGGGGTTACTGGGCTTTCTTTGATTATTCCAACAACATCCATTTCCTATATTAATTCTTCCACTTCTTCACTTGCTGTGCTTGATCTGTCCTTCAATGCTCTCACTTCTTCAATGTACCCATGGTTGTTCAACTTCAATACCAGCCTTGTTCATCTTGACCTCAGTTATAATTGGCAAATAATCTGTGAAAACCTTGACTGGATTTCTCACCTTCCTTTGTTAACCCACCTTGACTTGACTTGGGTTAATCTCAGTAAAGCAATCCATTGGCCTCAAGCAATCACTAAAATGCCATCCCTAACTGAGTTATACTTGAGTGATACTCAGCTTCCTTGGAGTACTATTCCAACAATATCCATTTCCCATATTAATTCTTCTACTTCTCTTGCTGTGCTTGATCTCTCCTCCAATGGTCTCACTTCAGTATACCCATGGTTGTTCAACTTCAGTAGCTGCCTTGTTCATCTTGACCTCTCTTGTAATCATTTAGATGGTTCAATTCTGGATGTTCTTGCGAACATGGTTTGTCTTGAATCTCTTATTCTCAGAGACAATATAAACATGACCGGTGAAAATCTTGACTGGCTTTCCCACCTTCCTTTGTTAAAACAGCTTGATTTGAGTTATGTTATTCTTAGTAAAGCAATCCATTGGCCGCAAACAATTAATGTAATGCCTTCCCTAACTGAGTTATACTTGAGTGAATCTCAGCTCCCTTGGATTATTCCAACAATATCCATTTCCCATATTAATTCTTCTGATTCTCTTGCTGTGCTTGATCTCTCCTGGAATGGTCTCACTTTTTCAATATACCCATGGTTGTTCAACTTATTCAGTACCAGCAATCTGGTTCATCTTGACCTCTCTCATAATGATCTAAATGGTTCAATTCCGGATGCTTTTGGAAACATCAGTACTCTTGCATATCTTGATCTCTCTCATAATGATTTAAATCGTTCAATTCCGGATGCTTTTGGAAATATGACTACTCTGGCACATCTTGATCTCTCTTGGAATCAACTTGATGGTGAGATTCTGAAATCCTTGAGAGTTTTATGTAATTTACAAACATCACGTTCGTCTCAAGGCAATCTCACTGAACGATCGGGAAAAGATTTTCTGTCCTGCTCTAATGACATATTAGAGAATTTATATTTGTTGGGTAATCAGTTCACAGGGTCATTTCCCGATCTTTCTGGATTTTCAAAGTTGAAAGCATTAGATCTTGGATTCAATCAACTAAATGGAACTTTACCTGGAAGTATTGGACAACTACCTCAGCTTGAAGTGTTGTCCATTCCTTCAAATTCATTGCAAGGTACCGTCTCAGCAAATCACTTCTTTGGCCTCTTCAAATTGAAGTGCTTGGACTTATCTTTCAACTCCCTTACATTTAACATAACTGTTGATCAAGTTCCCCAGTTTCAAGCCGATGAAATACGGTTGGCCTCTTGCAAATTAGGCCCACGTTTTCCTAAATGGCTTCAAACTCAACAAATCTTGACAGAACTTGATATATCTGCTTCTGGAATTTCAGATGTCATTCCCAATTGGTTTTGGAATTTGACTTCAAACTTGAATTGGTTAAACATGTCCCACAATCACATCTCAGGCACTTTCCCCAATTCAACTTCATATTCATATTATGATTTGGGAATGGATATGAGTTCCAACAGTTTGGAAGGTTCAATACCTCAATCTGTTTTCAATGCTCAATGGTTGGATCTTTCCAACAACATGTTTTCAGGCTCCATTTCTTTATCATGCGAGATTACTAATCAGTTTAGTTGGGGTTTGTCCCATCTCGATTTATCAAGTAATCGATTATCGGGAGAACCACCCCAATGTTGGGAGCAGTGGACAGATTTAGTTGTTCTCAATTTGGCAAATAATAATTTTTCTGGAAAAATTAAAAATTCGATTGGCTCGTTACGTCAGATGCAAACATTGCATTTAAGTAACAATAGTTTTATTGGAGCATTGCCTTCATCCTTAAGGAACTGTAAAGATTTGCGTCTTATAGATGTGGGAACAAACAAATTGTCAGGGAGGATACCCGCATGGATAGGAGGAAGCCTGCCGCATTTGATTGTTTTCAACCTAAGATTTAATGAATTCATTGGAAGCATGCCTTTAAATCTTTGTCAATTAAAAAAGATTCAATTGTTGGACTTCTCTGGCAACAATCTATCAGGAAAGATACCAAAATGTCTACAAAATTTAACTGCCATGGCTAAAAAAAGAGTCATTACTTATCAGGAGTTATTTTACTCTTCAAGTGTACATTACTCTTCAAGTATACAAGCTTCATATGTTGATAATATGTTGGTTCAATGGAAAGGAAAAGATCGAGAATTCAAGAGAACTCTTGGTCTTATCAAGAGCATTGATTTTTCAAGCAACGAATTAAGCGGAGAAATTCCTATGGAAGTAACTGATTTGATAGGATTGGTGTCCTTGAACTTATCAAGAAACAATTTGATTGGACCAATCCCTACAACAATTGGTCAACTGAAATTATTGGATGTTCTTGATCTATCTCAAAATCAGCTTAATGGTAGAATTCCAGATAGCCTTTCTCAAATAGCTGATTTAAGTGTTTTAGATCTATCATATAACACCTTGTCCGGTACAATTCCATTAGGCACTCAATTACAAAGCTTTAATGCCATCGTATATGTGGGAAATCCTGGACTTTGTGGGCCACCTCTATTGAAAAAGTGTCGACAAGATGAATCTAGGGAAGTCTCCTTCACTAATCTTGGTAGTAAAAAGGAGGACATTCAAGATGATGAAAATAATATGGGGTTTTATGGGAGTATTGTTCTTGGATTCATCATTGGATTTTGGGGAGTTTGCGGTACTTTACTACTCAATAGTTCATGGAGATATGCCTATTTCCGATTCTTGAGCAAGGTAAAAGATTGGTTCTACGTGACAACAATAGTAAGTATGAATAAAATACGAAGGAGTCTCCAAAGATAAATGGTAAGACTTCTCAAATTCTCTCTTTAATTTTTGCGTGAAAATGTTTTACCTTGTATCCATAGCCAACAATTAAGAGTAAAAAATAGATACTTAATGCTACTACTCAAATTCCATTTCTATTAATTGACTAATTTTGCGAGGCAAGCTTAGGTTTTACAAATAGAAGCATCATTTAGATAAGCGTACATATATACAAGATCCTAATATGTTTGCTATAATAATTGCACATATTTAGCTTTCATTATGTAAAGATTAATATTGTGGTTCAAGGTTTATAGTTGAAGAATTATGATTAGTAGTATTTCTATTTCTATCTTGCTTCAACATACAATTTTTTCTTTCAAATGTTAAGTTAATTTGCTTAGTTGTCTTCAAATATTACTAGTACATTCAAAGTTCAATCATAAGAAAGATTTTAAAATCTTCCTTTTTATTAATCAAGTAGCTAGAGTAACTTCACAACCAAGAAAATTTTCCAAATTGACAATATTGTTTTATTTCATCATTACATTGCAGAACTTTGTTCGGGTTGCATCTCAAGGATTAGCAGGTGACATATATATACTTTCAGTGATGGGTGTATCTACGACGAGATAGGAGTGCATGCCTTAATGCAAAAGCTTGTCATCAAATAAATAATCGCGTCATGTATTAATATTTGAGTTTGTCTCTTTGATAGTTAGTGTGACTTTAAGTTTCTCGTGTCATCTTCAGTTTAGAACTTTTAAAAGATATTAACTTTTACTATATATATATATATATATATATATATATATATATTGTTGCTTTACAATTTATTTGTTATTTTTGTATGTATCCTGTAAGCAAGGCCTTAAATTCTTTTTCTTCTATATGGAAGGAATATCGGCCTTCCTAATATATATTAATGTGCCTGTTTTTGGGCAAATGCAATGTGATAATATATGCCCATTAGTCAGATTGCAGCCATCAATCATCTTCAGGGATGATGATGATGATGGAAACACCAATTATATGGAAATGTTGGAACGGTAAGCAAACTTTATAAGAAGTTTTCTTCCCTTCTCATGATTTCACTTGTTTTAAACCTCTGATTCAGTCAGTTCCCCATAACAAGTGTTTTTGTAGTGAATGGTCGATTCTTCTTTGTTGCCATATGCAGCATCACATGGAATATAGATCTGGAAAGAAGGGGAAGCGTTGTTTGTTTGCTTAAATAATTCAGAGGGAAGTATATTTTAATATTGTTTTGTAAACTCTTTGTCATGGTTGTAGACTTGGATTGCTTAAGAGTAAATTTAGAAACACTAAAATCACATCATGAAAATTTCAGAAAAGTTTTTATTTGTTAAGATCATATTCTATATCTAGGGAGATTGAATTTTTATTTATTTATTTTAAATAAGCCTGGGTTTGAAAAAGGAAAACTTGTGTTTAAGCCCATTAATTTGGATATAATTACAAATAAGACATAAAAAATGTAAAATATATGTATTAATACGGTTTTATAGAAAATATGATAGCACCTAAGCACTACCTTAATAATAAACTATAGGTATTATATTGACACTGTTTATTATGGTTTTACTTATGACATTAAGATAATACCTATAGTTTATTAAGATAGTACTTAGACACTATCATACCTAAAATACAATTATTTTCTATGAAACTATACTGAATCATGTTTTTGTATTATTTATGCATTATTTGTAATTATTCATAAATCAATGTGTTGAAACACAAGTTTCCCGAAAAACATGGCTATATGAAAATGGTTTGAAAAATATGATCAAATTGAGAAGAATTTTATGAAAGTATAATAAATTTGACTGATGTACTAGTATATGAAAATTTGGGAGCTATGTGAGAAGAATATGACTAAGGTATAAAAAAAAAATGTAATTATAATATAAAAATAAATTAACGTACGAAAAAAAATTGTGATGATTAATGTTGACTTCTCTTTTTTCAGGAGGGTTTGGGAGTGTATACAAGGGAAGTCTTTTAGATGGAACATTGGTCGCAGTGAAGAAGCTTGACAAGGTTCTGTCTTATGGGGAAGAAGGAATTCATAACTGAAGTAAACACCATTGGCTCTATGCATCATATGAACCTGGTTCGACTTTGCGGCTCTCACCGGTATGCATTTCATGGCCTAATACCAATCACCACTTTATATATTTTTAACTTCTTGTCATGGTGTTAGAATTTGGTGATTGATTCTTCACAGGCTTCTGGTCTCTGAGTTCATGAAAAACGGTTCCTTAGACAAGTGGATATTCCCCTCAAAGCATTCCTAGGACAGGCAGCTAGATTGGGGAACTTGTTTCCATATAGCCATTGCTACCGCACAAGGGATTGCTTATTTTCACGAGCAGTGCAGGAACCGGATAATACACTGCGATATCAAACCAGAAAACATTTTTCTAGATGAGAATTTCTGTCCAAAAGTTTCTGATTTTGGAGAAGCAAAGCTGATGGGCAGAGAGCATTCACATGTTGTCACTGGCTCCAGAATGGGTGAATAATCGGCCTATTACTGTAAAAGCAGATGTTTACAGTTACGAGATGCTTCTCCTGGAGATCGCTGGTGGCCGGAGAAATCGATCTGGACATTACTTTTGATGTAGAAGATTTCTTCCATCTTGACTGGGTTTTTAAGGTATAGATCAGTCTAAGTTTTCGAGAAAGAGGATTTCTGACAATAATTTTCTTTTCTATTATTCACAAAATCATGAACATATCTATTGTTACATCCTTACAAACAAGGAACTAATCAAACAGCTAAATACGGAAAATCAAATCACGACCTCTCAATCTCCTACCTAAAATACAGAAAAAGACATGCATGAATATTTACAACTAATATCCAGAAAAAAATAACATTCCAATATGTTTGATATTTTACTAACAAAAGTGTCAATTCCTCTAGGAAATGAGTAATGGGAGACAGGAGACTGAAGGGGGCAATGGAGGAAGAAGAGCTGGAAAGAGCTCTAAAAACTGGGTTTTGGTGTATTAAAGAAGAGGTTTTCATGAGGCGTTCAATGGGGGAAGTGGTGAAGATGTTGGAAGGGTCACTAGAAATCAACACACCCCCAATGCCACAGACATTATTGGAGCTCATGGAGGAAGGCTTATACAACGTATACAGAGCTATGAAGAGAGAGTTCAACCAGTCTAGTTTTTTCACCGTCAATAGTACTCATCCTTCATCAAGGGCTACATGATGTCACCTAGATAGCCAAGGAGAAATGGGTCAAATTTTGTTGCTGTCCCGGAATTTTATCCCCTTCATATGGCCAAGAAACCTAATTTTAACTGATCATCAATTGTCAGCATAGATAGTAATGGGGAATGAAATTAGTAGAGAATTTTGCATATATTATTTTTTTATTTTATTTTTTGACATGTAATCGTTTTGCAATTATAGTACATCGTTATAGTATTATGTTTTCATGAAGACTCGAACTTGGTCCATTTCCTATGCCTCGCTCAACCCTTTAATTATAGAGCCAAACCTCAATTGGCTTCCATATGTTATTTTTGGGAGTATACTCAACCAAGATATTTTCTTCAAACCATAGAACTTGCTTCTCAAGAAAACCTCTTTGGCCGAGAAAAACAAAGGCAAGATGGAAGAAGATATTGACCAAAAGATGTGTAGAATAACTCTTTTTGACTCATTCTAAAGTTTGAAATCTTTGACCCCTTGAAAAGAATCCAATCTCTTAAATTTTTATAAGTTAAATTCCATTAACATAAATAATATTTTGTTTACGATGTACCAAATTTTGTTAAAGACATACCAAATGTTAACAATGTACAAATATTTGTTAACGATGAATTAAATTTTGTAAAAGGTTTACCAATGGTTTTAAACACCATATTATGGTCAAGATTCTCCTCGAATAACTTCTTTAGGATATCTAAATACAAGATTATACCATAGGTCATAACATCACAAGAATTAGATGTACCAAATTTTGTTAATGAAGGTACTAAATTGTGTTAAAGATGTACCAAATTTTGTTAATGATGTGCCAAATTATGCTAAGGATATGCCAAAGTTTGTTGAGGATGTATTAAATTTTGTTAAACATTTTTAAAGAAATTAACTTTGTTCTAGTATATGTAATTCATTCAATAATTCTATTATAGTGTGTGTAAAATCATTTTTTTCCTCAAATGACATTAACATTAAAAAGCAAAAATTAAAACTCCTAGAAAACAAATTTTTGGGCACTGATGTATACTAATATAAATTTCCCAGAATTTGCTGATTGCACCACCCTAGGTGTCAGTGCCCACATGCACAAGAATGGGTTCCACGAAAAATCATAAATGGGCTGTCCAATCAATAGCAAAGGTCTCATAGACAGAGCAGAATGAAGCCCATATATAACAATTTATTTTTTTTGACAACTAAACACTTAGTTACTATTTAGTAAACAATCTTAAACACAAATATAAATTTCAACTTAATGCTTAGTGCTCTCATTTTTTCATTCACATTAGAAATCTATTTATGTCAGCGATCAAAGGAATCAATTAGAGATAAACACTTAGTAACTATTTAGTAAACAATCTTAAACACAAATATATATTTCAACTTAATGCTTAGTGCCTACAATCTCATTTTTTCATTCAAATTAGAAATCTATTTATATCAGCAGCAATCAGAGGAATCAATTAGACTGTATAAAGACAAAAATTAAGAGATGAGATTATACCTAAGGGAGTTTTGCATAATGATAAATTAAGTTGTATCACGTGTAAGAAAATACGATTAATCAAGTCATTTAATCATACTCAAGGTTTCAACATATGGTAAGAACTTTTTTGAAAACTTTTCCATGTGATTCATCTTTGGATAATTCTACTTACAAATTAAAAGTCCTAAAATCTAAAAAGACAAATCCAATCTCAATGTAGAATGCATATTTTTAAAGATTTTATAAGACAAGTAGGGTATGAAAAATGTGACTAAGGTACAAAAATGTAACCAGCATATGAGAAATTCTATCAAATATTACTGGCATGTTTGGTTATAATTTTTGAAAATTGTTTTTAGTTCTCAAAAACAAGGAGAACAAGGAAAACATGAAAAACATGTTTGGTTCTTTATTTTATTTTATTTTTGTTTTGAAAAGCTCAGAGAACACAAAAAATAATAAATTCAGATAACAAGAACAGTTTTTAAAAAACACCAAAACGATGTTCTCTGTGTTTTAAAAAACTATTTTCAAAAACAGAAATCAAACAACCCCTAAAGTACTAAGAATGTGATCAAGGTACCCAAATGTGATAAAAATATGTTAAGGCATGAAAATTGTGACTTAGGTACAAAAAAATGAAAATGTAATTTAAGTAGCAAAATATGGTAAAAACATAAAAAATTTGACTGTATGAAAATATAAGCAATTATAGAAAAATATGATTAAGTTAAGAAGAATTTGATCAAAGTATAACAAATATAATTGAGTATTTGTGATCTATGTAAAGAGAATGTAGCTAAGGTACAAAATTGTGATCTAAAAATGGCCTTAAGGTGCGAAAACCGTGATCAAAGCATTAAGGTTTATTATCTAGATATAAATTATATGATCAAGATAAGAAAAATATAATTAAAGTCTAAAGATTTTGATTAGAATATGAAAAATGCTATTAGGTTATATGGAACATGATTATAGTATAATTGTTTGCACCCAAATTGAAAATTTGGCCTGATCCAGTAATGGGTTAGGCTTAAGCCCAAGCCCATGAATAAAAGTCTACAAGAAAGAGCCACAGATCCATTTGTACAAGCCCATAAAAGAAATCCATAGGTATTTTTTTGAAAATTTAAAATTTTGTTAAAGTCAAACGAAGCATTATCAGAGGTGGTAGAGAAGTGCAGTAGTTATGTGCTGATGTGGAATATTATTAGGGAACAAATCTAGCTCCATGATAGAGACAATAAGAATTTCGAGGAATCAAGACTTCACAATGAGACGCCAAGCGAGTTCTTTGGCGAACAAAGCTCCTTTAATTTAACTCTGAAAGAAGCATTTAAGAAAGTGGAGAGAGTGGAGAAATACAAACTTGGACAGCAAGTATTCTACGTCTATAAAAGGAACAAAAGAAGATCAAACAAAGGACAACCAATCAACCAATCAACAAATAAATCAATCAACTCAATCGACTCAATGTCAATCTACTTTAGCAAATTCTAGCTTTTCATCAAGTTTTCAACAATCTCAGCAATTTCAACAAGCTTTCAATAATCTCAACAATTCCAGCACAAATTGCAACAAATTCAGCATTCTATTTCCTGGCTTTAGCTAAGTTTTTGGTAAATTTTCAATAGTTGTATTTCATTCATTCGTAGTGAAATCCAATAATTTCTTTAAAAATTCCAGTATTATGGTTGCAAATTCTATTCAAGTTTTCATCAATTTCAAAGACAATGTTGCTTTCACAATAAACTAATGTTTACTTCAAAGAATTCCAAAGATTCTCGCTGCAAGTCCTATTCAAGTTTATTAACTTTCAGCACCGTGTTATTCATTCATTCATAAGAAAATCTAACACTTTTCTTCGGCAATTAATTCCTATAATAGTTCCACCCGTACGTTTCCTACTTTGATTATGAGGAAATGTCAAGGGAACCAGGGAGCCTACATAGCCTGATTAGAAGTTTGATCTTACGAGCCATTCAGTTTGGAAATACTTTAATTTACTAGCACGCCCGCACAATTATTTTGTATGTTTCGTGTGAGATTAAAAAATCACAACATATTTTTGGCACACCTAGTGGGACCCGTCTTATTGAAACATCACCCGGTGGGACCCCTCACTTTGAAACATAGCTCGGTGGATCACATATTTGTGAAACATCATCTAGTGGATTCATTCTATGCAGAAGATGCCACCAAAATTGAGAAGTAAAACCATTTTGGAGTTTTAGGACTCAGTATTTGATGTTGTAGAACTAGCATAGGAAGAACTTGTTCCAGCCATGTGGAACAATTCGAAATAAATACAACATATTTTCTCCAAGAAGAATTTGCATCAGACAACCCATTTGGGCAAGAAGCGGGTATAGGTAATATAGATAATGATGATACTCATATTCCTAATGTTGTTGATTTTCAGGCAATGATTGAGAATCTATAGAGATTGAATGCGTTGGCTGGACAACGTTTTGATGAAAAAATGGTTTGCTCAAGTAGAGGCTAACTCTAAACAACTCAAAGTTATGTATGCAAAAACGAAAGCCATGTCGGAGTATGCACAAGCCTTGATAGATGAAGCTGATGAACATACTAGAAAAACATCAGAGCGAATTAAGGCTATTGCTGCATAGCGAGAAGAACAATCTCAAGTGCAAGAGACTATTCTGAAAGCAATCTCAAAGATGTCCGAACCATAGCGGTAAAAACTAACTTCTCGATTTATCAGGCAACGAGCTAATGAGTTCCAGAGACAATTATCTATTGAACTCGGGGGGCAGCTCCCCAAGAATTTTCAGGAAGCGGGTGGACCTCACCGCTCTCCTAAACAATTTGAAAATCGATATCTTCCTCCCCATAGGAGAAAAGATGGAAGTTCAAAAAATTCCAATGGAGAACGTTCTAATTCTGTTAGGACAACGACTCCTCAAAAGGCTTATGCTAACACAAACTTGTTACACAACTTGGAGTTTATAATGAGCCACTTCCTTTAGCTAGAGGCATGGGGGCACTATTTCACCACTCATAAGGGTAGGTATTAATAGAGGCTAGCAAATTCCTCAGCCTTTTATACAACCAACTCCACCACTACCAAATTTGGAGGCAATAAGGGAAATAGTACAGGAACTATATGGGCCTGGCCTTAGATAGGTTGGCCGCCCAAAATTCTAGCTATAAGCCATATCCAGAGGCAATAGATAGAGAGAATCCTTACCCAAAGGGGTATAGAATTATTGAATTCTCTTTTGTCTTTGGAGAAGATGGGTAGTCTACCTTGGAGCATGTGGCCAGATTCACAGTGTTGTGTGGGGAATTGGCCAACTATGAAATTTTCCCTTATCTTAAATTCAGGTTATTTCCTAACTCACATCAGAGCTCGCTTACTGTATGCAACATTGCCAAGAATTTATCAAGCGAGTCAAGGTGAATGAAGAGACGCCCACACACAATTCTTTAGAGCAGAACTTGAGATTTGCATAGCAAAATTATCAAGGGTAACCCAAAGGGGTGGAAAGTCAACAAAGTCATTTATTACTCATTTCAAAAGAATGAGGAATAGATGCAAAATCCATCTCCCAGAAACCGAGTTCGTGAAGATAGCCCAAAGGGGACTTGATATAGAGCTGAGAAAGAAATTTCAAGGTATGAAGTTCAGAGACTTTTATGAGCTTACTGCTAAGTAAAGAGTATGAATAATTACTCAGGGAAGAAAGTCAAAAGAGAAAGACCACCATGGGAACTTACTGCTAGGAGGTCAATTCTGAAGAAATTGCAGTAGCATCTCCTAAGTACAAGTTCCTTCATCTGTCCGCTACTGGTGAAGAAAACACCTGACTTATGGAAGGAGTCACATACCTCTAATACACAAGTACAATATACTTTTGATGTGGCAAAGACTGAGGAAATCTTTTATTTCCTTATGAAGGAGAAATTCATCACATTTCCTAAAGATCACCAGCTCCCCAATAAAGAGGAAATCAAGGGAAAAATATAATGTAAGTATCATAACTCGTGGAATCATGGTACAAATTCTTGTTGGAGTTTCAGGAATCTTATCCAAGACAAGATCAACATGGGAATACTGAAGTTCACTAAGAAAAAGGAGGCCATGGTCGTTGATGAAGACCCTTTCCAAACAATGGTTTTAATCAACATAGTTGCTACGGATCTAAGAGCAGTGCTGAATGAAAAAAAGGATGGGAGATTTTCTCCTAATGCCAGGATAAGAAAGGTATGGATTCCTAAACAATATCTGGTTCATAAGGATGATTTGGCAGTAAAAGGAAAAGTGTCTACAACTAGAGAAAAGGAAAAGAATGAAAGGTATTCATACCATTCAAAATAGGAAATCAAGAAGGAGAAACCCTCCAAAAAAAGAATGTTTCTCTAAAAGAGAGACATACTTTTCTAGAGGGAAAGGGCATGAACACTTCAAGGAGGAAAACACCTCTAAGGTTTGTTAGCCCTCCTCCAGTCCCACTTGGACAAAAGTGGCATGTGTTGCAGCATAAGAAATTTCCCCAAAAGCTCACCAGAGCTCAAAAGAGAAGGATGTAGAGACTAAGAGCTATGGAGAAGAGGAAGTTAATTGAAGAAATGCCACAGGAAAAGCCAAAAGAAGCAGATAATCTAAAAGAAGAAATGAAGATTACTCTAAAGAAAACCAAATTTGGAAGGAAGGCTACAGAAGATGATGAGTCTAGTTGCGAATCTTACGAAGAAATGGATTTGAGAACCATTCTGATAGGTACATTTCCTATTTCTTTGAAATGTTCTACTATTTCTCTAACTTTACCGTATTTTTTCATGTCAAAATAGATAGAGGAAAGCTTAGTAGAGGTAGAGAAAGAACATTTTCCAATAGAGGAAAAGCATAGTATGAGGGTAATCACCATTGACCCCTTTGAAGGAAGCAAAGCTTAGAAGGTGATACTGGAAAAGCCTACGATGGAGATGACAAGACACATAAGACCTCTCTATGTGAGAGCTCACTTTAATGGTAAACTAGTGTCCAAGGTATTGGTAGATAATGGATCAACAGTCAATGTGATGCCATTAAGAATGTTGAGAGCATTAGGAAGATGCATTGGTGATCTAATTGAAACAGAAGTGTCTATAGCAACTTTCACTAGAGAAATCTCTAAGACTCTAGGTGTACTCACTATAAACATCACTTTGGGTAGTCAGACTTCCTTATCATCTTTCTTTGTGATTAATTATACTACTAACTACAATGCTTTGCTAGGAAGAGACTAGATTCATGCCAATTGGTGTGTGTCGTCTCCTTTCACCAATTCTTACTATTTTGGGAAGGTGATGAAGCAGAGGTAGTATGGGCAGACAAACAACCTTTCATTGCAACTTTAGACTTTACGGAGGCTAGTTACTATGACTAAGAGTTTGGTCTAATAAAATTCAAAGGCAAGAAGAAGAATGGGACTCCAAAAGAAATATATATGGAGTCAAGAGATCCTAGTGAGATTCAAGACCAAGCTGCCAAACTTCTAAAGGCGACTACTATTGTGCCTTTCAGGCTGATAAAGTGGCCGATCATCTAGGAGATCGATGACTAAGTATTCTCATGTAGAGAATGCTGGGTCACGTACTGTGACATTCCGCTAAAAATGAAAAGCAAAGAGTTATTGAAAACGTCATGGTATATAGCCCAAGACATTATGGAGTCAAGTCATTTATGAAGACAAATCACATGAAGATGAGGAAGAAATTCAAATTGAAGATTTGAAGCAAGCTCCTCCTAAAATGGAAGACAACAAACATCAATTACATGATCCTATGGAAGAAGTCAACCTCGACACTGTAGAAGAGCCAAGGATTACTTACATCAGTTATCTCTTATCCACTAACTTAATTGAAGGAACAAATCATATTACTATTGAAGGAATTCAAAGATTGCTTCGCTTGGAATTATGATGAAATGCCGAATCGATAAATTTCAGGGGAATGACTTCCCATCAGGCCCGAATTCCATCCTTTCCAACAACCACCTAGAAGAATGTCTAAGGAAGTAGAGTAAAAGGTGAAAAAGGAAATTCAAAAACTCTTGAAGGCCCAATTCAACAGGCCTATAAGGTATGTTTAATGGTTAGCAAATATTGTTCTTGTGATGAAGAAAAATGGAAAACTTCGGGTATGTGTGGATTTTAGAGACTTAAATGTTGCTACTCCTAAGGACATGTATGTGATGTCTATTGTAGACATGTTAGTTGATTCTACTGCTAATAATGAATTGTTGTCCTTTATGGATGGTTTCTTTGGTTACAATCAGATTTTAATAGTAGTAGAAGATATACCTAAGATCGCCTTTAGATGTCTTGCCCCATAGGACATTTGAATGGTCATATGCCTGACTCAAAAAATGCAAGTGCAATCCTAATTGTGGCAATGAATTCCATTTTCCATGGCATGCTAGGCCACCACATGGAAGTATACATTGATGATATTGTGGTTAAATCTAAAAGAGCTAGTGAGCATGTAGATCATTTAAGGAAAAGCTTTGAGATGATGAGACATTATCAATTGAAGCTTAATCCACTCAAATGTGCATTTGGAGTTCGTGCTAGGGATTTTCTTGGATTCCTAGTTCACTAAAGAGGGATAGAAGTGGACCAAAACAAAGAAAAAACTATTGCTTTAGCCAATGCTCCACAAAACAAGAAAAAACTTCAAAAGTTCTTGGGTCAGGTAAATTATTTAAGAAGATTTATCTTTAACCTGGCAGGTAAAACCAAGGAATTCTCTAACTTGGTGAAGCTGAAAGATATGGAAGAGTTTAGGTGGGAGGAACGACATCAAGCAGTCTTTGACAAAAATCAAAGTGTAACTCTCTAAACCTCCTGTTTTAATGCCTCCTATACAAGGTCATCCACTTAAATCATACTTATTAGTCGCAAATGAGTCAATAGGTTGTCTTTTGGCACAAAACAATTCTCAAGGCCATGAGCAAGTTGTATATTATTTGAGTACGTAGGGTCTTGAATCCAACATAAACAAGATATACTTTGATTGAAAAATTATGTTTGGCCTTGTACTTTGCTTGTACTAAACTGAGACATTACATGATCAAGTCTCGAGTTTATGTGGTTTCTCAGACTAACCTTATGAAGTACATGCTTAATCACCCACCGACATGGAGGATCTAGAATACCCATCGCTTTGTCGTGACCACCCGCTTATTTTCCACAGAAATAAGTCAAGGGACAAGCATTAGAGATCCTACTGTAGCTAGTGGCGTAAGGTGTTCTAGTAATCGAGATTTTCAATTGGTACTCGCCACCAATGTGGGAGTATAAGTGCAATGGTTTTCTATTAACACCTTACTTTACTGCTACCATTCAATTGTTGGACTCCTTTGATAATGTGGAATTTGAACATATGCTTAGGGAATCAAACTGGGAGGCTAATGAGCTTACTCAAATAACCTCTAGTGTAAAAATGGGTGAAGAATTTACCTATAAGCTCATCATGATAAAGAAGAAGAATCACTCTTCAATTTTTGAAAATGGGGATCAACCTAAACATCTTTAACAATGACATGAATATTGCTGGAGATTAGAGAACAGAATTGAGAGAGTATTTAGAGAATCCAAACAAGAGGGTTCCCTATAGAACGAAGGCTCAAGGTCATAATTTTGTTCTACTAGAAGGAGAGTTATATCGAAAAGGATTTGATGGATTTTTACTCAAGTGCTTATCTTTTCCAAACACCATGGAAGTTATGAAGCATTGTCACACCCCGATTCCCGGTCTGACCCGATTGGCGGATCCGAACTGAGTTCGGGGCGCGAGCCTATATACTGGGACTCTTTACCGGGTTTTTTTTATTTATTTTTATTTATTTTTTTTATTTTTATAACAGAATCAAAATATCAGATACATATACAAAAGAACTACCATCGAAGTGGTGTCCATCAAAATCTATACACATATACTGAGTCCCATTTACATATACAAAAACTGTACTTTTACATTTACAAATCAGAGCGCGAGACATACATGTAGTGAACCCCTACTAGTGTGCTGACCCATAAGTATGCGGAAGTTTTCGGACGTCTTCTCCTATACCTACAAGAATTAAAAACCTGTGCTAAGTTTTACACTTAGTGGGAAACATATGTCTTATGCGTATACACATTTAAAGCATAAAACAATAACAGATATAAGAATTTTCATGCATTCATATAATGAACTTATACAATTACTTATGCTTATAAATGTAATTTATGCTTATTCTGGATCTCCCATTGGAGTTAGCGTATCCTATTACCCGTATCGTACTAGCGTAGCCAGTACGTACTTATTATCTTATACTTAATTTCTAACTTACACTTATAGCGTAATTTATTCTTATTCCGATCCCACGTAGACACATACTTATACTCCTATCTCCAGGGACACTTACTTCTATACTGCATTTCCTTGTATGCGATACTCCAGCTTATACATATACTTAGACTCCGGGAGGTAATTTATCCACATACCTCATACTTATACTTGTTCGCATCTCCGTAGGAGTTACGCAGCTTATGCTTATACTAAGGAGTTTACACTTTGTTCTGAGAAAACTGAGGTACTACAGGTATTACTTTAACGTATACCGATATTAAGTGGAACTTATTCTTATACCTAAGTACTAAGTACTAATGGGTTCAAATGTCCCAAAAGACACATACTTGTGCTTATATCAAACTTATATTTAATTAAAAGTACTCGTGAGGTACTACTAACTTATTCATAATGGAGTACTAGGTACTACTGAGTTTATCCTTATTTTGGAACTTATACTGAGGTCTATAGTAATTACGTAAATTAATCAAAACATGCAGGTATCCATAGGTACTGGGCGTAACTTATACTTATTCTTGTATTTCATCTATTCTGTATTACTGTTATTACACATTTATTTCTGATCTTATACTTGTCTTAATAAGAGCATATACTTATCTTACTGATCTTATACTTGTGTTATAGAACTTATTCTTTTGTATTTCTGATCTTATTCTTGTATTACTTGAGCATAAACATGCATTTTTGATCTTATACTTGTTTTACAAGAGCATATAATTTCTTATCTTAATGTATCTTATACTTGTATTACTCGAGCTTATACTTTTGTACAAAAGTATCTGTGAGGTACTACTGACTTATACTTAGCTTGCGTAACTTATAATTTCTTTATCGATACGAAAGTACCCGTATGTACTATAGAGATTTTACTTATACAAAAGTACTCATAGGTACTACACAGATTCACGATATGGAGGTACCCGTAGGTACTACTGGACTTATACTTATATTACAGAACTTATACTTATTTTACCGATACGGAAGTACCCGTAGATACTATAGAGATTTTACTTGGTAATGTAAGTACCAGAGGTACTACAGAGCAGACATGAGGTACCCGTAGGCAATGCCTCGATCTTTACCATATTCATTCTTACTTTAATTCTTTAGAAAGTCTTATCATATAATCAAGCCATCACCTGCACTAATCATAAGAAATGAGTAGGATGCAAGACAATAGGTACCAAGGTGCCAATACAATATTGAGGTGTCAGAAGATGAAAGCAGAGTGCCGAAGAATCAATAGAGTGCCGTAACACTAATCAGAGTGCAATCGGGCACTTGCCAGAGTGCTAAGAGCATCTAATCAGAGTACCGGCATCAATGTGGCGCCGAGCACTAATCGTATTTGGCACCGATCGAACGCCCACTCATTCATTTTTCTCCTAGTAATATACGATCATATACATCTTCGTAACTCATAATGTATCTTAATCATATTCTGTGTTCACGACATATTGCTTTTCATGTTTATGTTCATGTTTCAGTTCGTTTTCATATTTCATATGGCATTTCATATACTTGTACAGTATGATGCCTATGTATTCACACATCATTCATGTATTCTTGTCCCTCTATGAATCTATTCTACTTAGAAATTGGAATCATTCCAATTGGATCATCCAACCTAAAGTTATGGCATTTTCATGCCAAACTAGTCAATTTACCTATTTTACACTCGGGACAGTTTGAAATACCCATTTTCCAATGTCATGAATCCATTTTTTGACATTGGTTCTTTGTACTTATTTCGTTACAGCAGGGTTCTCCTTAACCGAATCACCCAAATCTGAAAAACTAACTTAAGTTATGTCCTAAACAACCGGGACTACTCTATGGTCAAAAACTGAAATAGAAATTGGCTTGAACATAGCCCCACTTTGAGTGAATTTTTGGGCCACATAGAATCAGAATTTGAAGGTACCTATTTCAGGATGTTTGGTTCTCCTTGAAGTCTATTTTAACCAGAAACTTGAATCACTCAAATCGGATAAGAAATGACCAAGTTATGGCCAAAATACGAACACTGGTCAAAATAGAAAAATAGAACACTTATGGTACCTGCATCACCGGTTTCAGACCTAAGACGTCTCGAGAATTGCCCAGAATGTGGGTTTTTCGTCCCTTTTTCCATATATTGCTACCCAAACCAACTCAATAATCAGTATACACCTCAAAACCCCTTCATATTCATCTTGTAAGCTCTATTATACTCAATTCATCTTTCAATACTTGTCTTTCTTCAAAAACCTTTCATGAATTACTTCCAAAACCACTCTAATATGGGTCATAACCCATACACAAACCAAACACAAGGATTAGTTAGGCTTGTTCAACTAAATCCATTACTTTTGCAACAATTGTTATGAACTCCCAAAGGAGACTATCGAGTATTTAACAGATGCAGAGTTACCTATTTTATCAGTCTGAAGGATCACCCACCAACCCATCAATCCACAAATTAGAACTACGATACGATAGGTGATCTGCTCCCATGGGAATCGATGCAAATTATGCGAGAACCCACGAATTATGATCAAATCAATATCACACCTTTGATCCCATCTTTATCTTTACACTCTATCGTTCTCTTATCCCGGTATGAGAGATATTTTTGATTTCTGCTATAATCTGTGCCACACTAAAACCCATTTTTGGGTTAAGTCTCTTTAATCAGCTTTTTAGTCCTCCATTTTCCTTATTTTTGCAAATCAACTTATGTTATTTCCACTTTGGCCTCTAATCTTTTCAATTCATGTCTTTTAGGCCCCTTTTTACAAATTACAATTTTGTCCTTAAGTATTGTACAATTTCAGGGTTTCTAAATTTCCATTTTTCGCATTTAATTTACGAAAAATTCAATTTATGCCTACAAAATACCCTAAACATGTTGAAAACGACTAGGGTATATTTCGGGGCGTTACAAGCAGGTCCATGAAGGAGTTTGTGGAGCCCATCAATCAGGAGTAAAGATGAGAAGGTTAATTAGAATACATGACTATTTCTGGTCAACCATTCTAAAAGACTGCATCACATACTCCAAAGGTTGTCAACAGTGCAAGAAATATGGAAGTATACAAAGGATTCTTGCTATTGAATTGCATTCAATAGTAAATCCATGGCCATTCAGAAGATGGGCCATGGACTTGATTGCGAAGATTCATCCAGCATCATCAAAAGGTCATAGTTTCATCCTAGTTGCTACATACTATTTCACTAAGTGGGTAGAGGCAGTACCATTAAAGAAAGTAGAACAAAAAGATGTGATTCAGTTCATCAAGGAGCGGATTATTCATAAGTTTGGGATTCCCTAGTCTATTACTACCTATCAAGGAACAATGTTAGGGAAGAGATGAATTACTTCGCTACGGATTATGGGATACAACTTATTAGATCAACTCCTTTCTATGCCCAAGCTAATGGATAAGCATAAGCATCCAACAAAGTGTTGATAGAGATCCTGGAGAAAATGCTAGAAGAGAATCCTAGAGATTGGAATATGATTTTATTAGAGACATTGTGGGCCTTCAGGACTTCCAAAAAAAGCTCTACAGGGGTGAGTGTTCGAAACAAGTCAAAAGCTTCAAAGAATTTTTCAAGAATCCATTCAAGATGATTCTTCAAAAAAATTGCACTCAGCAAAAGTTTCGAACAAACATCAAGGAAAATTTTCAATTTTTAACCATCAAAGAAAGCTAAGAAACCTTGGAAATCATCCAAAACAAGTTTCTTCTGAAAGAACTTCGAAATCAGAAACTCATTATCAAGGAAAGTAGGAAGAAAATTTAAGTCTTACTAGAGACCTTCCTTTTTATTATGAGCGACGGTCGAACTACCGCGAGAGATTGGTGGAAGAATCGTCCTTGAACTGGCATAACAATCCCGACTATGTGAATGTCATCCCAACTGACAATAGTGCGATCTAGAGGCGGCATCGTCGAGCGATGATAATACCAGCAGTCTTGATGGCGGCGTAGAGGTCCTCGGCGATGGCTTTTATTTATGGTGTCTGCAGCGTGGCGGGTATGTGGCAACGTGAGCAGGTGGGGCTTCAATTTCGGCTTCAACAACGTCGATTGGATATCACGATGTGATTCAATCTTTGGCAACTCTGACCCGGTGGTTCGATCGTAGGCTTCTCGATGTAATACTTGTCCATTTGGTGATATTTCTATGAGTAATCGACCCAGTGTCGTTCTCATTAAACGTGGTTGATTGCATTGAAGGCAGCAGGTATTTTGATGCGGTGATGGCAGTGAAGGGAGGAAGAAGGAGATAAAAAATGTAAAGTAAAAGGGTTTCCTTTATCCAAATAAGTGGGGGTTGTTTTAGAAAGAGAACATAAATTCTTTATGGGAAGGAAATAAGGAAATTCTAAGTTTCTTAGAGGAGAAGTCGGATGATTTTTCTTTGGAAAAACAATATCCTTTGGTGTAGGAAGAACACAAGTTGGAGGGTTTAAACAGTAGTGGCAGAACTTTTCTTGGGAGTTCATGTTGCTTCTTTATTAGTCAGACTTGGCGGATTCTTGTCGTTTGGAACTCATGGCATTTGGATTTTGGGTTTCATGATTTGAAATAAGCCCAAAAGAATATTTTTATGGGGCTTTAATACATACAATATGGCCCTTTATGCCTGATGTGATTAAATCTCCATGATGGGGTGATAAGGATAATAAAATTTGTAATTCCTAAGTTCCTCCCTCTTCATAGTAATTGACTCTGCAGTACTATGTGATCACAAAGATTCGGAATTTCTACAGAGGATGGGTTTTCTTCGTCTGAATGATTTGGTGAAATTGAGATTGGTGGAATTAAATTTGGATTTTTAAGGTTTATTAAAGCAGGGTTTTGGGTGTTCACGGCTAGGCTAAAACAAGAAAAAAATGTAAATAGAACCCGCATGAAGTGTTAGGCCTTTGGTTTAGGGTTTCAAGGTAACCACAGCAATGTCCCGAATTATTTTCCTTGTTAGGGAGCATGACATATAGTCGTTCTGTGAGCCCAGGATCTTTAGAACAGCTTTAAGCCCAAACCATAGTTTTCCTTTGGTATGCGCATTAAATGGGCATAAATGTACTAACCCGGTGAAAACACATCTCTAAACCTCGATGGCGCGGGAATAACTAGCTGACCTCAATGGATCTAGTGAAGTATCCAGTTGACTAGCTTGCCAAATACACATTAAAGGCGTGCCCCAGAGATTTTTAACCTAAGTGAGACGAGGTACAAACAACCATAATACGTGCGTTAAAAACGGGGAAGCGTGAGGACACCTCCACACCTGCCAATGCGAGTCACTCTTCCAGGGAGGGAAGGAGTCTGGCAGGAACATCCTCTGAGTTTTATGTCTCAGGGAGGAGTGTTTGGCAGAAAAATGGAAAGAAGAAAAAGGAAAGAGCATTTATGGAAGCGCAAAACTACTTTGCCATATCCGGGAAATTCAAATGCATTGATTTATCTGGCTTGAGACTTATATAGATGCTCAGTGTAAGGGAAGTTACAAAAAAACCAAAATCGGAAGGATTATTACGGTAAAATGGAAAAAAACCAGCAAGCAAGCCAGTGTAAGCATTGGCCGGAGCTGACGACGGGAGGAGCAGTCTTGGAGTTAGGAGCTGTCTGCGAGGAAGCTTTCACTGCGGTGGTGTTTTCTTCATTTGCTCTTCTTATGAATATTTGGTACACAATGTAGTTTGACTTGAATTACTTTGTGCTTGGATCATTTTTTTAACAGATTTTGAAGGCATAATTAGCTCATAGTGCAAAATTTACTTACAAAATGATCATTAAAATAGTAGGGACCTTAATGCTGCAAATCGGGTTAATTAGCATGATTAGTACACCTGGCCTCAAAACCTATCGTAGGACAATCTTGCTTTTGAAACTAATGCACCCCCTTCACATTGCTAGTCTCTTAGCAGTAAGAAATAAAAGAAAGAGCATCTACAGCGATAACAAAATTACGTTACAAAGGTTGCGAGTTCAAAGGTTGTAGATGATAACGTACCTAACCTAAGTAAGAATAATGAATTAATGCGTGTCCAATAACTATCCTTGAGAGAATGAAGGCCATGCAATTGAGTATTAAAGAGCTTCCTTCTTGGTGAATCAACGAAACTTCCACGAAAATCTAAGTGTTTTGTTTGATCGACTCTTCAATGACCATTATCAGCCCATCTCTCCCCGCGACTGCTTCTAACCACGACCTAGCATGCTAACCAACCTAAATAGATCGGACCCACCTCTTGGCTCTGAATTCTTTTGCGTTGTAAGTGCGATCTTTTGAAGACCAAACCTCTCACCAGTCCATGCGAGGATCTCTGAAGTGGCTCAAGCGATTAAGGCTTAGGGCGCAGTCATAAGGATCTTTCGGTAACTACGAGGTTTCACCGGGACTTGAATGATTTAGGACTTCAGCACCTCTGACTTGCTAGAAACTCACCGTCCACCCGGTATGCAGAGACACTAAGTCTGTGACTCAACGGAGTGAAGGTTTGGGCCTTAGACTAAAGGTTTTATCATATACCCCTCGGATAGTACTCGGGTTTCAAGTAGTGTTGCAATTTTTATTCTTTTTCTTTTCTTTTCTTTTCTTTTCTTTTCTTTTCTTTTACCGTTTTCTTCTTTTTCTTTTTCCACCGGTCCACCAACCTATTAAAGATGGTCAAACTAAAGGTAGGTTATGCAGTAAAAGGAGGTTGGTTTTGACCTATCATTGAAATCTAATGTGCTCTGTGTGTGGTTAGCTAAAGGTGGAAGAAAAAGGTCGAAATCATTCACTCAATATATATAACCAATCTAACATCAATGGAATTGGACAGTGCTTCAATTTTTCAAACCACAGGTTAGAGCAAAGAGCCGCAAAAATTTTTGTTGCAAAAGCAGACCCAAATTTTGAAAAAGTAAGCTATAAAAGTATAACGACTTTATAGAAGGGGACCCGGCAAACCCGAACATCACGAAATAGGCTTGCACAAAATAATAACAAAACATAAATACAAAATCCACTTCCTTTGCTAACTTCTCCCCCGACGACATACCAGTTGTATTAAAGAATAGGTTTGGATTGAGACAAGGAGGATATTTTTCATGACAGATCTTGATCATTGTGGACAGACCTCACAGAAACAATGATACACTATTAACTCAGTTTGAGTTAAACTCAAAGCAGTTGGAGGAAAGAAAAAAGTGACGGTTGGACATTTTAAAATACTTTGTAAAAATGTAAAAGTATTCTTTCACGTTATATTTGGTTCTACATCTCTAAACTTAAATACAGGCGTGAAAGCGGAGTTAGAGTTGAAAAGATATGACAGTGGGGTCAAACTGTGGACATGTAAAAATTTTAAACTAATTATGAAATTCATTGTGGCAAATGGCATTCATTCACGTTTCAGAAAGAACTATTTATCATGCAATAATGAAATTTTGATTTTTCAAATAAAATAATTAATAATTAAAAATAAAAATAAAAATAAAAACTTTTTTTTTAAAACGTTTTTTGAGAAAAAAAATTTTTATTTTATTTTTTTTAATTTTATTTTTAAAAGAACAAGTTTATATATATATATATATATATATATATATATATATATATATATATATATATATATATATATATATATATATAAATAATAATTTTTTTATTTTTATTTTTATATATAAAATAAAATAAATAAAACAAAAATAAAATAAAATAAAATAAAAAACAAATGCCTTGTATGTTTGTCACGTAGTGGATCAACATTGATTTATTGGAGTTTCGTAGCTAGCGAACTCCTTTGTTCTAGCGAAATTCTTGATTTGCATTTGTCTCACCAGATTTTCGCTAAGCTAAGCGAGAAATTTATTAACTAAGCGAAAATTCCATATATAGCGAAATTTTTGCATTTCGCTAGAATTACGAGAAATTTTAGCTATAATTGCGAAAAATTCTGCAACTTCTGCAACTAGCGATTTTCAATCCAGGGCTTCAAAATTTCTTGTGGCGCAAAAGTAGTGCAAGAAAAATTAAAACTTGCGGTAAAAATTAATCTAAAAGCATAAATTAACTTCATTAGAATAATCTAAAGAAAAATTAAAGAAATCAAAATAAAAATACGATAAAATAAAAACAAAACAAAACAAATTAAAACAAAAAAGTGGGGGAGCTTGAGAAATGTGGGGTTCGGGTTATCAGGCAGGGTGCTTGAACAACCAACATGCCATGCAGTATGGCGTGTATGCCTTTGATGTAGTGGCAAACTTATGCAGGCCACTAATCTCTTGAGTTTTGCATGGCAGGCAGTGATGGGTTGGACTTAGCTTTGGGAAGCAGGTGTTTGAGATGTTAGTTTTACTTTCCCAGTGTTAGCAATATGTACAGCCGGTGGGTTATAGGTGGCACAGGCGGTGGTCTGAGATTGACTTCATGGGGATTGGTTGAAGGATAGGTTCTTGGGGCTCTTCCCCTGTTTCATGTCCACTGCTCTTCTCAGTAAATGGGAAGGTTGCTTCCTTCTAATGGCTTCTCCCATAGGCGAGATAGGCATGATGGCAGTTTAAATCTTTCTACTAGGCCTTTTGTATTCATTTGTGACGGTGATCCTCCACCGTATTGTCACTCAATTTTCCCTGGATTTTCTTCCTCTTGGTGTTTCAAGCCCAGTGATGACTTTGAGATGGATTCTTGCGGGATGTCGATTTTGATCAATTTCACTCTGGAACACATCAAATTCCTTGTTCAGGGAGCTCTCCACTTTCTCAATTTCCTGATTAGCCTGAACATTCACTGCCTGATTATCCTCTATGAAATTATCCATTAGTTTGCTCAAATTCAAGATGGCTTGTTCAACGGGGGGATAAAGACTGGTGGTTATTCTTCTTGAAAATGGGGCATAATAAGAGGTCGGGAGGTGCATATTGTGGAGGGGTTTGGTTCCCGTAGGAATTTGTGTGATTCCCCCAACTATGGTTGTAAGTACTACCATATGGTGAACTCATCCATTGGTCTCTGTAGTCCCTCATGGACATGTATCCTCTAGAGTTCCCCTCCATAGGGTACTGACTGTATTGTTCTCCCTCTAAGTGTTCCATTTGGTTCAATTCAAGTTCAATCCAAGTTCTTGAGGGAGATTGACTTTAAGTAGCCTACCTTCTAAGTTTCTAATCCACTGAGAATGGATTCACATGGCAAGCAGAGTAACACGAAACAACACAAGCGATCCTGCTTTGCCTTTATTTTTTTTTTTTTATATGAAATGAAAGCAGAAATAAAATAAAATGACAGTAATAAAAATTCACCAAGCGTGATAGGGATCACAGGTGTTCCATGAAGTCATCATTAAGCTTAGGCACCATCCACGCGCGAAGCGCCCATTTGATTCGTGCACGATAGGGTGATCGGAATCAACAAAATTTATATTCCTAGTTCCTCCCTCTTTGTAGTAGTCAAGCTCTTTTAGTATAATGATCTAAGTCGAACCACGAGGGGATCGGTTTTCTTTGTACAAATGATTTGAGTGAAATGAAATTGGTGAATTAAATTTGGATTTTAGGTTTGGTAAGCGGGGTTTTGGGTGTTCAACGGCGAAGCTAAAACAAGAAAAAAAAAATGTAAATAGAACGCAAAGTGTTATGCCATGGTTTAGGTTTCAAGGTAGTAACCACATGTCCCAGAATTATTTTTCCTCGCGTTGAGAGCATGACATATAAATCATTTCATTGGGATCTTCATTGCTTTAAAAACTAAACCCTATGATTTCCCTTTTGAAACCTGCATTTAAATGGGCATAATGTGTCCCTATGGTGACATACAAAATGGGGACCCCGGCCGAGGGGACCCCGACCTTAGGCACCATCCCAGGCACGACGCCATTGATTAGCCCACAGGTAGGGTGATCGGAATCAACAAAGGTATATTCCTAAGTTCCTCCTCTTGCTGCGTGGTCCATTTACTATTGATATAAGCGGTCTAGGGTCGAACTGGGGATGGAGTTTTCTTCGTACAAATGATTTGAGTGAAATCAAAATTGGTGAATTAAATTTAGTTTTAAGTTTAAAGTAAAAGCAGGGGTTTTGAGTGCTTGTGAAGCTAAAACAAGAAAAAAAATGTAAAATAGAACCCCTTGAAGTGTTAGGCCACTGGTTTAGGGTTTCAAGGTAACCACATGTCCCCGGGTATTTTTCCTCGCGTTGGGGAGCATGACATATAGTCATTTCCCAAACCGGATCTTCATTTAGCTTTAAAAACTAAACCCTATGATTTTCCCTTTTGAAACATAGCATTAAATGGGCATAAATGTCTAACGGTGAAAACACATCTACAAACCCTACTCCACGATAACTAGCGAGAAACATTAAAGCGAGCCTCAATGGATCTAGTGAAAGTATCCATTGAACCCAAAAAACATAATGCATTAAGAGAGCATGCTTAAGAGATTTTAAGCCTAAGTGAGAAGCGGAACCTGAGCAACCATAAATCGTGCGTTAAAAGCAGGGAGGCAGTAGGTTACCTCCACACCCTAGCCAATGGCCGTCCTCTTCAGGAGGAAGAGGTCTAGCCGAACATCCTGCGAGGTTGTCATCCTCGGAGGAGTGTTTAGCAGCCGAAAAATGGAAGAAAGGAAAGAAAAGGAAAAGGAAAATTATGAGCACTCCCGCTTCTTGTATATCAGAAATTCAAGAATGCATTGATTTGTCTGGCGAGACTTATATAGATGCTCGGTGTGGGGAAGTTCAAAACCAAAATCGGAAGAAGGTTATTCACGAAATTAAAATGGAAAAAAAACCAAAAGCAAAGCGAAGCGAGGTGTAGCGTGGCGAGCAGGCGGCGGGAGGAGCAGTCTTTGGGTGGAACGGTGCTCGCGGGAGAAGCTCTGCGGAGTGGTGTTTTCTTACATTTTGCTCTTCTTTCTGATCTTTGATGCAATGTCGAGTTTGACGATTCTTTGTGCTTGGATCTCATTTCAACAATTTTGACATAATTAGCTATAAAAGCGCAAAATTTGCCACAAAATCGATCATTAAAATAGTAGGGACCTTAATGTGCAAATCGGGTTAATTAGCATGATTAGTACACGAAAAGCACTCAAAACCTATAATAAATAGGGTTCAAAATAGCACTTTTTGGGCACTAATCACAATGTTTGCAGGGGGCAATTGTTTGCACCCAAATTGGCTTATTTTTGATCCGGTAATGGGTTAGCTAAGCTCGACACATGGTCAAGGATTTACAAGAAGGGGCACAGATCCATTTATCTGAAGCCAATAGAAAGTCGGAGGTAATTTTGAAGTTTTTGAAAATTTTTGGAAGTCAAATGAAGCATTATTAGAGGTGGTAGAAAAGTGGAGCAATTATGTGTTATGGAATATTCTTGGGGACAAGTCTCCATGATGAAGACGTGGAAGGAGTGCCCAGGGATCAAGACTCCACTGATGGAGATGTGGAGGAGTTGAAACAGATTTCATAATGGAAAGACATGGGTATTACTTGAAAGTGGAGGGGTGAATACATACTTGGACAGCAAGTCTTCTACGTCTATAAAAGGAGCAGAAGAAGATCAAACAAAAGACAACCAATCAATATATCAATCAATCAACTCAATCGACTTAATGTCAATCTACTTCAACAAATCCTAGCTTTTCAACAAGCTTTCAACAATCTCAACATTTCAAGAAGCTTTCAACAATCTTAGTAATTTCAACAAGCTTTCAACAATCTTAACAATTTTAGCACAAATTGCAAGAATTTCAGCATTCTATTTCTTGACTTTAGCCAAATTTATGGCAAATTTACAACAATGTTATTTCATTCATTAAGTAGTAGAGTCAATATTTTCTACAGCAATTCCCGACATTTTTTGGTTTGCCAAATTTTATTGATTTTCTTCGATTTTCGATATTCTGCCTATTTTTATAGTGAGAATCCAATATTTACTTTAATATTCACATTTAATATTTTGAAGAATATCATAAAGTCTATTAACTTTTAGTGCATTCTTTGTTATTCGTAAGGAAATCGCATATCTTTATAAAACAATTCTGCCATCACATTTCCCCGCTCATTATTCTGACTGATTATAGAGCTGTAAGTATAAAGACTATGGCAGATGGGAGGTTCACCCAGATATTTGGTTTAGAAATCTTTAATTTTAAAGCAGCCCTCCAAAACATTTTGTATGTTTAAATTGTGAAATAAAAAAATCACCCCGATAATAATAAATATGATTAAGATATGAAAATAATATTAATGTATAAAAAATATGATCAAGATATCAAGATATTAAAATATGACATTTTTGACAAAAATATTTGGGTAAAAATTTCTGATTCAAATACAAATAATATGATTAAAATAAAAATTAAAGTATATAGAATGTAATTAACTAACTATGGTATAAAAAAATATGACAAAGATATTAAATTATGAAAATTAAAACTTACATAGGAATAGTGTAATGTGTTCACTTTATAAAATATGATTAAAAATTTCAGACACTAAAAATATTTAAAAAATAAATAAAAATAGTCGAACGTAAGTTTTGTATTTACATATTTAAGAGAACATGATATAAATGAACTACATATGCATTATAGATCATAGAATAAATTTTAAATTTCATCTTTTGACATGTAAGGTATCGATATATTTCTATGTACGTTTTGAGGTATATTCAATAAAACCTGTTTGATTCGCATTTTTTCACTGCATTTTATTATTTCGTTAATTCTTCTGATTCTATTTAAGCTCTCTTTAAACTAACCAGTTGAACTCATGAAAATTCTAATATTGATTATCAAGTCAGAAAGAGTACTAGTGAAGAAAATAAAAAAGAAATTTTTTAAAAATATTTGAAATTAATATATTATTTTCTACTTTTGTGTATAAAAAATTTTAAAATATAAAATTATATTTTATATTTATTTTATTATTTTTTATACTAAATAATATTAAGAAAAAGACTCAAGGTTCATTTAACTAGTCAAAAAGTCACCTTATCTTTGTGGTTTACATAATTTTTCTCTTCTCAAAGTCACATAGAAGATCGTTTTTCTCTTTGTTCTAATTGTCAAAGTCACTTGCTGCATGATTCACGTAGATCCTTTGGTCAAGGCTTCAACATGGCAAGTACTTTTTTGAAAATTATTTTCCATGTGATCTTTGGATAATTCTTCCTACAAAATCAAAGTCCTAAAATCTAGAAACGAAAAATAAATATCTTAATATAGGCGCAAATTTCTAAGATTTGTTGTTTAGAATAAATAACATTCATTATCTTATATGAGATCATGTACAAATTGACTGGAATGATAACATTCATTATTATATTTATACTAACAGGTCAAAAGCGAGGAATCAGCGTTGACACTGACATTGATTCCCACAGATAATAAGTTCTCTTCTAACCTAAGAACAGAACTTACTATGAAAAGAAGTTTTGGTTTGAGTTTATCAAAGAATTTACTGCTAATTGTTTGGGTATTCGCCTTCGGACAGTTGATTCGGGACGTTCTGCGTTAAGCTTCAAGATCTCACGCATCGTGAATTATCACAGGAAGCGACGTGAAGTAGCTAGAGCTTCCAGGAAGCGGCAGATTTATTTTAAGGATCGCCGTAGCTCAAAGGACTGACGTTTTAAGTATTTCATTAGTTTGGGGTTTGTTCTTGTAATAGTCTGATCCCCAACTGGTTCAACACTGGCGAGATCGCTCAAACTTAAAGCAGTTGTTCTTGAAAAAAGTTGGTTGTTGGAGAAAAAGTCTGGAGAAAATTTTGAAGAAGACTTTGTCAAAAACTTTTTTGTTTTACTTTTTATCTTCGAGAATACGGACAAATTTTTTAGATGCGTTGAGTAAAGAAAAGATTTAAAGAAGTAATAATAATAATAATAATAATAGCCAGTATATATATGTAATATATCTCTGTAATATATATTATATATATATATATACTCTCTTTCTCTTTCTCTCTCTCTCTCTTGCATGATGGACCTTTATTAGTTTTGGAGGAAAAAAAAAAATGTTTAATCCCTTTGGTTTTCTGCTTTTGTTAGGAAAAAATTTAAAGGGAAGGAAATGAAAAAGACAAAAAAGGAAAAAATAACAGTGGTTTTTCTTTTGGATACAGAAGTCTAGTTGTGAGGAAGTAACTTATCAACTTGGTTTGTTGGAAGAAGGATCTTTATAGTAAATAAAGCTCAGAAGGAGATGTGAAACTCAGTTCTGGTTAAGGCAGAGGCTTATCGATAGGCCACATGCTTTGTTGTGATGTTCTTGCGAGGAATATGATGGGAGAAAAGTCTTTTAAATTTAAAACATTATTCTCGCTTTGTGAGTTTGTGCTAATTCCTTTGTGGTCTTAGGAATTTGGAAACTACAAAGCAGAGTTAAATAAGTGGAAGCAGTTGTTTGAAACAGGGTTTTACCCCTTTGATCTCCCAGAATGCACATGCGATGTTAATTCCAATTATTCAGATGGTTTGGAATGAGATGATCAATTTTCTATATTAGCCTGAAATGGACAGCTGTTGATTTGCATGGTTCCCCTTTGCCACTCAGTGTAACCCTCTGCGGCTTCAACACTCGATGATTACCACCGGTTTACCACCTCTTTGTCTCCGGAAAAACGGAGGATGATGACTCAGGCTAAGATGTGGCAAAGATCTTCTGTTTGACCAGCAGATCTTGCAGAGACCCGGACTTCGAAACTCAAAGGAATGGCGCAGCCTCCAAGTTACCAGTGTTATGGACCGCTTTGCGACTTAATTACCGGCTTTGTAGAGCTTCCATTTACTGAATCTTCAGGCGATTCTCTATACAATGTGTATGCGAATCAACGCCTGAGGCTACTAGGTTCACTGGCCAGAATATACTTGAGGATGTTGCGGACCAAAAGTTCGGATTGTGGGCGATTCCTCAGATTAACAAACTAAGTGATTCAGATTGGCAGTGAATCAGTCAAAACTTCCGTATCCTCCATAGAATTCATCAGGGGAATGATATTAATGAAACTTTTCATTGCTTATTTTATTGTTGTGGCTTGCCTCCTGGCAGAAGGCTTTTAAAACTACCTCTGCCTAGAAAAAAGGAATGACATAAAATCCGTTGTCAAACTATGTCGAAGAAACGATAAAGGATACGAGAGGGAAGGAAATGACATAATCCCAATAGATAAAACTACTTTATGGGGTTCATATTTAAGTTCCAAGTTCAAAAAGGCAACAACAAAGGAAAAATTTTAATTTATGGTTCAAGGGGTGTTCCAAACGGGTTTCATGAAGTATTAAGCGTGACTCAGACTGAATCTCGATTGCAGGACTTGAAGAGAAACGACTCAAAGGCTAAATGGTTGTGACGTCTGCCAGGATTGTTTGGGAGCTGGCTTTCACTGCGTTGATCTACGAGAGACAGACTTCCCCGGTGGGATCAGATGAGGAATGGTGGATTGTGCTGGTTACCCGCCTTATATTTACGTCGGGTAAGTGCTCTCCATTCTTTGAACACAATTCGTTTGCGAAGAACGTTTTTCGCCGGAACTCTTGCACACCGGATATCGAAAGGGAAAGCTGAAGAGGATGATGCGAGGCTGACTTATGGGAAAGAAGTGACTCTAACAAATGTGTTACCAATATTGCCTAATCCGCAGAACTTGTTATCTGGTTTCATTTGCTGGACACTCGATTGGTTGGTGTTTGAGTGGAAAAAATTTGACTTCTCTATAAGGCGGATAATTATCTGGAAAGAGATTTGGTGGCATTATATGAAGCTTAATGCTGACTGACCTCATTAAGTGGAGAAATGAATAACAAGTTCTAACTATGTTCTTGAGATCATCAATCTAACATGTGGATGGACATGGTAATTATGATACATTAAATAATTCAATCAAGCCCAAATCTCTTCTAGCTTACCCAGATTGGTCTGAAACTACAGTGTGGAGCTTGTGTGGGAAGCAAAACCTTTGATCTTATTTACAAAAATCATGAAAGACTACGGACTATCTTGAAGGCAATCCATAGTGTTCTATAGCAGTTTGGAAGCTATTTAAACAGGTCAATTATAATCTTTTTATTCTTGCCTGTGGATTATTAACTACAAATCTATTATATGTACACTTCAAGGAAGTGAATGGGCGTGAAGTGCATTCTCTACAAAAGCGAAAATTTAGAATCAACAGCAGGAAAGGTCAAGGATCTTTGAGGTAATTAGTTGGAGAACCATAGATCAACCATTGTTGGAAGCCTTTTATTATCAACTGGATTATACACTGACCACAGCTTCTGTTCCTTGAAATCTTCGGGTAGGTGAGCAGGAAAAATACTCTAAAAGAAGCTAGGTATTGATTACAATCAAATACGATTACATTTACAAAAACGCACGGGAGAAGCCATTTATTATAATTACCTTCAGCTAAGATTTTCAAAAAAGCGAAAAGACTCCACTATGGGTTACTTGGAAAGTTGGAAGCTAGCCTACAAATACTGATTATGGGATCTTATTTAAATGGTTCTCCACAAGGTGAATGGGACTATTATGGTTGCATCTTCATTGATTTTTAGATTCTTTACCTCAGTTTACTAATTCCTGATCTAATATCCCGGATACCACGAACTTGATAATGGATCAAGATCCCATCATTCACTGGATCATGAAAACTATCTGGATCGGAAAGCTGGATCATCAACTAGACTGGAGACTATTCCTTGAAAATAGTCGGGATGTAGATCTTGGTGGAGGTAAAACCAGGCGCGGTAAAAGGCGGAAAAATCATTTGTTAATTTCTGACATACATGCTTTCGTAGAGACCACAAACCTAAGAAAGGCGGTGAACTCTGATCCCTGTGAAAGAAACCTGATAAAAGTGAAATTGATTCCTCCCACTGCCCGCCGCAGAATTAGTAGATCTTACCATCAGGTTGTAAACCTATATGGCGGATAATGGATTTCAAAGGAAACGGAGAAGTAGACGGATCAATAGACAAATCTGAGACAAGACTCGTGATCTCTGAGGCTCTGGTGGCGGGTACTGAATTGGCACAGCTTCGTATTCTCTGGGAATAAACTCCACTAGGATGAATTTTACAGTACACTAAAGTGTAGCGCCCCAAACCCTGAGGGGTCGTTGACTACCCGTCAACCCGCGAATACAATTGGATGTCGGGTTACCGGACGCCACTTTAGAAAATCGGGCGGGGAGTCTCTGCCTATTGGGAAGCTCTGCAATGTTACTAAGCAAACACATCCCAAGCGGTCAATATAATCCCTACCAGTAAAGCGACCACTTGGGCCCAATAACCATACTCATCATGATACAGCAACTATATCAATAGTTTCATGAAAGAGTTAATCATTCACTTTCTCCAGCATATTAAAGATTAGAGATTCTAATACATGTATGCAATCACAAAACTAAGCAGCAAGTAAGCTTTTCTTCAAACTCAGCCCTGGAAGAAGCTGATCTCACCGTCATCCATTGCGAAAATGTGTTCCTCGGCGAGGTGGAGTTAGTGCTCGATGGTGAGGATCACCCCTGGTGATACTCTCTAAGTACATACAAATATCAGGATAGCCACCATCAACGATGCATGAGTCATAGATATCCCCCTTTATCAACTCCTTCAGGATCCTCACGAGCTCTCTCCTTACTAAGCCATGTATGAGAAACATTAATTTCAAACAAAACTGACTGTGTAACATGTTTGTAGTCTACCCTCAGGTTGAAGTAATTGGTTGTAAGCGATGTTCTCAGCTGGTGGACTTCTACTCAGGGATATGTTCTGATCTCTAAACCAGTTGATTATTTATGTGGACTACCCTCTAATTCTATCAGATGGGACTTTATCTCAAGCAGTGTCTTACTGTATGGACTACTAAAGTCCTTCTTCTTCTTTTACGACCAGCCTCCGAGATGTTTTACGTTTGCAGTCTTTAAAGCAGTTCTACTAAACTCTTCTTTCCTATCTCAAAGATTTTGATTATATTAAATAAAAATTAAATTACATTCATTAACTCTATTCTTTATGATATATAACCATGCATATATTCACATAATTTAAATCACACAATCATGTTTATATAATTTCACGTTTCTTCACGAAATTAGCTCGCCATTATTATAACCAAACATTAATTAAATCACTCATCAAAAACCCATTTCTGCGAAAGATTCGTTTCACATACCTTATGAACGATAAAACCTAAGAGTTCTTGTTCCATCACTCGCCTCGTCGCCGGTTCACTTTGTGAACGAAATTCTCGACCAATTAGGCCTCATACATCAAAGCATACATTTTCACACAAATGCAAAGCGAACCCGAATCAGCCCGTGGTGGTCATGTTTGTCCACATGGGACCTAAATTTTCTAGTTCTTTGAACTGATCAAATATTTCAGCCCCTCTCCTTCTCAAACATTGTAAATACCTTAAAGCGAAGAATAAAAATCGAGTAGGGGAGAAGCCCTACACTCTACGGGTTTAATAAAACTCGCCAAATCCGATTATCAGAAGAAGCAGCCCTCTTAACATCAACGGTTCCTTCTTGTCCGTGTAAGCGGTTGGATCTGATGAAGAGTCCTTCTCTCTTCTATTTGAAAACTCCAGTACACCTCTTGGTTTTCCGTTTCCTTTCATTGGAAGAAGAAGATATGTGGCCTTTTGTCTTCTAGTTCATTTAATCATTCAGTAGTAATTCCTTTTCAGTTTTATTATTCATTCTCTAAACAGATCATTTAATATTTTCTACTCTATACCATATATTATAATTTTATTCTCATGATTTCAATGCATCTGAAAATCTATTCGCCTAAAACACGTTTCAAAAATATTTAACTTTTTATTATCAGGTCTAAGTACTAAATTACTGAATTGATTTAGAGCGGTTCTCAGCGATGGAAATCAGCGTTGTGTGAGGATCTGAAGAATACAAATTCAGATTTTTGCTTGAAATTAACAATTTTGTAAATAAAATTGATTTTACGCCAGAGTTGGATTTCTCGGATCTTGCGTTCTCCTCTAAAGATTTGTTCAGTGCAGGCGAATCCATAATCACTCCATACATGTACGGCGTTACTCTGTGAGACAGCCATCAGCTGATATAACGACTAAACTGCACATTCTTCTAACGGAGGGATTAATTGCCATGTGTCCTACACAGCTCTCCCGTTGACTCCCTATCTTTTTAGTGCCTAAACTCTACTTTAGCCTCAGGATATTGTTACCAAACACAAGTCAAATATAATAAATACACTGATTCATATGAAGAGGATCCATGGATCTCAACTTAATCTGCCCCATCACCCACTGAGAGTGGATCAGGTACATATTTCGAGACATGGGCGTTGAGGCCTGGCTGGACACGACATGCTGGGCGGTGGCATGGCTCGGTGCATGAAAGCAAGCCTGTCCTCTGAATTATCGAAGGCCCCAATGATCGGTAAACTGCGGACTGGCCATATCTGCAGGCTCACTGCCCAAGGAGGCGGATCTGCTGAATGGATTGGCGTGGCACATCGCGCTCAGCTCTTTAAACCGGCGGTGGAAGTGTTGTGTCATCAGCTCACCAACTCGGGTGTCTCAAATCAAATCGGACTGGAACCTGTTCAGGCTCCTCCACCTGGATCTAGCTTAGCGATGATCTCTGGGCCTTCTACTGCAGTCAGCTGATGGTTTAATCTGCTCTGCAAATCGCTGACTGTGTGGGTAGATTCCACCTGGGACAAGTCTCACTTACCTTACATTGGACCACCTTACTCACGGTGTGATCCTCTAACATATTATAAATCCGCTTATAGCCTTTCGCCACAAACTACCACTTTGGATACTGTAGCGTGCTTCTGAATTCCTGTGGTGTCGTGGAATGTCGACCTAGCATTAAATATCATGGACCATCCTAGATGCCGACTTAATAGTGTAAGTGACCGAGAGATTATCAAGATCAGGCAGCTCAGACTCTGTATATAACTTTAGTCTCAGTAGTAACACAATGCATTATTATTTTTCATCTGGATTACACCCAACTCTTCACGACCAACTGAGCCTCACCCATTTCTCAGTTCTAACTTTCTGGTCTTACGCAGATGTGATCCTCAAAGCCAATATTACCTCACAAGAAAGTGGTGAAGCTAAACCATTCATTCACCCACAGGGCTAAATACGTCTTCTTGGTGCTGACGCATGTCATCATCATATTACCAATCAGGATCCTGCAGCGATCATGGGATCACTCATCACTAAATCTAGGCTTCTCGGATCGAATCTTCATCTGGGAAGGAACATCATAAACTTCAGATATCAACTCAAGCCCAAATCAGAACCGTTGGATGTAACTAGACTGGACCAGTCACATTTGAAACATTCAACATCGACTAATCATCTCAGGCATCCATAATGATTTACTACTAAGGTCCACTACCATTCGATACTTGAAATACGATCGATCTCACATTTGTTTACACTGTTTATAAAAACTACTCATAACTAACAGAGACCTTATACTACCAGGCTTGTTAGTTTCCTGATGTACTAGTTTGGAAGACTGAAGCTATACCTCTCTTATCCCAGGCCAATTAGGTTTTTGTGTCAGTGACCTGGATCTATCTACAAGATGAATCAAGTCACTCATACTCGATCCATTTTAGTCTGAAAATAGTGTGGAGCTTGGAGGATCTTATATCTACAGACTGGAAGAAAATTTGAGTCTCTCTTTTCTGCTTCCGTATAAGGTGTTTCGATATCAGTCTCTCTTCATAGTTACGGTGCTTGATAACTGATTCTATCTCGACAGGCGAGAATCACACAATCACCTTTGAATGGACGCTATTGTTCTAGGATCTTTTGCCCCCTGACCAGTCACAGGAAACTCTGGTATCTTCGAGATTCTGGTGTTTCAGTCTCTGTTGTGGCACTGAGCCTGGGTGTACAGGCTAGCCTCCCAATCTCAGCTGCGTTGTCCCCGAAAATCCACCTGTTAAACTGGAGACTGCTTCTGAGACTTAAGTCTAAATGCACAGGTGAATCTCTGACAAAACATAAAGCGATCTCAGAAGTAGTCTCACTCTGCCTCCCACTCAAAAACTAGTGGAATTAAAATATCATCAGAGACTAAAATAAGTGATCAGATGGGGTTGGAACCTTACCAATAACATGGATCATGGATCTTCTGGCCGTTATTCGATCAAAGATTTCATTAAACTCGAAGATATCTGGCATCGCATATTGCGGATACCGCCTAACCTGGTGATGTAACGATGAATTCTACGAAGTAGACTGCTCCTCTCGGTTGGTCGAATAAATCATCTAATCCTGATGGCCGTGGAATTACGGTCTGCGCCACCTTGACACTAGATAATATCTCATTGGGTCTTTAACTGCCATAAATAAAACGGGACGCCATGGTGAAGTACCGATCAATCTGACCATATATGCTCATGGCCCCGGACTGCGAGTTCTGCTGACTCATTTGGTGCCATCTTGTGCGAGCCAGAGATAGGTGAAGTACCAGAGGTGTATTTCGATCTGCGAAGTCTACACCTGCAGAGGTTGTCCGATGTCTCAAAGCATGTTTTTACTGTTTACTGCCGGGGTGAATCCATTCTGATCTATCGATATTTACCGGGATTGTAACCACTTAACAACCAGCTTCTTCTGACACGTACTCTGCGTATGGGTGGAAAATCATGCCACGTTTACACGAATGCGAAAACACAGTAAAGGGCGGTAACCCTCAGCTCACGATTGTTAACATTACTGTAGCCCTGATTTGATCCGTCGGGTTTGGCGACCAGTTCGACTGTATCACGCGTAATCTGGGTCCATTGTGGGTGAGTCCACGAGGATCTCGACTTAGACCACGACATATATTCTGCTGCTCAAATCATGGGAGGGCTCACTTCAGAACCTCAGATCTGAGATTGTTTTTGTTCCACATATATTGAAACTGCTCTCTATTGGACAGCGACTGATCATTAATCAGGGTGTCGGAGGTAGTGTTGCCTCTGTACTTTCGATCAGCGAGCGTGTGCCCATCCACTACGGATCCCACTGATATTTGGAGGATGATCTTTAAACTCGGAGTTACTGGATCTGCATTATCTACACCGACTGTTCAGTAGTCGGCATGTCACCTCGATATCATCGGATCATTGATCGAGGAACAACGATGGTTACATGACCTTGTTACCAGTGGAATGATATGTCCCTCGTCTCGTCTGCCATCATCACGTTGTTATTGCCTTAGTTTAATTCGGGATCTCAAGAAGCATAGCACGCTTGGAGACTACTCACCTTGTGTGGAGTGTACCTTGAACTGTCTTGCATTTTATTGAATAAATACTGAAGGCAATCGATTCTGCCCAAAATGTTGTTTTCAACTTAATTTGGCATTTTAATTCATTTTAAAATTTGGCACCGAAAATTCTTGTCCTAGACACATATTAGTTGTTTGTGTATTTTGGTACAACCAATACCCAATTTTTTGGTGATGACATTGGCACCGTGGTTCCTGGCGAATCTCAAAATCATTTCGGGGCGATCTGTCGGCGATCGCAGCGATGAGTCTGCGGGATCTGGCGCGGCGACCGCGCTGCGAACGCGGCCTGCCCCGCCGCGCGCTCTGCACCTCTCACGCTGCGCGCGCCGCCTGCGCTGGCATGCCTTCTTGCTCCAGGCGCCACGCCTGCGCCATGCGCCAATATGGCTGCTGCTGCTATCGCCCGGCTCCGCCGCTGCGCCCATGCTGCTTCTTTTCGCAGCGCCACCCTGCGCTCTTCGCCGTGATTATTTATTTGTCGCGATCATGATATTTTCGTGCTGCGATACATTCTGACCATTTACTGAGGTTGTGTTTTATCTTTTATTACAATTCTTCCACAACCTGTTTAAATATATTGTTACCACTTCCTTTCTTTGAATACAGTTTACAAAACTATAAGTTATTACATTTATTCCTCCGGGCCGATACCTCTACATTTCTGATACATTTGCATTTATCTTTAATGATTTTCTATTACAAAATTGCAATTATTAAAGCGATTCCTATCAGTTACTTTAATTTCTTTGTTTTATATTTCATTTCTTTGGAAAAAATTAAAAAAATATTTGCCATTTTCATTTTTCTTTACTCCGAATAATTACAAAATTCTACTTCATTTTCTTGAGTTCACTTATACAAAGCCTTGAAATTATTTTCTATCACTTAATAATTTAAATTTATTTTCTTTGTTCTTTTTCAGTTTATAAACTAGTGATGTATTATTATTATTGTTTTTTCATTTAATTACGGAAAATGGTCAAAGGAATCTCACAAAAGCCTCTTTGGCCTACTTTAACCTAGTAATCAACCTCATATTTATTATAATTTGAATTCATTTATCAATAAACTAACTAATTCTAAAGCATTGCTTTCTTTATTCTCAACTTCAGTTTCTTCTGCTTTGCAAACTCAAAATATTTTCTAAAATATTTTCTAACACATCCATGTACTTAATCACCCGACACACATACAATCTCAACACATAAAACATGTCATGCACACCAAACACAAAACCATACACCAAGCATATGCAAACTCACATACGGTTCCTAGTTTTTTTGTTAGGTACGCTGAGTAATCTCATTGATGAGCTTAAAGTCATCTATTTTTTAGTCCATTTTACGTTTGATTTTAATGTAAAAGGAATAATTAAGATGCATAAATATTAAGAAACTCACCAAATTTTTTATTTGCGGGAGTATAAGAAAGAAGAAATGCGGTGGAAAAATCACGGCAAATGGTGGAAAAAAAATGCAAAGTGGGTGGCGGAATGGAAACAAATGGATTTGATTCATTGATGCGGTTTAGACACCTGATCAGTTATGAGGTCGCGACATCGGATAAGTGAAGGAAGTAAGCAGGCGGTCGCGACGAGATCACGGATAGCGGTGAAAGTTAACCCCGGAGCTGGGAATGATGCCATGACGGCATCGTGATGTCAGCGACGACATCGTGTTTATCCGCGACAAGGGTTGATGTCAGCGACCTGAATGAAATAGCGACAAAGATACGCCTTTGAAGCTTCAATATATTTGGAATGGCCCGAGTTAACTAAAAACGTGTCGCGCGGGGTAGAAGTAACGCGCGAAAGCAACCGGTGGAAGCCTCTGCGCCAGGTGATGTGACGAAGTTGAAGATTGGCGACATCATGAACGACTCGATTGAAGAGCACGAAAGACTTTTCAGCGTCACCTGCAGCCGTTACCATTCTCCGCAACCGGGAGAAGTGATGACTGGCTGGTAAATGCCGCGGCAAAGGATGATCAAAAACGCTGGAAGAAGTATCGATTCGAAGACAACGCCGAACTGCCGAACCGATCGTCATGAAACGATGAATCGATGTGCAACGCTGGACGGATGATGATGAAAAGTTCAGGTGCGACTCGACGCGGTAACTTGGGCTGGTCCACTTGGAAATCAATGAATGTATTGGATTCGGTTAGCGAGGCTCTGCCATCACTGGCTGAAGAAGGCGCGGCAGGCGTTTGCCACGGTGAAGGAGATCCCGGGTTGGCAGCTCTTCCACCTGCGCTGGTTTCTGCTGCTGCCGCAATGCGGGCGTGAGATCGTTCGTTTATCGTTCCCAGTTTCGTTTTCACTTACGGAGTTATGATGGATGACATAGTTTTGGAAGGCGGATCGAGGTGGACTCATACTAATGCTACGGAATATTTGAAGTAGTAATTTGATTATGATACTGGTTTCTGTCGATTATTCTCCCAAATCGAGAATCGTATGGTCTGTAACGATGGTGTTCGAACCAACTTATTGGGGTAAATATTAGTGAGAGCCTCTCATGGTTATTCTGACCCAATTTGATTGCATTGCCGGTTTTGGGTTTAGTCTTTGATGGAATATCGGTTCTTATACCGGTTCAAGATTTGTTTCATTGCTGCGGATTTCAGGTCCTGCGGGTGACAGAAAGGCATTCTGAGAAATTTAGAACACTCTTTGAAATTTCTACCTACCCCCTTCAGAATCTCATGGCTTTGCAGTTTGCCAGACCAATCTCACCTACTTGAAGCGAAAGGGTTGAGCAGTTATCATTTAAACAAAAGCAAAAGTTCCTCAGTGGATAGTGAGGCCAATCCGTGTTAGCTGAGATCTAATCAAGGAGAGGGTGTCCCAATTTACGGAAAAGTAACACGGAAGTTGTATATCCTTGCTTGGCCAGATAGCTTGGGAGCAAGGTTTACGATTAGTAAAATGGGTATGAAGTATTGCAAGAAAATACCCCGAGTTAGGAAAACCCTTTTAAAAGTAGTTATCTCATTCCCTGTCTTCGAAAGAATCAAGAAAAATTAGATAATGAAATGTGGAGTGTGGAGAGATCCAGCTGTACTACTAAACGCCTTGGACAGATTTTAAAACCTGAAATGATTAAGAAATTTATCGATGTTAACTTTCTGGGGAATTGATACTTCACTATAGCAGTATTCTTGATGGGTACTCTGAAAGATAACTATTCAGTGACCATTTATTTTCTTAAATATTCATTATTCTTTATTCTTTATATTCCAGATTATTTGATTGTTCATTCATTTTCCTTGTATTCGTATAATTTTCCAGCTCCTTAAGCTGGATCCCACTATCATTTTATGGTCCAAATAGTATGGAGATTGAGTAGTCAGGGTAGTTGATTTAAAATTCTTGAGATCTCTGTGGGATCGATATCGGACTAAATCATTTATTATGTCGGCTTTGTGCACTTAAATCACTGAATAAACCAAAGAATTGAAAATGAATTTACTCTGGAGATTTTGGTTTTATATAGTATAATGTCAACAAGTTTTTATGGCGCCGTTAACGAGTTAGTTAATAGTCCTTGGGTAATGGAGTTATAGCTTTTAACTAAAGTGTTTTAATTACGAAGTCATGAGTTTTTTGGCATTATTCAGAGGATGTTAATAGTCCTTTGATGTGGAAGTTCTAGCTTTTTCATAAAGATGTTTTTGTTGAAGTCTTTCACTTCAGCCTATGACTAGTGGTGATGTTTTCTTTACTCAAACTACCTTTAACCAAATTAACTAATCTCTAGGTTTCCTGTGCTAAGCGTAAGCCTGATGGTGATGGATTACTACTCGGCTCTGGTGTTAGGCTGGCTACCTGGCTACGATGCTAATTTGTGGCGCCACCCCAGCTTAGGATTAAGGTTGACTGCAGATCGGCCGCGAATACAAGTGGATGTCGGATTGCAGATGCCACTTTAGAAAATCAGTAATTCACCATATACGGGGAGCTCTGCCCAATGCTGCGTAAGAGCACATCCCAAGCAATCCAATATAATCCTGACATGGTAAAAAACGACCACTTGGGCCCAATAACCATTCTCATCATGATACAACAACTATATCCAATAGTTTCAAAAGAGTTAATCAATTCTCTTTTATACAACACATATATTAAAATTAGAGAATTCTAATACATGTATACAATCACAAAACCAAAGCCACAATCCGGCTTTTCTTCTAAACTCAGCCTCTAGGACGAGCCGTCTCCTCGTGCGCTCCCTGTACCTGAAAATATGTTCCCTCGACAAGGTGAGCTAATGCTCAGTAGTGGAATCACCCTAAGTGGGCTACTCTCCACCTAAGTGCATATGCAATGCTCCAAGATAAACACACATCCAAGCAAATGCATGATCCTACTTGAATGTCTAACTTATCAACTCTTTAAAACCCTCACAGCTCCCATACTAGCCCTTGCAGTATCATTCATAGATCTTACATTTATATTTGTATTGAACTCTACCCTCAGGATTTAAGTAGTGGGTATCTCCGATGTTATATTTGATGGACTACCTCGAGGACTCTATCAGTAGGCCGTCTCAAACGATTAATCTTTATATGTGGACTACCCTCAGATGTATATCAATTGGGCCGTCTCAGCGATTGATGTTTTTTGTATGGACTACCCTAGTCCATTTGTATTTTTTGGGCAACCTAGAGGATGATACATTTACCCAATTCTCCCTCCCAGGCGGTTCTCTGCCAAGCTTCCTCGCCTCCTCTACTCTAGGTGCTCGGTGCATATAAACCTATTGTGATGCATTTCAGCCTTTCACCTGCTTCCTTCAAATACCTTCATACATATATTCGCATAATTTAAATCTTACAATCTCTTATACCATTCACTTTACTACTAATTAATCTTTTGACTCATTATAAAACCTGAGCAATTTGAATTTAATCACTCAATAAAACACATTTTCACACGAAGATTGATTTTCGTGTCACTGTTCATATGAACAGTAAAACCCTACAGTTTACTGTTCCATCACTCATCAATCATCGGTTCACTTTGTGAACCCGAAATTCTCGGCCAATTCCGGCCTCATACACATTAAAGCATACATTTTCACACAAATGCACAAACTAGGAACCACGTCAGCCCGTGGGCGGTCACGATTCCATGGGTTTCTAATTTTCCTATCGGTTCTGCTTTGACGTTGGCGCCTATCCGCTCATTCAGCGCCAAACATTACGCATGCGCGAAAACCGAATCAATGAAGCAAAAACCCCACCCTCTCGGAGTTTGCTGCTCTAAATCAGGTGTCCACCACCATTCGCCCTCTCCACAGCAGCAGTTCTCACTCTGTCAGAAAGGCCAGCGAAGCGGTCGGATCTCTAGAAATTCTAGAGAGAAGGAGGTCCTTCTCTCTCTAACTTTTCAAAACTCCAGCCACTGCCTCTTTTCTGGTTTGCCTTTCACGTTTTTCTCGCTTTTCAATTTGAAGAAGAAGGCCACTATAGCCTTTTTTGTCTTCTAGTTCATTTAATCAAATTTCATTAATTAATTCCCTTCTTTCTCCAGTTTTGACATTCGGCACTATCTCGGTCTTCCATTTTCATCATTTTCTCTCATGCCATATGGCTGTGAGTACTGTTATATGTGATTTTAATTAGCATCGTGTTTAATACAGCAGGTCTCACCTAAAGCATTACTGTACTTCATTATCTAGGATTCTCCCGAATTTTCGTTACTGTATATTAGATTGTGATTCATATTAATCTGACACCAGTCATCAGATCAGAATGCAAATTACAGTTTGCAGGAAGTGCAATTTTGTAGTCAGATCTGAGTTTTCTGTTTCAGAGGTAGATTTCTCCGGACTTACAAAGATCTTAGAGATTCACATCTAGTGATTGCCAGGAACAGCCTTCTTAAATGATTAGATGAAGAGAATCTACCCTTTGGAACCTTTGGAGAGGTTCTTAGACAAAGCCAGAAGATCTGTAGATTCATTGAGAATCAACACCTTAGTTCAATAAATGCAAACTTATTGATATGAAAGATTCTGGCTAGCATTATCAACATCACATGGATTGAAAATCAGCCAGATACAGCAGATGTATCCCTGTAAAGATAGTGAACATGGCTTTATATTTACAATATCTTAAATAATGGAATAACATATAGTTAATGGTGGTAGTGATGATAAGATGATTACATCTACAGAACATATTGAATTCAGATTAAACCTTGAAAGACTATGGGACTTAACTGATCTTCTTTAGGAATAAATCAAAGGCATCATGGATACTCTTAAGTCGATTCACTGCTGTTGTGTAATCTGGAAGTTGATACACGGGATGAAATCATTTGTTCGGGCCTGATGGAATGCAAACTCCCCACTTTAGAGATAAAGGAAGGGGTGTTGCTCAAGTAGAAGCCTCAGTTAGAGTCTAATGTACTAATAGTTCTTGAAGATTGGACTTACACTTCTGGAGTTCAATAAATGAGTAATTACCAGGCAATCCGATGCCATTGGCAGATAAAGTATTAAAATACTTACGATTCACTTTCATTTATTCTATAAATTGCCACTGCGCAGAATCTCTTCATACTTGAAGGTTCGTTGTTAATTGGATATAATGCTAAGACTCAAAATCCTTTGGTAGTTATATCTTACTGCGGAGATCTGCGTGACTCAAATCACTCAGCAGGTAGTTTATACGGATCAATGATCAGGTTTGCTACTATGAACAAATCTGGAGAAAGAAAGTGAGGCCACTCATACTTCTAGAAGTTATTAAGTTGAACAAGCTGATGCCTCTTTCTTGTAGAAGATCAATCATTATTGGTGACTCAGCTTAGTATAACATATGACAGTTTGACTATATTCATTGGAGCTTGTTTCTGATAACGCAACTCTGCTGGGATTACTCCTGAATTATACTAAAATCTAAAAAATTATTCCCGGGATCATCTTGAGGTTCACTGAAGTTAGTTGAAAAGTCCTTGAAGGGAATGGGACTAAAGCCACTAAGTCATTCGATACAATGAATACCCAACTAGTAGCTAGAATCAGATCAGTTCAAGGTTAATAAATAGAACTTTGTTCCAATCCTTTGTGGGGATATTATCGTGTCCATTCCTATGATGAGCAGTGATGCTCATAAGAAGGTTTAAGCTATGGCACTAATGATCTCTAAGCATTGGCAGAAAATACTATAAACTACTCTTAATTCCCAGATCTTCTGCGATAAATGGACACCAGGAGGACGGTCAGACCTGATTCCCTATTCGGCTCTTTGCGAAGGAACCGGGCGCATAATCTCATGCCGTGGACTGCAAAGTGGAGGCTTGGAAATATGTTCAGGAGATTCATGGCAGATACTGTCGCCGTCACACACCAGTGTGGGAATGGTTCAAGGACATGTCACTGAGTTCGTAGAATTAACATGTACACACTAGGGAAGTTCGAAGGATACTTCTAACCTCTCCTATCGGGTTCTGAGTGATCTGCTCACTGGTCTTTTAGGATGCTGGTCTGAATGTCATTCATGGCTGCAGGATTATTGAATCGTGACATTCATTTATCATTGCCCTCTTAGGAATCAAAGGCGGTATTGGAACCATTGACATTCATTTATCATTTGCTCTGAGGAGATCAAAGTGGGAGGTCAGCGTTTGGCTTGCAAGCACATTGGACTCTGATATTCAAGGGTCTCACATTTGTATAAGGTGGAACTATATTCAAGAGGATTTTCTGGTTGAGTTTACAAGAAGTTCTTGTGTGGTGATGCCCTGGGTTGATTGGTCTTGAGAGCGAGTGCTGAATATTCAGGTACAGCATCTTTTGTTTTATCTGAAATGACGTGAAATTTAACCTAGAACTTGTCAGGGAGCGGCGGAATTTGTTTTAAGGAGAATTTATAGGCATCACAGGATTCTGTGGCATTTTCGATATTAGTGGTTTAGGTTTTATTCTATAATGATCTTTCTAGGATCCCACTTTCTCTATAAATCTTCATAACAGATCTAACACTTCACAAGATAATTAGTTATAAGAATTATAACTATTAATATTTGGATATAAGGAGGGAAATATTAAGTGGAATGGTTAAATGCCTAACTGATAAAGTATACCATAAAGTGGCTTTTTTGGATGCACTAGATCAAGATACAATTTTCATAAAAGCTATAAATGTTGAACAATATCGTTTGTAGACTATCCGTGGTATAAACTCAAATTTGGTAACTATGGTATTCGAGAATGAGTGCCATAACTCAGGCGATAAGAGATATATATCACTAACAATGGAACTAATCAAATAAGCGCAGCTAGCTGAGTGATATGAAATAATAAGATATTAGATCCATTTTTGTGCTTAACACTGATTGGATTCAGGGACTGTGAGACGTGGTTTTCGACACTCTTTACTGTTGTCGGGGTGGTTTCTGTGATTCACGTGGATGTGTGTTTTATCTTAATTCTTCTTGTTATCGGGATCAGCCTTTTATGATCAACTGGAGGCTTGGAAGATTCTTCTTGAATAAGATGTTTGGAACACCTGATTTGATCAATTCAAATATTAAAATTATGTTACTTTTATGGAAGAATCTGTAGTTCTTGGCTGAAGAAAGATCACAAATATGATAATCATTTATCAAATTAAATGAGCAGGAAACATTCTTTGGTTTATCTGTAAAATATTAAATATCTTTAAAAAATAAATTTATTTTAAGAAGATATTAAAATATATAATTACAAATTTAGGAGATGGTCTATTATGATGGATGATAATTGTTGGAGTTGGATTAAAGTTGGAGGAGCTAAACTTGAGCTCAGTTTTTGCCAAAATGTGAGAGAAAGAAAAAGGGAAGGAAAAGATCAGAAAAATAAAAATATGTTTTAGCTTAGCCGATTAATTCTATGTTTAACAATTCATTTAATTTATTCTCTTTATTAAAGTTAAGAAATTTAAATATATAGAGTGGTATGTTTGATTTTCTTATATTTTTCTAAATACAGGACTCAAATACAAATCATTTTCTTAAGTATTTTTCTTTCTATTCTTTCAGGTTTCAGTGATCTGCTAAGGAAAGAAAATGAAGAAAGGTTGGAGTGGAAAAGTGGAAGGAAAGAAGTTTCAGGAAATAAAAAATGAATTTAGATTTATAGATTAATCAGCCTTATATTTACTAAACTCTTTATTTTATTTATATCAATTCAACTAACTAAGGACTAAAGGAATTTAAAATCTCTGTGATTTTGAGTTATGTTTTGTCTTTGCTCTGAGTGAAACCAAATTTACCCAAATCATTTTTCTTTATTCATTTTTTGGTTATTAGTAGCACACTCTTGTAGGACCCAGAAAATTTCTGGAGAATGCGGGAAGAAGGGCAGATGGAGGGAATGGAGTTTGTTAAAGTGGGTTTAAACTTAACTAAATTAGTTTTATATGTTTTGGTCAAGCTCATTTATTTGTTTCTCTATTAAATGGGTTAAATTTATTCTAAAATTTAGGATTTTCATGCTGTACAGTTTGTTTAGTATTTGCTGGTGGAAACCAAACCTTGAAAATCATTTTCTATTGACGCACCCAGGTTCAAACTCTATTACGGGTTCATTGAGAGGTCTGGTAAGGTTTGCAAAAGTAATAATCAAAGCTTTAAAATATTGTTGGTTACCGGATGGGTTGAATCACAGTGAAAATAATCTTTAAAAATTTGGAATTTTTACATTTTATGACTCTAGACATTCTACTAACGCTCATGATTCCAGTATATAAATTCTCATATATTCTTTCTAGTTTAACTTCGCGCAGTTAATTGTAATATGAAAGTCAATCAGGATAAGCCTCCATTGAGACCTGAAAACAACAAGATTATATGAAACTAGAAGTAAAAAAATGAATTTGATTTAATAAGTTAATTGCATTCTGTTTTATAGACTCATTTTATTGGCTATTACTCTTTATACTATCTAATATGGGGTCAGACATGAAACTTTGATTCCACAGCTCTCTGAACATAACAGTGTTGAAGATAGATTTGAAATCTGAAGGCCCTTTCAATCTTCATTACCACTCTCTCTTTTGCAATATTTCATTACTGTGGAGTGGGTTGGATGACACTAGAAGAGGAAGGAGCAAGCTCTAATAATTTAAACAAGATTGTTGACTAGTTTTAGATTTCTTTCTTCATGGGTGGGAAGGAGACTAAAAGAGGTGTTGCCCAATGGAAGTTAGTATTTGGATATATTAGATAAATGATGACATTCTTTGAACCAAGTCTTTGTTCTGTATTCTTTGGATTTGGTTATAGAAATATTCTTGGTTTAGTTCTAAGTATTCTTTGAATTTTCTGATTCTAAAATAATTATTTAGGTTTTAGTTTAAATTTAACTATTTTCATTGAATGGGAATTAAGCAGCATTCAATGAATGAGCCTCTTCAGATTCTGCGTTTGGGACCAAAAATTGGCATTCTGAGTCAAATCTCTCCTCTACTACAGATCTTAGAGTTACTAAAAATACACCTCTTCGAGATCTTGATTTTAGTGACTTTAATCTTTATCAGTGACAAACAACCACATCATCCGGTTCATGGAATTGTGACTTCAAGGGTGCTTTATGGAGCCATTGACTTTCCCGTTTATCTGGATGATGCCAGGAATCACCCAAGCATGTGGAAGGCGGAATTTGTCTTGGAATTCTGAATTCACGAACTCAGTTGTTTCTTTCTTATTTATATTCCACCTCAGCTTGCTCTTGTAGTTTAATTTATTTTAGTTTTTCCAGACTATCATTATTTCAAGCATTATAATGTAATATTTATTGCATGTCAAACAATTTGGTTTATGCATTCAGGGTTCTACAACACAAGGAACTATTTGTTCTAACAAATCTTAGACAAACCCACAGACTCCACAAAGTTTATTTGTTTGGTTAGGTTGGACCTGGAAAAAAAGGAAGAGAACTCCTTTTGGTTTGGCCAACCAGCAGTTGGTTTTATTCCACGCCTAGTAGGAAAAATCATCTTACTTGGATCACTGTCTCAGTTGGGAGGTTCGAATCCACATTAGAAGATTGAGAGGGATCGTTCAGGAGTTATATGCTGCGATAATGATGTTTGAATCTCACTCTTACCGTCCCGATTCTTATGGATGAAATGAACTGGTGTGCTGGTGAATAAGCGATTTGGTTTGTTTGTGTGTGAGAAAAAAGGACCGAATGGTTTTTCAGGTTTGACAGTGACCTTCTTAACTGAAACATTTTTGTTTAATAAGGGAAAATGAGTGAAACTTTGAAATGACTGTTATCTGGGTTTATTGTTAGAGAAAACAAAACCTAACTAAGCTGGTTGTGGGTTGGGATAACCCAGTGAAAAGGAAGGAGGTTTTTCCTGTAAATGGAAGTTCTAATTTGAAACTTTGTTAGTTTATATTTGTGCTAATTGGACCTCTTAATAAAAAAAAATTATTTGGAGACAAGTTGGAAAGGAGTTCACGCTGGGGTTTTGGGAAAAAACTGTTTGGATGAAAGATGCAAACATTTTCTAACTGACTATTGATAGTTTGTTAGGTCACGATCTTGTTTAATTTTAAGAATTCTGACTAATTCTGGAAATCTTTATTGAAACCCAAGTTCAGTGATTTAGAAAATCTTATTATGTTTAGGACCGTCTCGAAGACTTTAGGATTACTAAGATCTATTACCTCAGAGACCTAAACCCAAACCTCATTCAGGATTCTATTTCGTTATGATTAATGGCCTCTGAATATTTTGGAAGGCTGATCACAGTTCATCCCGATATATGTTGAACACAAATGGTTAATAATACATTTACTTTTGGGATTGCAAGTGGTGACGACACAAATCTCGAAGCGGAAGGGTTCTTACGGATCAATGAATCAGGTTCTCTTTCTGGAACAAATGGGAAGAGTGAGGATATTCATAGCTATGGACATTCAGTTGTGAGGATGACCCTCCCAATATACATGTTAACAATGGATCAATACTGTGGTTGAGCTATAAAACAGTATATAATATGATCAAACCTATATCAGTATGAGCTTTATTCAAACTAAAAACTAACTCTAAGCGGGTTCTCTATATGGTCTGTAACGTCACGAGATACCTTCGGATCACATTATGGGTTAACGAGATTGGAGTTAAGTGGGAAGGAATGGGACTAGCCAATAAAAGATAGTGATTACTAATGGATTACATTCAGTGTTGAGTCAAGATCAGGTTCAGGGACTTTATTAAATTACAGAGAACTTTGTTCTGATCATATAAGGGATATTATCATTGTCCATTCTGTTAAACAGTGAGATTACTCATACAAGAGTTAACATACTGAATGATCTCAGCATTAGTGGAGAGTACTTTGACTCTCTAATTCTGGAGGATCCTACTAAGATGGAGGCAGGTAGCTTAGGAGGATTAGATGGAGCTGTTCCTGTCAGCTCTTCTTAGAACTAGGGCTGTCTCTACTAACCCAAAATGGTTTGTTTCAGAGTGGAAGCTGACTGTTTGGAGATTCTGTACAGTCTATATCATCCCCAAAGTAATGAATAGTTCAGGACATAGATGCTCTCTGTTGCTGATGGGAGGTAAACTCTTTCACAGGAGAGGTTCAAGAGAATTTTCTTCCCCCTCTTAGAAGTTTCAAGCGGACTACTTCTCACCATACCATCTTTTTATCATCAATTTAATTCATTATGGAAGTGTTAGTTCTGTGGATGAAATATCTGTGACAATGTAGATAATTCTTTATTCTTGATTACTAGTTAGTTACAGAATAATTATTGAGTTCAGTTAAGAATTGCCTCAGTGATCAGTTAATGACATTCAATAGACTAGACTATTTGGAACTCTAAACGGTGGGAAGTAAAGGTTCCCAACATTCAAAGGTCAAATCTCTCTCTATAAGGTCTTGAGAATTTCAAAAGCCACCAGTCTTTGAGTTTTTTAACTGTTTAAATCTTTACTAATTAAACTATTATGGGTTCTTTGGGTGTGTAAAGTCCTTTATTATTAATGACTGATTTATCGAATGAGGCATATGGATCGCTGTGAGCTGGTTATTCTGAAGTGAATTTAAAACTGATTCTTTATCCAACAGCTCTCTTCCCTCACTCTGTGTTTGTTCTTTAGTTTTGGATTATCCCCGACTATCTCTATATTATGCCTCTCAAACTCGCCCAGTTCTCCTTCTAGTTTCGCAAGGAGACAATTTGTTCTAACAAGAGGTGGGTGCTGTGACAGCAACCACACGAGTCAAATGATCATGCTTAATGTTCATGATTTAGCTTTGGGAGGTAAGATAGGTCCTCATTGGCAGAGTTGCATCATTTGAACCTCAGCTCGAATTTTTTTGAAGGTAATTAATTATATACATACATACATACCTACCTTATGAAATTAAATTCATGACAATATAATTCTCTATTTAATTTTCCAATTCTACAGGAAGTTTTCCCACTCAACTCGGAAATCTTTCCAACTTGCAATCCCTTGATCTTAGCGGTAATAATTTTGAAGGTAATTATATACATAATGTATACCCTAGGAAATTAAATTCATCAGTTTGTCTCAGCATAATATAATTACTATTTTATTTTCCAATTCTACAGGAAGTCTTCCCACTCAACTCGGAAATCTTTCCAACTTGAAATCCCTTGATCTCAGTTGGAATCATTTTGAAGGTAATTATATACATATTTATCTTGTGAAGATTCATTGATTTGGCTCAGCAGATTCAGAATATAATTCTTTCTTTAATTTCCCAAATTTACAGGAATTGTTCCCACTCAACTCGGAAATCTTTCCAACTTGCAATCCCTTTACTTGCAATCCTTTGATCTCAATTTTGAAGGTAAGATATGCTACAGACACACAATAATACACATATGTGTGTGTGTGTATATATATATATATATATATATATATATATATATATATATATATAATTCTCTATTAAGAATAAAATATAATTCTCTATTTAATATCCCAATTTTATAGGAATTGTTCTAACTGAAGTTGGAAATCTCCATGAAAATATAAATATGACATGTGAGAGCCTTGACTGGCTTTCTGGCCTTACTTTGTTAAGGGAGCTTGACTTGAGTGGGTTAATCTTAGTAAAGCAATCCATTGGCCATAAGCAATTAATAAAATACCTTCCCTAACTGAGTTATGCATTTGAGTAATACTATAGCTTCCTCCTATTATTAATCCAACATTAATATCCTATATTAGTTCTTCCACTTGTTCACTTGTTGTGCTTGGTCTCTCCCGTAATGATCTCACTTTTTCCATATACCCATGGTTGTTCAACTTATTCAGTACTAGCAGCCTTATTGTTCATCTTGATCTCTCTTATAATGAGCTACATGGTTCAATTCCTGATGCTTTTGGAAACATGACTACCCTGAAAAATGTTCATCTCTCTTTTAATCAACTTGAAGGCAAGACTCCAAAATCCTTGAGAGGTTTATGTAATTTACAGAGATTATACCTGTCTCACAACAATCTCTGTACTGGACTGTTGGAAAAAGAATTTCTAGCCTGCTCTAATAACACATGAGAGGTTTTGGATTTATCTGATAATCGGTTTAGAGGGACGTCATTTCCTCATATTTCTTGATTTTCACAGTTGAGAGGATTATATCTTGGATTCAATCAACTAAATGGAAGTTTACTTGAAAGTATTGGACAAATACCTTAACTTGAAGTGTTGTCCATTCCTTTAAATTCATTGCAAGGGACTGTGTCGGGAAATCACCTTTTTGGTGTCTCCAAACTGCTGGAGTTGGACTTATCTTTCAACTCCCTTACATTCAACATAAGCCCTTCTCCTGTTTCAATTCTTTGATATAAGGTTGGCCTCTTGCAGATTAAGCCTACATTTTCCTCATTGGCTTCACACTCAAAAGAATTTGAAGGAGCTTGATATCTCTACTTCTAAAATTTCAGGTGGCATTCCCAATTGGTTTAGGAATTCCACTCTAGATTTAGTTTGGTTAAACATTTCCAACAATCACATCTCAGGCACTTTGCCCAATTTAACTACCTATCCATCTATTTTAGGAATGGATATGAGTTCGAACTTCTTAGAAGGTTCAATACCACAATCTGTTTTCAATGCTGCATGGTTGGATCTCTCTAAGAACATGTTTTCAGACTCCATTTCTTTATCATGCGAGATTACTAATCACTCTATGTGGGCTTACTTTGTCCCATCTTGATCTGTCAAGTAATTGGTTGTCAAGAGAACTACCAAAATGTTGGGAGTAGTGGATAGGTTTAATTGTTCTCAATTTGGCAAATAATAATTTTTATGGGAAAATAAGAAATTCAATTGGCTTGTTACATCAAATGCAAACATTGCATTTATGTAACAATAATTTAATTGGGCCATTGCCTTCATCCTTAAAGAACTGCAGAGATTTGCATCTTATAGATGTGGGAAAAAACAAATTCTCAGGAAGAATACCCACATGGATAGGAGGAAACTTGTTAGATTTGATTGTTCTCAATCAGAGATCTAACGAATTCAACAAAAGCATACCTTTAAATCTTTGTCGACTAAAAAGGATTCAAATGTTAGACCTCTCTAGCAACAATATGACTGGAAAGATACCAAAGTGTTTGAAAAATTTAACTGCCATGGCTCATAAAGAAAGTTCAAGCATTACCTCTTTTAAAATATCTTTCAATAACTATATACTTCCTTCCTATGTTGATAATACATTGGTTCAATGGAAAGGAAAGGAATTAGAGTATGGAAAAACTCTAAGGTTCATCAAGAGCATTGATTTTTCAAGCAACATATTAACTGGAGAAATTCCTTTAGAAGTAATCAATTTGGTAGAATTGGTGTCATTGAACATATCAAGAAATAATTTAATTAGACCAATACCTGTAACAATTGGTCATTTGAAATCATTGACTTTTCAGACCATCGTTAAAATTAACTTCGTATGCACTCTCGACAGTTCACAAATATCGGTTCATGTTCTGTGACCTATCAAATAACACCTTATCAGGTAAATTTCCTTTTGGCACTCAATTACAAAGCTTTAGTGCCTCCACATATGAGGGAAATCTCACACTTTGTGGGCCACCTCTTTTGATAAAATGTTAGGAAGATGAACTTAGGGAAGTGCCTTTTACTAGTCTTAGTAGAAAAAAAGAGGATAATCAAGATGATGCAAATGATATATGGTTCTATGGAAGCATTGCTCTTGGATCCATCATCGGATTTTGGGGAGTTTGCAGCACTTTACTATTCAATACTTCATGGAGATATGCCTATTTTCTGTTCTTGAGTTAGATAAAAAATTGGTTGTATGTGAAAACAGTAGTAAGCATGAATAGAATACGAAGGAGCCTTCAAAGTTGAATGGCAAGACTTCTCAAATTCTCTCTTTAGTTTTCAACAAAACATGTGTTATCTTATATTTATCAGCCAACAATGAAGAAACTTAGAGGAAAACTTTCTTCAACTACTAAAATCTTTCTTTTATTATTTGATTGACCTTCCACAATATGGAGGAAAACTTAGATATTACAAATAGAAGTATTCCTTTTAATAAGCATGCCTAGAAGATTTTTATATCCTTATTATGATAGTTGTGTATATGTAGCCTTCGTTATGTAAGGATTAGTTCTATGGGTTGAGGATCATAGCTGAAGAATTATGATTATCAATAATTTTATTTCTACCTTGCTTTCAACTTACACTTTTTTCTTTTAGGTGTCAAGTTAGTTTTTTTTAGTTGTCTTCTGATGGTGCTTTTTCTATGTGATTCGGGTCGGATCTTCCTCAGGTCACCACTGACTCATTTGGCCGAACTCATAAACTAACCCAGACCGAAAGGATGGTCTCGCGAGGGTGCGCACTCACTCTCCATGCCTAAGTCAGCTTTCTTTTCAGTTGAAAGAGCAAATCTAACCGTGGATGGCGTATGATCGCGACTGCGGGTAGAAACGTGGCCTGCATTTATAAGGAGAAATTGTGGTTACTTTCCATGTTAGACAAAGGATACTGCATCTCTCCCATTGGGTGAGGAGTTTCCTTTCCTTATCAGGCGGATTGACCGTTAAGGATAATGGAGGAGCCGTGATCATGAAAGCATTCTTCTTCCTAATCCGTGGGCGTGATCATGGAGACTGGCATTTTTCCTTTCGTGATGAGTTTCTCAGCCGCTTTATATTGCTCGACATTACCCAAGAGTGGTCAACTCAGTCGGGGCCCGTATACTTTGGCATGGGTAGGATCTCATTGTGGGCCGAACTTCTTGGTTGGGTTTGTGCCCCAACTCCCTTCATAAGGTAGGAGATGTCAAGTTGTCTGGTGGTTCCTGGTTATGCTCGGCTCATACTGTTTTCTACCCCCATCGCGGCGCCCAAATTCTTGGTCATACAAGATTGTGCAAGGGTCGGCTTGTTTCTTGGACGGCTATGTACTTCTTCCACGCATATCCATGGATGGTTTGATGTGGCTTTATCACCGTCACCTTGTGATAATGATGGCGCTCTTTCAGCCGCGCTCCGCTGATCGTTGCTTCTCATATCTTTAGAAACATTCCTTATCGCCTCTTTTCCACTTTTTTTCTGGTTTGGAAGCTGCCTTTGTTTAGCCGTAACTACTTGTGTGCTTTCATGTCTCTATCTCCTTAAATGCTTTTCCCGCTTCCTTCTTAGTTAGGTGCTGCCTTTCTTTCTTCTTCGCTTGTTTTTCTTCTTTGTTTTGAATTTAGGGCGTGTCAGGGTCAGGTCCCGCCTCTCGGCCATTTTATTCGTTCCTTTCTCCGCCGCTAACTGCGTGCTTTCCGGGCCCTTGTCTCGGGAGGCTCAGACAGAGGGAAGCGCCTACTGAGGATCTCTAAGTCCGAGCGAATTTTGGGCGTCGGGCTTGGCAATCCCGCCGTTGTGGTCGGGCCGAGGTCCTTCCAAGGTTGCCTTCCTCCGTGCAAGGGCAAGGAGAAGATTAGAAAGATTAGGTATCCTATGGTTCGAACATCCGAGGTTTCGTGAGGCACGCTGATGTCGTGGCCCTAGTCGGCTGATCCTTCGCTTGCCAAAACTTTTGGTTACTCGTTATGACCTCCTTCCGGGTCCGACTCGTGTCCTGATCTTCTTACATCTTATGTTGTTCCCGTTCCTAAGATGGTCTGTTCTTTTTAGGCGGCCTTTAAGAATGTACCTCAATTTCTTACACCCTTCATAAAAACACCCAACATTTCAATATGCCCGCCCTAGCCTCTCCCACTTTCAGCGCCTTGGTCGACCTTCTAGTTTTTTTCAAGGATAAGGGCCTCGGGGTCCTTAGTATAGCTTTGCCGCTGGTTTTCTTCAGAGAGAAAGAGGCCTCAAAAGGCTTCTCAGAGGGCTTGCCGGCCACCGCACCTATCATTTCGACCTCCCTTTTCCCATAAGCATCGGGTAAGAGCTTTACTTTGTCGGGGTTGACATTAGGAATACAACCCTACCGATCAAGACGATAATGGGACTCCGGCGCATGGGACTCCGCCCGAGAACCTTCGAGTTTTCTCAGAGTATGTTAGTGGAGTAAACTTTAGAGGTCATGTCATGCTCCCGACTCGCTTTTGTCACTTTTGTGCATTCGTCCCAACCTACTCTCGAGGACAGGAAGTACAACGTCAATGCAAGTGTCGCCTCGGCGCATTTCGATCCGATCAAGCTCCGACCTTCCTAGCCTTCGTGTGTGGAGCCCTTCCTTGCCCCCTCACTCGACATCTCCTCCCTTTGCCATGGAAACTTCCTGTGGGCCTCTTGTCAGAAGCCAACTCTGGGAGAACCTCGGCTCGTGTCGAGTCAGCCGGGCGAAGAAGATGAAGAGTAGCTAGTCAGGATCCTCCCAAGAGCAGCCTGTGCCTCGAGGCAAGGTCTCGGTCGGAGATCCGACTGCCGTCAAGGCCCAAGTTTAGCAAGGGGCGCATCACCCCTCGCCCGAGGGTCCAAGGTGGCGAGTGCACCAAGGTCGCTTATCCTCCGCCACAGGTCAAGGGTTCTTCGAACGGCCGCCCGAGCCTCCGAAAGTCTTTTCCTATCTCTCGTCTGGAGCCCTTCAACAAGAAAATCTCTCGCTCCCTTCCAACACTCCGGGAGATGGGGATGATCGCTTTGAAGTTGAGGGGGGTGAGGACTCGCTACTCACCTATGCGGAGCTCGCCGCCGGGGCCGTTTCATCTATCCTTCGAGACTCTGATCTCAAGAAAGTGGAAGCCTTGTGAGTTGAGGAGGCTCTGGCCTTGTCCCTCAAGGGGACCGTCTTTGTATGTCTGAGTGTCTTCTTTTATTCGTCGTGTTATTGTGTTAATGTTATTTGCTAACTCCATCTTATTCCTCGCACGACTCTTACTCTATATAAAGGACTCGGGCGAGGAGGGCCGCCGACCGAGAGCCCGCTTGCTACAAGTGAGGGCACGAGCCAAGGTCACCTCTCGACTTCTGAGAGGGCCGAACTGCGAGCTCAGATACAAAGCTTAACTGATGATGTTTTGGGGTATAAATCTGATCTGAAGCACACCTCGACCGCAAGGGCTAGAGCTGAAGACAGAGAAAAGAAGGTCGTAGAGGGCCTAAGGTTTGTCGAGGATGAGCTGCGGGTGGTTAAGGAAGAGTTCCAGGCTGTTAGGGAAGAACTATGCACCAAAGAAGCGGCGTTGGATTGGGCCCGCCGAGAGGCTTATGAAGCTGAGAGCTTCGTGGAGCGCTTGGCCGAGGAGTGCAACGCGTTACGCGGGGACTTCTAGAGGCGGGAGGCTATGATCAGCCAGAGGGATGGAGTAATAGCAGAACTAAGGGATGAGGCCTGCACCTTATGGGCCTCCGGATGGCTTGCTTTCCGACGCAGAAGCCGCTAAGGCTTCCGGCCTGACTTCAATCTCTGCCCTGATGAAGAGGAGGCGGAAGAATCCGTTTCTGAAGGCGAGGCCGATCCCGAGGTGTTTTCTGATACTCCCAGCTCAGCTCCTCTCCCTGGCAAAGCTGAGATTCCTGCTGAGGCTGGCTCCACCCCCCCCGCCCGCCAGGGTCGCCTTCCGACCAGACGGCCGAGGCTCGCACCACCGAGGTCAGCCGAGCTCTACCCCCAACATTTAGGCCCCTTTGAATAATCTTTTCTCATTCTGGCTAATTTTGAGTTCTAAACCTCAGACATCTGTAATGCTGATATCGGTTTGTTGTTCAATGGATATCCGTCTTTCTACCTCCTTGGTATTTAGTTTTTTTTTGTGACCTGTGTTGAGAGGTTTCTTGGTTATCCAATCTTTAATGGCAAAATTCTACAGGCTAAGGTCTTGATCGGTCGACCACTCGTGCTTTCCATCAAACCGAGCCGCTGGCTCTTGATTGCTAGGCTCTTTAGGCCGCAGTTCCTAAGAACTGAGCTGCATGACCCCTTTGACACTGATCTACGTGGCCCTTTTGAAATTGAGCTACATGGCTCCTTGGTTATTGGGCCTTCTGGGCTGTTAGGTTCTTTAAGAACTGAGCTGCATGGCCCCTTTGAAACTGAGCTACAAGGTTTTGAAGCTTGTTACATGGCTCTTTTCGACATTGAGCTGGCATGGCCTCATACTAAATTCTTCAATAAGCCGACATTTAAAGAACCGAGTCGTATGACCCTTTGAAACCGGGCAAGGCTCTTGAACCGAGCCAAGGCTCCTTCGAACCGAGCTACATGGCTCCTGCCACTGGCCCTTCGAAACCGAGCTACAAGGCTCTTTTGAAATCGAGCCAAGGCCTTCGAAATCGAAAGCATGGCTCTTGTGACTTGGCCCCTTCGAAACTGAGCTATAAGGCTCTTTTGAAACTGAGCTAGAAGGCTCCTTCGAAACCGGCGCTACATGGCTTCGGATACTCGCCTTCAAAACCGGCTGGCAAGGCTCTTTTGAAATCGGTGCCATACGGCTCCTTGGCTACTTGTCTCTTCGAAACTGAAGCTACAAGGCTCTTTGAAATCGAAAGCATGGCTCCTTCGAAAATGAAGCAAGGCTCTTTGAAACCGAGCTACATGGCTCTTTGCTACTGCCCCTTCAACTCCAGCTAAGGCTCCTTCGAACCAGCTACATGGCTCCTGGTTACGGCCCCTTCGAACCGAGCCATGACTCCTTTGAAACCGAGCCAAGGGTCCTTCAACCGAGCTACAAGGCTCTTTGAACCGAGCTGGGCTCCTTGAAACCGAGCTACATGGCTCCTCGCTAATTGGCCCCTTCGAAACCGAGCGCCAAGGTTTTGGAAATCGGAGCTATGACTCCTTCAACCGAGCTCTCATTCCCCGACCAGCCACACGGTTCTTTCATCTTCCCCTCCCTGCGGAAGCGCGCGGGTTTTAATGCGACGGCGAGCTTATGGCAGCTTAATGCGCACTGGAGAATCAATGCATCAGGTGGCATTCCAAAGGTCCAGGTTTCTTTATAAATAACTGCCTCTCTTCGACGATCTGTGTCATACTCCGCTCCCAACCTTCTACCTCTCTTCGAGACAAAGGCTGAGTTCATACATTATGAAGCTTCGTTTGATCACACCGCACGGAGTTCAAGAGGATCGAGTCGACGTCGGCCGACGTTCGTTTGAGTTGTGCTTCCTGGGCCCCTTGTGGAGTTGTGTTGTCTCAGTCCTGCCCATTGATGGAACTGGACCGGAACATATTCGAAGGGGGCGGTACGCTCAGAGGGAATATTTCTAAGTCCCGCTTCCTCCATTATACCTTCCTTCCCTCTTTCTCCTTCTCACTCCTTTCTCTTCTCCCTTCTCCTTCTCCTTTCTCTTTCTCCTCCTTCCTTTCTTCTCTTCCTTTCTTGTGGTTTTGCCTTGACCAACACACTGATCTTCCGGGATGCAAGAGAACGCATCGACATAGAGAAAGGTCAATATTTGTAATTTTCTAAGATGTAGAGAACGACTTTGCTGATTGTAATTTTCTGAGATATAGAGAACGACTTTGTTGATTGTAATTTTCTGAGATATTTGAAATAAAAGTATAGTCTTTTGGAAGCGTGTGTACTTGTCTAATGTTTGTTTGTTTTTTTTTTTTAACGATATGCGAGAATATTATTTAGGCTGAAAATGAACTCAAAGAATGTTATTATAGTAAAACTGTGAATTTCTTATTAAAAGCTACAATCCAAGGTCTATTGGTAGAATCGCCTGAGGTGTACAACGTTCTAAGAATGTGGCAGGGTTTTTCCCTCTTCCGTTTGAAGTTCATAGTTGCCAGGTCGAACTACTCGCGATACTACATAGGGTCCTTCCTAGTTTGGCCCTAGCTTCCCATGTGTGGGATCTTTCCTTGCTGGCAGGAGTTTCTTTAGAACCGTCACCAGCTTAAACTCCTAGGGCCCGACCCCTTCATTTTAATATTTTTGCTATCTTTCTATGATACCTCTACGCCTTAGAACTCGCACATGTTTTTCTTCTGTGAGGTCAAGGTCTGTGCGAAGACCTCCTCACAGGTTCACACTTTTGCGAACTCAACCCTTGGTGACTTTAGCCCAACCTCGACAGGAGCTACTACTTCAATGCCAAATGCTAGAGAAAACAAGGTTTCTTGAGTTGTCGATGGCAAGATAGTTCGAGATGCTTATACACTGTGGAGGTGCCTCACTATTTTCCCTTTAGATTTTCCAGTTTAGTCTTCAACGTTGCCTTGAGAGTTCTTATAGTGACTTCTGCTTGTCCGATGGACTGCGGATGAGCTGGGGATGAGTAGTAATTCTTAATACCGAGCTTGGTGCAGAAATCTCTAAACTTGGGATTGTCAAACTGTTTCCCATTATCATATACCAGGGCTCTAGGGATTCTGAACCTGCAAATTATGGAACGCCAAACAAATTTACGCACTTCCGCTTCTATGATCATCAAGCAATGGCTCGCCCGCCCACTTGGTGAAGTAATCCACCCTACAACAATAACTCTGCACTCCGCCCTTCCCAATGCGGCCCCGCATGTCAAGCCCCACCGTTGAAAAGGCCAAGGGCTTGTGTGGATCGAGGTCGAGCTCTAAGGGAGGTGAGAGACTGGCATGCCTTGATGTGTCCATTTTAACCAGCTCGTGGGCGTCTTAAGCATTGTGAAATAATAATACCCCGTTCCCGTGGTCTTGCTACCAAGTTCGCTCCACATGGTTGTCACAGATGTCTTCATGCACCTCCGAGCAATGCTAGTCGGCGTCTTCCTTTCCTACGCGCTTAAGGATGGGGTGTAGAGAAGCCTCGCTTATAAAGGGTCCCTCGATGGTGTGAACCTAGCCGACCTCGTCCCGGTTTCGAGGCCTCTCGATCACCTCAAGAATGTCTGGCCCACCAAGTACCTGCATGGGGTCTATTCAAATTTCTGGCCGACATTACCGGGGACACTTCTTCATCGTTGACGTTCACCGACGATTTGGGGAGGTGCTCAATCGGTATCAGTCTGTCTAGATCCTCATGTGGCGCTGCTGTTAGCTCTAGGCATCCGCCTCGCGCTGCATTCTGGCCCCGGGACATGCCCGACCCGAACCCGTGATAAACTTTTGCAAAGCTCGTACTGAGGTAATAAGGATCATTTTTCACCCTCTGGCTTCGTAGGAGTCTTCTATCTGTTTCACCACCAATTGGGAATCACTGCATATCTTCAGTTGATTAGCTTCCATAGAGTGGGCAAGATTAATCCCAACTATGACAGCTTCGTATTCGACCTCGTTATTGGAGGCTTGAAATCCGAATCTGAGTGCGTATTCCACGTCAATCCCGTCCGAGGAGGTTAGAATCAGACCCACACCGTCTCGAATCGCGCTCCATCTACCGACAACCTCCGTGAGATGGGTAGGTCGGGCACCACCGAGTAGCTCTGCAGGCCGTGCCGGGCGCTTCAGAGGGTGAATTCCACGATGAAATCTCGCCAAACCCGCCTCGACCGCCACACAGTTTCATCCGATGTCGAACCCACCTGAGCTTTATGACCCATTTTATCAGTCTTCTCGAGGTTTCTAGTCAGGCACATCTGCTTCATTGCGTTCCGTTGGGATTTCAATACAGACGAATACAATAAAGCCTCGCAAGGGTTACCAATGCTAGGATTAATTTCTCCATCTTGATACCTTCTCCAAGCCCCCTCGGGAAATTTCAAGCAGCACAATTGGTCGTTGTATTCTATCTCTCTCAACCAGTATGCGCTTAGTCGAGAAATATGAAACTACCAAATAAAGGGTAAGAGTCTCCTCTGGCGGCTCACAAGGACGTAGAGGAGCTCGTGCAAGCTCCTTTAGTGTCGAGAACGCCTCTTCGCATTGGGTATCCTAGTGGAAAGCCTTTTTCAGAACCTGAAAGAAGGGTCGACACTTGTCGCTGGATCTAGATACAAAGCGGCTCAGAGAAGCTATTCTCCCAGTTAAACACTGAATTTCTTTGGTGTTCGAAGGTGGTTGCATGTCTAGCACGACTCTTATCTTGTTTAGATTTGCCTTTATTCCTCGGCTGTTAACTATGAAACCCAAGAATTTTCAGTCTAAGACTCCAAAGGCGCATTTGGTTGGGTTCAGCTTCATGTTATAGTTCTTCAGGACCTGGAATGATTCAACTAGGTGGGCTACGTGGAACTTAGCCTTAACCGACTTCACCAACATGTCATCTATATATACCTCCATAGACGCTCCAATCTGCTTCTAAAACATTTTTTTCACTAGCCTCTGATAAGTGGCCCCAGCGTTCTTCAACCCAAAAGGCATCACTCTGTAACAAAGCAAGTACCCCGCCCACAATATAAATCGAGAGGCCTTCGATCACTAGGGTCCATTCTGATCTGATTATATCCCGAGAAAGCGTCCATGAAGCTGAGAAGCTCGTGGCCAGCTGTGGCGTCCACTATAAGGTCGATCTGAGGTAGGGGAAAGCTATCTTTAGGACATGCTCGCTGACATGGTAAAGTCACGCAGCCGCCATTCATTGCTTCATTGACGAGGACTACATTAGCCAACCAGTCAGGGTATTCTACTTCTCGGATGGCTTTGGCTTGGAGGATTTTGTTAACCTCTTCATTGATCGCCTTCTACCTTTCTGGGGCTAAACTCCTTATTTTTTGTTTGATAGGTTTGAAGGAGGGGCTGATGTGCAGCTTGTGTGTGATTACTGCGGGGTCAATTCCTCCTATATCCTTCTATTTCCGCATCACTTCCTATATTTCATTCCAAGAAGTGACAAGGAGGTCCCTAACGTTCACACTGATCCGATGTAGACCAGATGTTCCGGCTGGTCCTCGAGTTGTATCGGTTCTAGTTCTTCTGAGGGCGTAGGTCGGATGCCTACCTTATCTCTTATGTCGAGCTCGTCCATGTAGATGCTACCTACCACTTTTTACTTCATTGATGCCGAGTAGCACTCCCTGGCTATGCACTGATTTCCTCGAACCATTCCTACCCATTCAGGCAAATTTGATAACCATATGATAGGCTGAAGGGATGGCCCTACTTGCACTGGTGAGGGCTCCGCTCTAATAAAATGTTATAGTCGACTAGGGCGTCCACTATGTGAGGAACCTCACATCCGGTCAAGGGCCCGCAAGGGGGATCTCCCAAGGGCAACACTCTTTCTCCGGAGAATCCCCGCAGGTGGGCGTTGACCGGTTCTAGTTTCTCCCTCCCGATGCCTATTTTATCGAATGCTGATGCGAAGATGATGTCGGATGAGCTTCCGTTGTCGACCAGGACCCTATGTACTGTTTTGTTGGCTATGACGACCCTTATTACTAGGGGATCGTCATGAGGATGCTGGAAACCTTCCATGTTGGAGTCCAAAAAAGTTATGGTGGTGTTTAGCCGAGGGAGTTTGGATACTGCTTGTATTTCTAGTGTCTCCCCTGATCTGATGATGCGTAGATGAGCCTTCCGGGCTGAACTGGATTCCCCTCCCCCCGCAAACCCCCTAGAGATCACATGGATTTCTCCTAAGGGTTGCTGGTGCTGAGTTGGGGCTACCTGATGAGGTGATGGGGGCGGTGCCTGATCTCGACCTTCTGAGGCCACGAAGTGGCCAAGATGTCCACGTCAGATCAGGTATTCAATTTCCTTCCTCAATTGGATGCAATCATCCGTTTAGTGTCTATGATCCCTATGGAATTCACAATACTTGGTTGAGTCCCTCTTCGCTGGGTCTGTCTTCATCTGAGACGGCCACCTTAAGAACTTCTCGTGCTGCGTCTCACATAGGACCTGTGACATCGAGGTCACAAGGGGCAATTAATGAGGTGGATATCAATCGCCGCACCAATGAGGTGGGCCCAAGCGGTCCCTGACGTTGCCTCGTCTCTTTGGAGATCATTCTCTATTCTCTTTGTCCCTTCATAGGGATCTAATACTCGTCTGCCTCCCGGCTTTGTTCTCGCTTCGCCCCCTCGCTCTTCTCCTTCAAGGCAAGAGCTTTCCGCTATAGAAGCGGCTCGCCGTTGATGCATTTCTCTCGCGAGCACCTCTACATACTTAAGTTCTCCGAGGGTTTTTGAGATGGAAAACATCAGGTCTTTCGACTGTATGCCCAGCCCGGCGATGAAAGCGGTGGTGGCAAACTTCTATTCGATGTCTACCCTAACGACTACAAACCTCCGACTAAGGACTTCAAAGTTCCTCCGTGGCTCGCTTATACCAACAAGGATAACTCGACTTCAGATTCGAGTCTGATGAAGTGGGAGACTAACGCAATGGATAGCTCTCTGAAGGATGAGATTGACAATGGCGTGGAGTCTCTGCTGAACCAGGCTAAAAAGCCTGCGCCTCGAGCGTGACGGGCGTAAGGCTCAAGATCTAACGGGTCCCTGCATCCGTGTAGCTCCATCCGATTCTTGTGTATCGAGATCTACAGATCTTCGTCTGGCCGTAACACTTCGACATGAGGCATCTCTAAACTTTGGGCCGGGCAGGGAAGGCAAGACCCCACCGGAAAGGGGATCTTGGCTTGTCGCACCAAGGCTAGCATCCATGGACTCCGAGCCTCGTCCTTCACAACTTATTTCCATGTGGTCGAGCCTTGTTGGATGTCCCGCAGCGCCGCTCTCACAACCGCTCCCTATCTCCCCGCCTCGATAAAGGATGGGTCCATTGCCTCTGTTGTTTCTATCGGGAATCCCCTCATTACGGTCCTCTCCTGAGGGTTTATAAGGATTGTGCTCCTTGGCTTGGCTAGTTTCTCCTCCCGTTAGAGTCCCGAGAGCCGGGCGGCGTTGCTGTTCCTCCCGCGGTCACGATTTGTCCGGTGAGTTCCTGTCTCTCAAGAACGCCGGTCGGGTGAGACGGAGTGCCCACCGCCGCATCGCTTGCAGCTCTCGAGATCGCTCTTCCTTCGCAGGCCGGCCATTCCAGGTCGCCTTTGCCGGTCTTAAGGTCCTGTGGGGGTCATGGACTCTACTCATGTTTCGAGTCAATACCATGAGCCACTGTGAATTCAGTTTTATTTGTAGAGGAACAGTCGTTCCACAGACTACGCCTAAACTGATGGTGCTTCTACCGATTCCCAGCCGGGATCTTCTCTGGGGTTGCTCGCCGACCGTCGGGGTCGAATCGCTGTATAACCCGTAACCCGCAATGAAAGGACATCCACGAGGGTGCAATTTGCCGACTCTCCTCCGATGCTTAAGTCGCTTTCTTATTAAAAGGAAAGAATTCAACTATGGATGACGTTATGATTGTGTACCTTTTTGTGGTAAAATGGGTCGATGTTTATAAGGAGAAACTGTGGTTACTTTCCTTGTTAGACAGTGATACGGTATCTCTCTCATTGAGTGAGGAGTTTCCTTTTCCTTATCATGGACCGACTATTAAGGGATAATGGAGGAGCTGCATCATAAGATTCTTCTTTCAACCCGGGGCGCAGATCATGGAACCGGGCATTTTTCCTCGCATGAGTTTCGCCTCTATATCGCTTGACACCAAGTGTGGTGGTTTCAACTCTAGGTCGGGGCACGTATACTTTGGCATGGGTAGGATTTCACTGTGGGCCGAACTTCTTGGTTGGGTCTATGCCCTAACTCCCTTCAAAAGGTGGAGGTTTGGGCTTGCGTCCATGGTCCTTGGGCTTGCGCTTTGGGCCTATGCACATGTTGTTTTCTACCTCATCATCTTCAAATGTGATAAATATATTCAAATTCAATTGGAAGTAACATACTAAAATCTTCATTTTTTTTCTAATTAAGAACAGCTCCACATATAAGAAATTATTCCAAATCCGCTGATATTATTTGATTTCATCTTTGTATTGCAGGATTTCAATTGGGTCGCATCTCGAGGAACTAGTAGGCAATATATGCTTTTGAGTAACAGGAATATCTATGATAGGATAGGTGCATGTCTTAATGCAAAAGCTTGTTACCAACATTTATTAAGTTTTCTTATTTGATTGTTAACATTACTTTAAGTTTCTTGTACTGTCTTATATTTAGAGCTTTTTATACATATTGATATTAATTTTTTCTATCATATAGATGGCTTGGATTTTGTTGCTCTACAATTTATTAATTGTTATTTTTGTATCTTACATAAAAGACCTTATTCTATTCCTTCCAGTATAAAATGAATAGTTGTCTTCCTATTATTGTTTGTGAGTAGTCTTAAATCATATATTAAAGACCCATTAGTAATTTTTTTTTGTATTATCTTATATTTAGAGCTTTTTATACATATTGATATCAATTTTTGCTATCATATATATGGCTTGGATTTTGTTGCTCTAAGATTTATTAATTGATATTTTTGTATCTTGCATAAAAGCCCTTATTCTATTCCTTCCGGTATAAAATGAATAGTGGTCTTCCTATTACTGCTTGTGAGTAGTCTTAAATCATATATTAGAGACCCTTTAGTAAACTTTTTTTGCTAAAAAATTAGGCTTTATTTTTGGGGAAATGCGATATGACGATACCTATTAGTGAGAAATGGGTAATGCTATTGCTGAAAACAGAGCAATCTGTTTTTATTGTGCCTAGGCATGAATGCTTCAAAGAGGTTTGATTTGTGTGTAGCCAGATTTTGTAGCAAGGGGAAATGTTGAAAAGTGGGTGGTGATTTGGTATAAAAGCAGGGGAGGAGAGCTTGTTAAGTTGGACTCCATGATCCATCTGTGTGTGAGAGAAGATTTAGCAATGTTTAAACATAAGGTCCACTATCAAACGGATAGATGATGACGAGAGTAGGACAAAAACCCAACTCTGTAGGTTTGGAATCTTCATAATGTATTTTTCCTCATAATATTTAATTTCAATTCAAGACTATGATTTGAATTATGCACTTCCTTTATAAAATAACAATGGATCACCTTGGAGGCCCTAGATCTTCACGTCCGAAAATCTCTAAATGACCTTTCATCTTAAGTAACTTTTCTTTAAAAATTCATTGAATAGTCTGATAATTTGGCAAGAATATTTTGATAGTTGAAATCACTCAAATAATCATGATCAAATAACGAGTCATTTTTTACATCAAAGATGTCTCTGGTGGGGCCTCGGTAGTTGGTATTGCAGTATTTCTTGACCACATAAAAATTGCCAAAGACAGGAGTGCTTCTTTTCCCTATGATCGATGCTTCTTGACATTGATGTTGTAGCTGTATGCTATCCTAGGTAAATTTTAATGTTTATTTTTGTTCCATGTTAACAATGCAGTTCATCATTGACCATGGCAATAACATATATGATTTCACTTATGTTGAAAATGTGGTGCATGCCCATATATGTGCTGAACAAGCTCTGGCTTCAGAAGGGAAGACTACATAGAAAGTTGCAGGTGAGGTATTGTTTCAATGGCTTTAGCATGTATTCATGTTTCGATTTCAATCAAAAGAAGGAAAAAAAAGGTATCCGCTCTCTTAGCTCAAAATCATGATCTTAGTGATTGATTTAGGAGGTACTAACTCAGAATCTTGGATCAGTATTGGGTAGTACGTAGAATATGCTAGTTTAGAAGAAAATTATCACAAAAAATAGATGGATTACAAAAGTTTAACAAAATAAAATTCTTTTTTATGTAGCACCGTCTAAAACATGTCAGCAAATTTTGAAATGAATTGGCCTAATAGATTGAGAAATTTGTTTCTATACTCTAGCTGATAATTGCATAACATGATGGTTTTGCAGACATACTTTATAACTAATATGGAGCCAATCAAGTTTTGGGAGTTTGTCTCGCATATTCTTGAAGGTCTTGGCTATGAAAGGTACTTCTTTCTTCATATTCATGCCCTTCTACTTCATTCTTTCATTTTGGGTGGATGAATATGGTTGTAGGTTTGTGTCCTTCCCCTTTTCATCAAGTGCACATTACCAGTTTTTAAGTCGTTTGTCTTTTTCTTTTCTTTGTGAGTATGGTATGAAGAAGCCATTGAACCAGTGGACTACTTATATAGTTGTTAGTTTGTGCTCTCCCCCTATTCACTTAATACATATTACCAATTCTTTAGTTATTTTCATTTTCTTTCTTCTCGAGTATGGTGTGAAGAAGATATTAAATTGGTTGAATGCTTGTTTATTAATGACATTCCAGAGCTTTGGGATTCTATTTTTTAATATCTTTTTTCCTTTACTCAATGCTGGATGGTTGATTAGGGCTGACCTAAGTGGATTTGATTTTTCTTTATACTAACATTAGGGTTGAATGCTCACTTTACTTGTAGTCATGGCTTTGGGTGGCTTTGTCTTGTCAAAAGGTGAAAACCGAAGTAGAATAGCACAACAAGAAAAATGAGTACTTCCAATTCTGGAATAACCCATTAATTGACACGATCAATAATTACAATCCTGGTGATCATACATAATATAATTCAATTTTAAATAAAAACCCAAAAAAAAAAAAATTCTTGTAAGATGTTCACACTTCCAAGGCTTCATTTCCGGTGGCTTTGGTCGGAGGAGGGGCCGGGGAAAACAACTTTTAGAGTCCACCAGTAAGACTTCTCAAGTTCTCTCTTTAGTTTTCAACAAAACATGTGTTATCTTATATTTATCAGCCAACAATGAAGAATATAGAGGAAAACTTTCTTCTACTACTCAAATCTTTCTTCTATCATTTGATTGACCTTCCACAATATAGAGGAAAACTTAGATTTTACAAATAGAAGTATTCCTTTTAATAAGCATGCCTAGAAGATTTTAATATCCTTATTATAATAGTTGTATAATTGTAGCTTTTGCTATGTAAAGATTAGTTCCGTGGGCCGAGGATCATAGTTGAAAATTATTATTATCAATAATTTTATTTCTATCTTGCTTTCAATTTACGCATTTTTCTTTTAGGTGTCAAGTTAGTTTTCTTTAGTTGTCTTCAAACAATTTTTTGGGTTGATTTTCGGGGACTCAGAAAAGATCCCATGGGCTGAGACAGGTTCTGACTATGTTGTGGAGTCCACCGAAGTGTTCACTGAGAAGGATAAGGCTGGTGCCCACTTGAAGGTATGGTTTCCAATGGTCTCATGATTTTCTGATTTTTCCTTTATGAAATTGATAATGATGGTGATTTAAATTTGCAATTTGTAGCTTTGATATACTATTGATAGAGTCTTTTAGAAAGGATCTAATCTTATGGCGAAGAACCTTTTCAGAAACAAAGGGCTTTGGTACCTTTGAATTAGAACTTCAATCCCCCATACTAAATTCTTGTAGGCTGTGTTTGGTTCCCTGACAATAACATGAACATGAACATAATTAACTTTAAATTCTTTTATCTATACTGAAGATTAATAAAAAAAGCGTTTGTTTTAAAATTATTATTGAAAATGTTTTGCTTTTAGACTTTATATTATTTTATATTTTTTAACTTTTTATAACTTATTATAAAACTGTATGCAGACTGCTCTTAATAAACATGAACAAAGAATTCCTACTTCTTGTAGAGGGGGTGAGAATGGAGATGACCATTCTTTTATTGCAATCACAAATTCAGCAGAAAAGGGAAACATTAATTGCTGGTTTACAAGAGCCTATCGGAAAGAATTTCCAAGGCTTTCTTTCTCATATGCTGTGCCTCCCCGAGGCTTCTTGGTCCTATCCATGGAATCCTTCTCAATTGAGGTCTACAATCCCCGCCCCCTCTCGCCTTTTGCCCTCCTAAAGGCTTCCAATCAAAGGGTGATGAGAAAAAACACACCGCTGAAGTGTCTCCAGTGTTGCAAGCCAACCCTGCAACATTGTCCAGGTCACTCAACTTTCAAGAAAAAGCCTATATTTATAGTATAGATCCCTTTCTAAATCTCTTTTTTTCTTCTTAAGGAAGGATTCACATAAAGTTTGTTTTAGTTCTTTATGGCATTTTAATGGGGTTTTGAGTTTTTGTATCCGGACTGAACTTTAAGTCTTACCGAAAATGGGTTTGTCAACATTTTTCCTTGACTTGAAAGGAAAATTAATTGAGGCTGAGAAATGTAAATGAGTTTCAGCTTTTTAGTTGATTCTGCAAATCAAAATAACAGGAAAAGATCCATCAAATCTGAGATGAAACCATCCTATTAAAGATGCCTTCAAGGATGAAAAAGGATTCGAATAGGTGGTGGGCTTAAATTGGAAGGTATTGGCCTATAGCCACGTTTGTTGCAGACCACGCCTAAAAACAACATATAGCCAGGGTCTTTGGTGACTGTGCCTAAAAATAACCTATAGTCAGCGCCTAAAGGTAACCTACAATGGCTATAAGGTCTATTTAGTTGCCTAATAAAAGCGATAGTGACCATAGATCTTAAACATATTGAGTGTTTTTCTTTTGTAATCTATATGCCTTAGATTTTTGCTTCTTTCTAAGATTTTATCTTAAATAGAAATTGAATTCTTCCAACATTGATGAAAACCTACTATAACACTCTATTTCCCTTGTTCTATTAGATGATTAATGGAGGATGACAAATATAAGTGTGCGATCCAAGTCACAGTCCTTGATGTTTGGACTATGATCTCGTTCGGACTATATTGCAGTGCATCTGAAATCTCCCTATGGGACTTAGTGTGTGCAGAGAAAATGTGAAATATTTAGCAATAAAATAAAAGTACACAATTTTTACATGGTTCGACAACCTGCCTACGTCCATAGGGTTGTGCCCAGATGCAAAGATTTCTATTTATCTGATTCAAGGTTTACAATTATTCTTATGTGATACGAGACTCCCTCTTTATATATCCACGACCCTTCTTGAAATCTAATCACTCATAGTGGAATTCAGAATGTACTCCCTCCATTCCCCTCCCTGTGATGTTCCCAACCTGGCACCCTGTGTCAGGCGAGGGAGTCTTATTTTATTTTATTTTTTTCCTATTTCCTATAAACTTGTTCATTCATATATTGTTAAACATTTAACTTGAAATATATTCTATAGCAGCGGATTACAAAATATATTCAAACTCCATAAATGGGAGTGTTCAACATATACAAACTTTACATTGTTTACAAAAACAAAGACATATACAAAATGTAATTCAAAGAGGTCCCCAACACCTAGTGTCATGTTGGACCTCGATTGTTGATGTGATCAGTCTCCGACTTATATTTCCTTCTTCGCACCTACACTGGGATGAAACACCCATGCCAGTTTATATTTGAATAATACTCGTACTCCACCCCCTAATAAGGATCATCACACTTTGGACACATGCATATACATCTAACATATCATATACTTATACACATGCTTATACATATTTCATACATATCATTTACACATGCTTATACATATCTCATACTTACTTATCATATCATGTTTCATTTCTTATCATCGTTCATATACATTTCGTGTCATTTTACACTTTGCTTCTTGTTCTTGTCATAATGTACTTGTCATCACATAGCAGTGCTATGCTTCTCATATCATTTCATATCATGTCATTTATCATATTTAAATCATTTGCATATTCTTGTCATTTGTTTTTATGTTTCATGTCTACATATACTTTAGAAGTGGATACGGGAAACTATAAGGACCCGAAGGTGTTGTTATCATTGTACGAGACAATGAACTATGAGGGCCCGAAGGCGCTGTTATCATTATACGAGACAATGACCTCTATAAGGACCCGAATGTGCTGTTATCATTTTACGAGACAATGACCTTTATAAAGACCACAGGCCAGAAGGACCCTAACGAGGCCAATAATTGACGCATAAGCTAGTGCACTTTATCCGTATTAGGTACGCCCATCTATCCCACGCTCTGCTGTACAATCCATTTTTATTTCATTTTCAGTACATATCTCATATCCCCGAATAACTATTGTTATCCTGTAATCATATGCGATATTTATGATCATTTACTCTTATCTTTGCATTTTCATTTTTTTCCGTATACTATAAGATATTTCTTACAAACAGAGCTCCCTTTTAGACAAATTTTTTGGATCCAATGGGGTCAAATTTGAAGACATCTATTTCAAGTAGATTTGTTATCCTAGAAGTCTAGTTCTAGAATTTTGAATCACTCAAATTGGATGAGTGAAACTCAACTTATGGCCTAAACAACCAGGACCACTCTAATGTCAAAACAAAACCACAACATAACCAGTTATGTCATGCAACCTAACTCCCCTTTGACGAATTTTTGGATGCAATGAGGTCCAAATTGGCATACACCTATTTCAAGGAGATTTTTTATCCTAGAAGTCTAGTTTACCCATAATTTTGAATAACTCAATTTGGATGAGTCAAACTCAACGTATGGCCTAAACAACCAGGACTACTCTAATGTCAAAACATAACCGAAACATAACCAACTATCTCACGCAACCTAGCTCCCCTTTGATGACTTTCTGGGTGCATTGGGGTCCAAATTTGAATACACCTATTTCAAGGATATTTATTCTTCTAGAAGTATAGTTTACCCGTAATTTTGAATCATTCAATTTAGATGAGTGATGGCCAATTTATGGTAAAAAAAAAAACATAGGTTTAAAAAAATGGGACAACATCTCCCCTAAAACCCAACATTTTCTCTATACAAATTTTTCCTCCATTGAGGACTACAACCAAACCAAACAACCATATAACAACTTAGGGAAACCCCCAAAACTGAAATAAACCAATCAACTTCATTGTTGAAGGTAGGAGAATTCTTAACTAACAAATAGGAAAAACCTAAACCTAAACACAATTCCATCAAATATCCATACAAATCCTTACATAGAAAAGGATTCCAACTAGTATCCATACCTTAAAGGCTTCTCCTTCTTCTTCCTCTTCTTCTTCTTCTTCTCCTCTTTCTCTCTTAAATGTAACTCAGCTCAAATGGGACAATTGCTCCAAATTGCAAGACCAAATGGTCTTATCCACTTACATACAAGGGCCATGTTCGCAAATGGCTTTTGATTTATTACCCATTTTCGCATTTTAAGTCCTCCTATTCCCTTTCATTTCATACATTCTTTCACATATTCTAATCAAGTATATAGTCTTATGATCTTATTACATTTGGGTCTTTAGTTGGTAAATTACTAGTTTACCCTTGACACTTAGATTAATTCCGGGTTTTTCTTATCTTATTTTTAGCATTATTATTCTAGAAAATTTTAACTTTTAATTTGTATTACACCCTCAACATGTTATAAAACTGTCAGGGTATAATTTAGGGTGTTATACTCCCTACAGCATCGTACACCCATTCCCACATTACATCAATAAGATGAAGAATATTAAAAACATCATCTTTCACCATAGGTATAAGGCGTTTAACATGCAATACCTCATTCGAGTAACTGGACTCTGCACTCCTTCAACACATCCAAACTTCGCTTGTTCTTCATCAATCTCTGCTCCTGAAATATGTGTTGAGCATCTTCCAAAGTCCCAAATATATAGCCTTGTATATTCAATTATGGAAGATTAGATAAGATTCGATCATTATCCTAATATGACTCAAAACCTACCTAGAATTATCTGTACTTTCCTTTAAGCTATCACACGGAAATAGGAAACCTACTGATCAAGTAACATCTTCAGAATATAATCCTTATTTGATTCAAATTCTAGTTTGATAGCTTAGATGATATGATCTTCTTGATTTGATCATTATCCATTTGCCTAAATGATCTCAAGCCCATAGGTTACTTTCTCTCCAAGTACTTTGGTCTCCATGGCTCTAGAAATGACTTACGTCCCACGTCAGTTCCGACCTTAGTCCGGACTCACTGAGTCTCGCACATCCTTACACTGTGGGATGGCCTTAGTCCGGACTTCATCCTGGTTCTCCCAGGGACTTCTTGCTTGACCCTTCAAATCTTCATCAAGTTTAATCGTCGAAGCAGCCTTCTTCTTGTAAAACACTAGTGACGAAGATACAAATAATCTCAAACCCAACATTCTCCCCCATTTGTCTATGTCTTCGTAAAAAACATCGCTCGGAATATGTAGCAAGAACGTGTAGAAGAGAGAGAGAGAGTAGGCACTGGACACTTGATGAAGATTGCAATTTCATTATCAAAATGCCCCGATTATTAGTCCCAGCCATCTATTTTAGGACAAAAATAGAAAGTATAAAATAACTCCCCCTCCTACCATTCTTCCTCATCCTTTCTCCCCCTACCATTCTTCCTCTTCCTACTTCTCCCCTTTTTTTGATGAAGATCTAGAAGTCGAGGGATCCAAGAGATGGCAAGTGCAGAGGCACAGTGCCTTCGCTTTTCTCATTGTTGGGTGTAAAGACCTTGGTGGCAGTCTTTGGTGGCGACGGCAAAGGTGTAAAGACCGGTTGGCTAATTTTGCTCCCAAAAGTAAGGTCTTCAGTCTCTGTCGGCAGATTAGTCTCTTATGCAAGTGAGATCCGAATTTCAGTCTTTGGATTTGAGTTGGAGTCCAGACTTGGTGTCAAATCAAGAGATGGGATAGGATTTGTGTACTCCCCCTCGATGTCTTCCCATTCAAAAGAGGAGAAGATGGAAGCTTGTGCCTTATCTTTTTTAGTTCCTCAATCACCGTTGTGATTTCTTCCCATTGTTTCTGTATTCCTTGGAGTTTCAACTCTAGCAGTTGTTGTTGCTCATAGAGATGAGTCGACACGTTCTCATGGGACCTGATGATCTTATCCAGTAGGTCCGATTTCTTAGTCATCGGATTGGAAGGTTGATCCCAGGCAGCAGCGGCTTGTTTGAACTTAAGAAGGATTTATGGGAGTTTTCCTTACCAAGTCTCGCACGTCCCTGCACTGTGGGATGGTCTTAGTCCGGACTTCATCATGGTTCTCCCAAGAGCTTCTTGCTTGACCCTTTAGATCTTCATCAATTCTGATTTTTGAAGTACCCTTCTTCTTGTAAAACACTAGGGACAAAGATATGGACAATCTCAAATCTAATAGAGGATATTCGGAAGTCGTCTCAAGATATCAATACATATATATATAATAAATAGAACTATGGATTGTCTAGTCAAGAAAGGTATTGGTATTATATATTCAAGTATTTGATAATCAAATTTCCTTAAGGATGTTATAAATATTAGCTTTGAAGATTATTGTGGATCTCTATCTGATTGTTTTTATAAGATTATAGTTTTGTAGTTTTCTTTCATAAAAAAAAAAAAAGTAAATTCAAGCAAATTCTTTTTGTTGTTGTATCTCATGCTCCCTTGTACTTTCAAAATTTTAACTTGATTTATTTGAACACATGGATGTTCACAGGTTGTAGAATCAAATATATACCCTCATAAGTAATATATCTCTTGCTGTCATAGTGGAGACATTAAGCAAATTTCTTAGTTTTGCAACGTGTCTTTTATAGGTGACCACAAGTGATACAATCAAGGCTACAAACACTGTATAAATTTTCTTTTTGTAAGTATCATTGAGATTGTTTGAAATTCGTACCATGATTTGTATTTCTATTCCATCAATCCAATTAAGGAGGTACAAGACAATATCCTACTGTACAATATTACCCATTAGACAAATAAAATAACTGTGTTTATATTCTAATAGATATATATCATATATATAAATTTGTTACTGCTGTATCACCCTAAATTATACCTTGACAGTTTTATAGCATGTTGAGGGTGTAATACAAATTAAAAGTTAAAGTTTTCGGGAATAATAATGCAAAAAAATAAAATAAGCAAAACCCGGAATTAATCTAAGGGTCAAGGGTAAATTAATAATTTACCAACTAAAGACCCAAATGTCATAAGATCATAAGACTATATGCCCAATTAGAATATGTGAGAAAAGAATGTGTAAATGAAAGGGAATAGGATGACTTAAATGCAAAAATGGGTAATAAATCACAAAGCCATTTGCCAAACATGGCCTTAGCCATGTAAGTGGATAAGACCACATTTGGTATTGCAATTTGGGCAATTGTCCCATTTGAGCTAGGTCACGTTTGAGAGAGAAAGAGGAGAAAAGAAGAAGAAGAATAAGAGGAAGAAGAAGAAGAGGAAGAAGAAGGGGAAGCCCTTAATGTATGGATACTAGTTCGAATCCTTGAATATGTAAGGATTTGTATGGATATTTGATGGAATTGTGTTTAGGTTTGGGTTTTTCCTATTTGTTGGTTAAAAATTCTCCTACCTCTAACAATGAAGTTGATTGGTTTAGTTCAGTTTTAGGGGTTGCTCTAAGTTGTTATATGGTTGTTTGGTTTGGTTGTGGTCCTCAATGGAGGAAAAATTTGTATAGAGAAAATGTTAGGTTTTAGGGGAGATGATGTCCGTTTGTTTTAAACCCATGTTTTTTTTTTTTTTTTTTGCCATAACTTGGCTATCACTTATCCAAATTGAGTGATTCAAAATTCTGCGTAAACTATACTTCTATGAGAATAAATCTCCTTGAAATAGGTGTATGCAAATTCTGCACCTATCAGCACTCCAGAAATTTGTCAAAAGGGAGCTAGGTCGTAGACATAGCCGGTTCGTTTTTGCTATGTTTCTCGACATTGAGTAGTCTCTGCTTGTTGGAGGCTATAAGTCGAAAGTATCATCATCCAAATTGAGTGATTCAAAATTATGGGTAAACTAGACTTCTAGGAAAAGAAATCTCCTCGAAATAAGTGTAAGTAAATTTGGACCCTATTGCACCCAAAAATTCGTCAAAGGGGAGCTAGGTTGCATGACATAGCTGGTTATGTTGTGGTTTTATTTTGACATTAGTGTGGTCCTGGTTGTTTAGGCCATAAGTTGAGTTTCACTCATCCAATTTGAGTGATTCAAAACTCTGGAACTAGACTTTTAGGATAACAAATCTACTTGAAATAGATGTCTTCAAATTGGACCCCATTGGATCCAGAAAATTTGTCTAAAAGGGAACTCTGTTTGTAAGAAATATCTAATAGTATACGGAAAAAAATGAAAATGCAAAGATAAGAGTAAATGATCATAAATATCGTGATATGATTGGCTGTGTGGATAACAAAAGTTATTCTAGGATATGAGATATGTAATCGAAAATGAAATAAAATGGATTGTCCGCTAGAACTTGGTGTAGGGATAGATGGGCATGCCTATTAGGATGTGTCCGTGATTATAATCGATCAATTGGCCCTGCTAGGTCAGTTACAGCACCTTGGCTCCTACAGAGGTCATTGTCTCGTATAATGATAACAGCACATTCGGGTCCTTATAGAGGTCATTGTCTCGTACAATGATAACAACGCCTTCGGGCCCTCATAGTTCATTGTCTCGTACAATGATAACAACACCTTCGGGTCCTTATAGTTTCCCGTATCCACTTCTAAGGTATATGCAGACATGAAACATAAAAATAAATGACAATAATGATTTAAATATGATAAATGACATGATATGAAATGATATGAGAAGCATAGCACTGCTATGTGATGACAAGTACACTATGACAAGAACAAGAAGCAAAGTGTAAAATGACACGAAATGTATATGAACGATGATAAGAAATGAAACATGATATGATAAGTAAGTATGAGATATGTATAAGCATGTGTATAAGTATATGATATGTTAGATGTATATGCATGTGTCTAAAGTGTGATGATCCTTATTAGGGGTCGTCCATGAGTATTATTCCCACTAAGCTATAAGCTTGGGCATGGTGTTTCATCCGTTTAGGCATGTAAGAAAGAAATAGAAGCCGTGACAATCCAGACGTGAATTGGCGTCAACGCAACACTAGGTGCCCACTGAGGACCTTTTTGGTCTATTTTGTATATAAATCTTGTTTTGTAAACAATGTAAAGTTTGTATATGTTTAACACTCTATTTATGGAGTTTGAAATATATTTTGTAATCCACTGATACAAAATATATTTTTGCTAAATGTTTAACAATATATGAATGAACAAGTTTATAGTAAACAAGAAAAAAAATAAAATAAAATAAGACTCTCGTCTCGACACGGTGCCGGCCGAGGGCGCTGCGCCTGCATTCAATACTCATCGAGACATAAAAATTTTAAATTTTTTTTGTCGATAGATATATTTTAGGACGAATTTCACATGTTGCAATTTATCGCTCTAAATCACCTTTTTTCTTGTAGTTTTTTGTTAAAAATTTATCATTTTTTATAAATAAAAGATGTATAAAATTTTGTTAAGGATGTACCAAATTTTATTCAAGATGTATCAAATTTTTTTTATTGATGTACCAAAAATTGTTAAGGTGTACCAAATTTTATTAAAAAGATACCAAATTTTATTAAAAAGATACCAAATTTTGTTAAAGATGCATGCATTGATTGATCCTGGATCCACTCATTCGTATGTATGCATTGGACATGTATTTGATAAGATACCAATAGTGGAACAGTTAGCATATGACATGCATTTGACTAGTCGATTGGGGCATAGTGGTAGTGTGAATAGCATATACAAAAATTGCCCTATTGTTATCCAAGCAAGAGAGTTTCTCGTTGATTTTATAACCTTACCATTCCGAGAGTTTGACTTGATTTTGGGAATGGATTGGTTGTCTAAACACCAAGCCATCATTGATTGTGATCAAAAGACAATAGTGTTAAGATGCTTTGACCAATTTGAAGTGATTGCACAGGGTATTAGATCAGGCGCAATGCCCAATGTGATCTCCGCTATGCAAGCCAGAGATTCGGCGAGGAAAGGTCGTGAGACATTCTCGCCTTGATACTGACCAAAGATTCAAGAGTAAGGAATTTCTAGATGTATTCCTCGAAGAGTTACCTGTGCATTCTCGAGAGCGACTTATCCATAGAGATTTACCAGAACAACCCCTATGTCTGTGGCACCATACGTGATGGCTCCAACAGAGTCGGGAAGATAAAGAGTCAATTACAAGAGAGCTATGGGTAAAGGATTTATCCGACCCGCCTTTCGCCCCTGGGTGCACCTGCTTTATTCGGTGAAAAAAGAAATATGACACTCTACTCGATGTGCATTGGATTATCGGCAAATCAATAAGGTGATAGTGTGAAAACAAAATTCCATTGCCGTTAATCAAGATCTTTTTATCGCTTAAAGGGAGAGGGTACCAAGATAACCCGTGATTAGGTATCGCCTAAGAGTGAAAGATGTCGATGTGTTGAAGACTTCATTTAGAACTTGATATGCCCATTATGAGTTTTTGGTAATGCCATTTAGGTTAACTAATTCACCAACAACATTCATGGATTTAATGAATAGGGTATTCTGACCCTATGCACGCTTTGTCGCTGTCTTTATCAACGCATCCCGTCAGGACTTAAGGATGCACAAGAACATGAACAACATTTGAGAATAGTCATGGAGACGTTAAGAGAGAAGAAGTTATATGCTAAACTCAGCAAATGTGACTTTTAGCTAAAGAAAGTTTCCTTCCTAGGTCATATTGTGTCAGCTGAGGGTATAAGAGTGGACCCTATAAAGATTAAGGCCATTGTAAATTGGAAACCACCTCGAAATGTAACTGAGGTGAGAAGCTCGGGTCTAGTGATATTATAAAAGATTGCAGTGATTCTCTCATTAGCTTCTCCGTCACCAAATTACTCAGAAATGAGTAAAGTTTGAGGACAGATAAATGTTAGAATTTTAGTTTTGGAATGCTTGAAAGAAATGTCAGTCAAGCACCAAGATAGCAACCTACATCGGGAAAATAGTATACCCTATACAATGATGCTTCAGGCATTGGTTTGGGATGTGTGTGTTAAGACCAAATGATATATACAAATTTATGACACTACTACCAAAGGACTGTTTCCTTATCCCTGGCAACGACGCTAAAAACTTGTTAAGACCATATGTTGTGCATATTCAAATTTATGAAACCATTACTAGAAGACTATAAATTCGTCCTCGGCAATGGCGCCAAAAACTTGTTAAAACCAAATATAACTTGTATGCTCATAAGAAAAATAATTGTCACTAAACTCAATTAAAGATTTAATTTGATCTTAATAACTGCAAGTGCATAGGTCGTATAAGTAATAAAGTGGACCTATAAGTCCGGATGTCGTTCCCACAGAGAATGAAAAGAATTTAAACTTCAACTACCCTAACTACTCAAGTTCTACACTATTTGAACGTCCAGTTTAGAGAAAATTTAGTAACATAATAATAATTTTAATAAATGGAATCCTACATTTAAAATAGAGGGAAAAATGTAAATCTAAAATATAAACTGGACTGAACCAGATTATTGCTTAAAGTAGACACTGGGATTTCACTGTTGTGAAATTATTAATTTTTGCCTAATTCTATTTTCTCCTGAGTTGGAATCTGAATTTGTCAAGAGACAAGGTAGTATAGTTTGGATTCCTCCTATAACCCTACTTTTCACTGAGTAGAGATTCATATTAATTTCTGAATCATGATTCTAATCAATTACTTGTAATTAGAATTTCTCTCAAGATCCGTATTTTTCTTTCCAATACTTCATACACAGCTCTATGACTATAGATTTTCGCTTCCCAAGACAGACAATTGCTAGATTTCTACAAAGTGAATTGATGTCTCATCCTTGTTTGATTTGAAAGAGTTCTCTTCCTGATTAGATATCATGCTAACATCAGGATCAAGATCATTCTTCCGTACTGCTGAGAAATCTCTAATGATTAAATTGATATATCACTCAACCCATTCTTAACCATGAGCAAATTGAGGATTTATCTAAGTAAATTTCGCAGCTCATTAGTTCTTCAATATTAGTCTAGCATACCCCCAAGTAACTGATTCATGCTCGTGAATCTCATCTGGTAAGGTTCACCGAGGGCCTCCTTAAATCGAGCCGCACAATAGTCCTTTCATGGGTATAAGCTACTAAAATTGGGAACAATTAATTTCACAACATCACCATCCAAATAAATTCAAATCCCTCAACTCAGGAAATTTTCTTCTCATTGTGCAGAAATGACCATAACTAACATCAGATCTTTCCCAGCAAAAGTTATGTTCGAAAAATCAGATTACGTATACACCGAAATATTGATCGTGAAAATTCCATCAGACACATGCAATCAATTGAAGAAATGAGTTCGGCTTTTCTGAGTTCGTGAATTCAAACGATGTCGTTAATGAATTTCAAGATTTAAATTCAACTTCAAAACTTCTGAACAATTTACTATTTCAGATCCAGTAAACTAATAAAAAAATCCTACGCTAAGTCTAATCTATGAAGAAAGAAATAAGAAAAATAAAGAAAAATATAATACAAAAGAGTCCTCAGCTCCCCAGGTACTTTCACGAAGTTCGTCAGATCTTGTGGCGCCTCGAGCTTTTCTGTGATGGATTTCTATTTATAGAGCCCTAAAAGTTTGGGCCCTTAAATTGAGGTTAAGTGTGAATCCCTAAAAATTATGGCCCAAATTTTCCTTCTCTATCATGACCTAGAAATTGAGTCGTGATAGAGTTTTGTGTCTTTGTTGCATGTCGTTGCCGGTATGCAATCGTCTATCGTGACTTGAAGATCTTGTGCTCCTTCTTGCTTCAGTTGCTATAACGTATTTTTGTTGCAACAGTCTTCTTTCTTTTAGCATGATAACTCTGTCGTGACAGAGTTTCCTTTGTCGCGACAATATCTTGTGCATTCCTCAAACAGTAATGTCGTAACATCAATAATCATGTCACAACATAATTTAAGTGCAGGTTCTCAAGTTGGTGTCGCCGCGAAGTTTCATCCGCGGCTTGGCATCTGCATTCGGGTTATGTTACCTTACTTTATCTTGTATTATTGTTTATGTCGCGACTTCGAAAACTGCAGCCATGGCGAGAGGTTTGTTGCCAATGAGCTTGACTTCTTGTTGCAACTTTTACGATGTTCGCGACATGACTTCTTAGTGGTATCATGTTCTTTGTCGCGACCAGTTTCCCTGCTCCAGCGACGCGGCTCTTATGTGTTCAACTTACTTGTTATGTCACGACCCAGTTTGTTATGTCACGACAGCACTTCTTTGCATTGTGTTGAAATCTTTGTCGCGATATATAAAAGTCTTTCGTGACCTTGTTTCTCTCTGTTTAGCTTATTTATATGTTGCGACATTAAGACCCATGTCGCGACATGGGCACCCTTAGCGAAGTATGTTGCAGCGTTGGGTTCGCTGTGCGACGAAGCCCGGTCCCGACGCTGTCAGCGTCATTTGTCCGACATAAATTTTCTTGTCGCGTCTGAGCTTCTTCTTTTAGTGCTCTTACATCTCGACCAGCTCCTCCATGTTGCAAGAGTCGATTAATCGTGACAAAGTGGATGCGTCGTGACATAGATTTTATAACCGATATTTCATTATGTCGTAATATAAGCGTCTTTTGTCACCGGCTGGCTTCTTCCCATTTCACATGCGTGACCTCGTCTTTTGTTGCGACATAGCTCATCTGCTAATTTTTAGATCTTGTGTTGCGACACAGAAAATATTGTTACGACACAGTTCTTTAGCCATTTGCTTAGACATTTGTCACGACCCCCGGAAAGTTTGTATTCTGAGAGGCTAGCGCAATTCTTGTTTTCTCTTCTTTCTTGCTGGAAATGTCTCATTTTTGAATTAACTCCTGCAAAACACAAAGTTTGTAAATATTCCATAATTTAGCATTAAAACAACTCTGAAAATACTAAAAACAAGCCAAAAAAATGGATTAAAAATATATGAGTTTAAGACTCATCAAATTCCCCCAAACTTAAAGTTTTGCTTGTCCCTAAGCAAAGAAAAGAAGATTTTGTTTGTCCTCAAACAATTTAGCTTTATTTTTAAGGACATTTTTCTGTTTTGCACTACAAATTTTTTTTCTTCTAAATCTACAACTTGAATTGAAACTAGTCGAGTTGTATAGCAGGTAGTTTTAAGATTCGAGACTTAGAAAAATTTTCAATTATTGTCACAAACAAACTAATGAATTCTGAAATGTTAACAATTCAGTCAATTAATCCTGATCTCTGTGTGTGTGATGGTTTTCTTTCCCTTCCTCCTTGCCAGGATTATCTAATCTTCTAGGACTCTACACAGTGACTGTAAATTCTTTTAGCTCTTCAAAGTCCCATATTCTTGTTTTTCATATTAGTCTCCACTAATGTAGGCAAGTACCACCTTTAAGATCAATTAAGGTCTTTTAGGCTTGTAGAGTTTGGCTTGGGTAATTAGGTAGATACGAGTGGAGAATTTAGAGGTAAAATTTACCTAGATTCCACTCTTCAAGTGTGTATCTTTGCCCTCCCATACTTCATCCTTTTCTTTTCTACTATTAATACGAAAAATATATTCCCCAAACTTATCCTTAATTATCATCTTTGCATATTCTCGACGGCATCTTTGAGAGAGAAGTCCCTTTTTTGCTTTTCTTTACTTGTCGAATTTTTAGGATTAGTGCAATGTCTTGTCTTCTTAGGCTTTCTACCACTCTTAGAGAAATTTGGGTTAGCAGCTCCCATACCAGTTGGCATTAGGGTACTAGGTGTTGAAACACTCTTAAGAACTTAGTTGTTCAAGAGAGGAAGGCCACAAGACAAAACTTAATCCCATTTGACAATTTACAATTTTGACTTCTTCTCTGCATTCTTTTCCATTTCTTCATTTGTTCTTTTCTTTTTCCATCCTTCATTCTTGTTTCCTTTCAAATCAACATAACATTCCCCAAACTTGTCTTTTTGTATTTTTGAAGTTCTGTCCACGACACGGCAAATAAAAGAGGGTTCTTTCTTGCCAGGATTAGAATAAAGGAGGGGTTTGAGGCTTCTAATTGTTGTTTGAATGAAGAAACTAGACAATTTGGCTCAAATCTGGAACTAGGGTGTATGCATATGCATATTATGAGGGTAGGCTTGAAAGGCTCAAACTTCAAAGGATGGTCTATATCACTTCTTGTTAGTGGTATTGCCTAGGATTTCGCCTTGACTAATAATCTAACAAGTTCTAGGACCTTGGACTGTTTGACTATGTCTGAACCCAGAAGATGTCCCTAATCCTTCATAATTTATTAAGGAACATTTTGACCAAGTGCATTGTTTTTCAGGACCTTCACTGACCTTATTGTTTATACAACAGTTTCAAAAGTCTTATTTGTGCTATCTATTTAATACATTTTCTTAAATCTGAACCTTAAACTTCATTCTAGCTTACACATGCAACTTCATTTTCCAATTCATTGAGGCTTACCACAATTTCAATTACACTTATTGTTGAATTATTCAGTAGTTGTTATGCCAATTCAAAATATCATTTTATCATGCAAACAAACCAGGAATGACATCAACAACTTAATTCACTCAATCAATGTATCGGACAATTTCACCATCATTGACAACTCATTTCACGATTCATTCATTTATTCAAAACAAAAATATAATCTAATAAGCAATTAACATCAGACAAAAAGAATTTCACACAAAATCATTCAGAAAATTGATGTTGATCTTTTATTAAGAGGGATGGTTACAATTTTGATTTGGAGAGGAAGAGGCTACAGGGGTTCATCTCCTTCTTTTGTAGGATTTGGGAATTTTTAGGTTAGGAGGTTCAAGGGTGAAGCTAGCTAAAGATGGAGGAAACTTAGGTATTGAGATGTTTGGTTTCTCTTTCTCTAGAGGTTCTTCCTTGTTGAAGAGGCAATGATCATTGGTATATTCCACCTGAGTGATCAATTCATCTTGCCTCATACCTATGTTATTCATGGTTCCTTCAAGTTCAGTGAGCATAGTATTATATTCACTAAATTTGTATTCACTTAATCAGGGCGTCATTCCACAAATTTTGTATGCGTAATTGTTGTCAAATCTACAGCTCCTTTATTCCCTCTTCTTAAGCTGCTTCCCCGAATTCCTTGACTGTTCCTTGTAGATATACTTATGAACCCTCGCCTTTGCGACTATACGCCTTTTATCTTTTCTTCTCTTGTTTCTAAAAAGGTCAGCACATCTTCATCCTTTTTTAGTTGTTCATTGTAGAAGGTATTTATCTTGAATCTAACTCCATTAATGTACTCTCTCCTCTCCATTTCTTCCTTCCACTCTTCATACCTCTGCTTGAGTAATTGTTCCCATCTTTGCTCTCTCTTTCTAAATTCAGCTTCCAGAAATTCTTCTCTGATCCTCTGTTGCTGCTCCCACCTTTTCTCTCTCTCATCCATTTCTTTCTTTATTGACACCAGCATGTTCATAATCTTTGCATTTCCTTCATTGCTCCTTGAACATTCTGCTGGTTCAGAAAAAGTTTCCCTCACATAAGGAGGAGAATTAATCACTGGACTCCTTACATTTATGCATTTAGATCCTCAGACAGTTGGCCCCCCAGCTGGGGTGTTCCATCCTACTAGTTCATCTTCTTCTTCTTTGAACTCTCTCTTTACTTGATAATTTCCATCTCCTTCATTTTTCTGCTCTTTGGTCCCTTTATCACTCTTGTCAATGTCAAAGGAGAAACCTTAGGATAGGTTTCCTCCTCTGCCCATATCCCTTTCACTCTAGCCAGAACACAGAGTCTAGTGATAGTTGCTGGATGGGGGATCAATCCTCTTTTCACAATCTTGTGGAAGGTTCTGATAGATGTTTCGATATTTTTCCCCACGTCAAACTTGTATCCCTTCAGTAGGGCATACAAGAGAATGGCTTCATTCTCCCTTATTATGCTCGGATTCTTAGTATGAATAATAACAGAAGCTATAAAATAAAGCCCAGAGCGCTGGCTTCTTACGCCAAGGGATCCCTATGGATGGTTCTTGAGAATTTTTCTTAGTTGAGTTCGAACACCCTTTTCCTCGTCGGGATGTAAACAGTCCTGTCATGATTGGGTTCTCTAAGCAGTCTTTTGAACTTAGATCCATTCTTGGGATCTTTGGTTGTAGAACCTCATTGATCCTTTCATGACCCATGGGGACACATACTCCCTCGGCGGCCCGGTCTCCCTCATATCTATCATGTTGGGTAGAACTCCACGACCCTTCTTAGCCAATCCAGGGTTTGTTTGTGCTTGTAGAACAAACTCCATCACTTTCAGATTATACCGGCCAAGCCGGTGAGATGAGCGTGCGAACCCCCTTTCTCGATAAACCGCTTTGTCGCTCGGATTATTTTCTGAAGAGGTAGGCTTCATCACGAAATGAAAGCTTCGTTGTCTTACTTCTTTGGCTTTGTAGCTACACTTTTCTGCTATTTTCTATTTTTTCTTTACGGCCGAGGGTTTGTGCCTCTTCTGCACTTGGATCACCTGCGGGGATTTGTCTCGATGCGAGGTTCTGAACCTCCTCTTCTGACTATGTACTCTTCCATTATCTCAATGAAATTTGAGACTAGGCTTTGAGGTTCTGCCATCGATGAGATCTGGATTTGGGGTTTAAGGTCTCTGAAGTCTAGGGTTTTTTAGAACTCGAAGACAGGAAGGTGGGATTTTGGTGAGAGTATGGGTGATATGAAGCAATGGGAAGGGGTGGCTTTTTAGTTTTGGAGAACTTCTTCATTTTATGGCTCAATAAATGAATGTTTCTCTTCGTGGGTCACGACAATTAATGATTAGGTCACAACAATTAATGATTAATGATTGGTGAGAGTATGGGTGATATGAAGCAATGGGAAGGGGTGGCTTTTTAGTTTTGGAGAACTTCTTCATTTTATGGCTCAATAAATGAATGTTTCTCTTCGTGGGTCGCGACAATTAATGATTAGGTCACAACAATATCTTTTGAATTTACATGTTGAATTTATTTTGTGACCCAAAAAAAAATGAAAATTTCTACCCCATTTTTTATTACTCCATGTCGCGACACACTTTAGGTTTGTTGCAACAATGACTCGTCCTGATTGTCACGCCCCCAACCCCCGCCTAGACGGAAGAAGGGGGATGCGAGACTGTACTAGGACTCTTTACCTGCTTTTTCAAACGTTGGTGGCCCAAGTCTTATAATTGTATCAAAATATCATAAAAAGATACAAAATAAAACTACCACCGTAGTGTTGTTTACAGTATCAATACATACAGTCCTGAGTCCCATTTACATATACATATACAAAAACTGTACATTTACATTTACAAATCGGGTAGCGGAACACGTGGTAGACCACTTACAAATTATGCCGCCAAAATACGGAAGATCGCGAGGACGTCCTCCTGTGTACCTACGGATTAAAACCCGTGCTAAGCTTTACGCTTAGTAGGAAACATATAACTTATACATATACACATGCATCAATACTCTTTCATAAAATCATATAAGCATTAACCAAATATGGGTAGCAAATATCGAGGAAGTTATGCTGACTTCATATAATAACAATACACATTCTTGCGCATAAACGAGCTTATAATTTATGCGTACCCGTAGAGTACTCTGAGAACTTATACTTATATAGAAGTACCCATAGGTACTATAAAACTTGTACTTTACTTTACTGTTATTCGTTGTGAGCTCTTATCATATAAGCGTTTATTTACCTAGACCGGTAATAAGAAATGAGTAGGATGACACAATAAGAGTGATGTTACTTTCGAGAAGGTACGGTGCGATCTTGAGTCTTAAGTAGCACAAACGGGAGTGCCGAAGCAACGTGAGTGCCATTGCACTAATCGAGAGGAGTCTTAGAAGTACTAAGCAGTCTTAGAAACAAAGAATAACCGAAATTACTAAATGTGCGAGGAAGCCTTGCGAGGCCAGAGTGCCGCGCTGTCGAGATGCAGAAACCTGTCGTGCACCTTGCGTAATAGGAGTGCCGTGTCATTCCATATCTGGTCTTAGGCAGTCCTATAATTATATGTGTTTAGGAACTTACTATCACATTATAGGGATATTAAGTTTGCCCACAACGAACTCGTCGAGGCAGAGCGAAGCAAGGTACGGTATAATTTTTCCTTTACATTACAAACATGAATGGACCCTTTCATACACTTATAGGATCCTCATTAGTCCAATAGACAGTCCTTGGAATAACGGAATAGAAGAACAAAACAGAACACATAATTTTTCATGCTGTGAGCGGTAACCGCGACGGTGGCCCTAGCCTGTGAACTTCGGTAGACCATTCTTCCCGCCCATTGCGCGAGGTCCATGCGCGAAGGACCCTTGATCTGCCCACATTTTTATCATTTTCCTTTTTCAGAAATCCAGGCCAAAACTCTTAAATACTCCCAAGGCATCGAGAATAACTCTGGCTGGAGTTAACCCGACGAACATAGAGAAAGAAGTGGGTTTTCAAACCCCGAACTTAATCACTTGTAAGTTAAGATTGTTTCTAACACCCCGAACATGTGCCAAACACCATAAACCGAAGTCCATACAATCCATACTCATCTTATGCAAATCCATAAATACACATAATTGATCCATACCTTTTCTTTTCTTCTTCTTCCTTTGCTAGCTACTACTTCTCCTGTCATAGCCTTCACGTAGCCCTAGCCAAAAGTAATACCCAAAACATGAGACCAAAAATTGGTCTTATTTGGTCCCACAATTCAAAAGGCCTTGTTCGACCATCAAAAATGCATTAATTGTGAAGTTTCCTTTTATTGCACTTTGGTCCTTCATCTCTCCTCTATTTGCACCACTGAGTTATTCATATTCCCTTTGGCGCCTTGATCTTATATTTATGACATTTATATCCCATTTTGACAAATTACAGACTTGCCTTGCTTATTTGGGGTTTGAAATTTCACGTTTTGAATTTAAATTGTGAAAATTTAAATTATACCTACAAAATACCCATAAACATCAGCGATTAGGGTATATTTTGAGGGTGTTCTGATGGCCGATTAAGAAATTTTGTGACACATGTCATTGGACCAAATAAATGTCTACATGTTACAATCTGGGTCGCGACAAGAATTTTCCTATCGTGATAGAGATTGGTTCTACAAACTAAAAAGTGGGTCGCGACGGTGTTTTGAAGTTAATTGGCGACAACATTTCTGTGCCATTACTTTAGTTTCAAATTTTTGTATCAATGGAAAACGGTCCGCGACATATATTTGATGAGTTTGTCGCGGCCCAGAACTTAGCGTCGCGACTTTGATTTTCTTATAAATTGTCTTAATCAATCAATTCCTTGTTGTGACAACCCTTTTTCCTCACTTATAAAACAATGTCGCGATACAGGATTTTATTGTCGCGACCAAGTAATTGGTTCTCCAACTTTCTACAACTTAAAACTGCCTTCCAATTCAGCTAATCACCCACAACTTAGTCACATTTTTTTAATTCAAGCATTGTGAAGACATATTTAGCAACAGATAGTCATCAATTCAATCATGAACAACTATCTCATTACAACACATCAACATAGCATTCAAGCAATTGGCAGCAAACTCCCCCAAACTTAAGATATGTATTGTTATTACAAATAAGTTTAGGGAATGAGAAATAATTCCCCTTGTAGTCATTTTCTACACAATTCAGCTTGAGGCAGGGTGCTTTACAATAAAATTTGATTCCAGTTCATTCTTCCTGTCCAAAAATAAATAAATAGAAAAATTTAGCAAATTACCAAGCTTCCAAAAACTTCTAACCAAATCAAAATTTAATAATCCAAAATCACAAAACAAAAACCAACATCAATCTAAGCAAACAAGAAAAATAATAAAAAAAATTAAGTTCAGCTTGGGTTGCCTCCCAAGAAGTTGCTCAGTTTAGTGTCCTTAGCTAGACACAGGCTGCAGAGTGTCTTCATTTTAATCATTTTCTTTTCTCTTTTCAAAATTTGGATCTACCTCCTGTATGCTCCAAAGGGTGTACTTGTTAACACTATATATGGACCACTCCATCTTGATTTCAGTTTCCCTGGAAAGAGATTGAGCCTAGAATTGTATAAGAGAATTTGTTCTCCTGCCTTGAACTCCCTCCTTAGGATTTTTTGATCATGCCACCTTTGGGTCTTTTCCTTATAGATTCTGGCATTGTCATAAGCTTCATTTCTCAATTCTTCCAATTCATTCATTTGGAGTAGTCTCTTTTCCTTGGCAGCTTGGAAATCACAGTTCAATTTCTTTATGGCCCACTAGCTTTGTATTCCAATTCTAAAGGAGATAGCGAGGTTTTCGCCTCTGAATTCTGTATGGGGACATTCCAATGGGGTTTTGTAAGCGAGTTCTATAAGCCCGCGGTGCATTATCTAGCTTTATAGACCCGGAGTCCTTTACGCATTTCTTGTCTTCCTCCGATTTTTGCTCTCCACATTGGAAATTTCAGCTTGCCCATTTGATTGAGGATGATCGCTAATCACATCATATGTTTGATTCCATATCGCTCATGAGTTTGCAGGAGCTTTATTTGCAAAATGGCTTCCCCTCATCATGATGATTGTTTTGGGTGCCACTAATCTGCTTTCAAAATGTTTCTTTAATATAAACTGGCTCAAGTTGTAGTGGCATCATTTATGAGACAAGCTGTTCCCTCCACACATTTGGATACATAAACCAGAGCTAGAAGAATGTATATATTGCTAAATGATGATGGAAAAGGTCCCATAAAGTCTATTCCCCCGTACGTAAAAATTTGCACCACGGGAATTCCTGGGGGCATTTCATTTCTTACTTATGTTGCCCTATAAATGAGCATCACAATGTTTTACCCATTCAAAAGCGAGTCTTTGAAATAGAGAGTAGGCCAATAAAATCTGATTGGAGAATTTTACGGGGGCATCTTGTGATCCGAATTGAATCATGCCACAATTCACAATCCTGATTTCTATGTGTTTTTATAGCTTAACTTGCATGATTCACATTCATATTCAGCGATGTGCGCTAATCCCCTACCATAATGTTTCATAGAACATGGCGATATCGGAATAAAGGAAGCTAACTTAATGAAGGAAGGCCAAAGCGAAATACGGCAAAAGAGGCGTCTGACGAGAGGGTCTCGGGTGCGCAGCGGCGAGGAGATCCTCGGCTGCGGAGTAGACCGTACGGCGAAGAAGTGCATGCCGCGGCAAACTTTGGCGAATTATGAGCGGCCTCGGGTATGCCGCAGCGAAACTCCTTCACCGCGGCGTACTTGAGGTCTCCCATTCCAAAGCGAGAGCTCGAAAAATCGGCTTTTCTGGGCCATTGATGGGCGAGATTCTTAGATAAAGACGGCGGTTCGAGGCAAGAGTGGGCGGTGAAACGAGACGGATAGAGAGATTGGTGAAAACGGAGTTCGGCAGATCGCAAAGACGACTTCTTTTGTATTTCTTCCTCTAATTTGTGTGATGCTAGAAATCTTTCAGTTTGTAATGAAAATCACTATGAACTAACTTTTCTCTCTAGGGTTTGATCAACCCTTACCGCACCATTATGGATTCATACTTTAATCATGTTTTATTTAATATCGATATGAATTTCTATGGTTGTTTTACTGCATAATTTAATCACAGGCTATTATTTCGCCAATTGGCATGTTAATGTGAGTCTACGAAATCGAAGAAGATGACTCGTAGGGACATGGAGTAAGAGCAATCGCTTGATTAATCGGGAATAGGGAATATCACATTCTAAGTGCCTGAGGTTTCACATTCATGTCTCGGTCGGTCGGCTTGAGAGATGCAATACACTATACTTGAGATGAGTAGTTATATCTCGAGAGAGAATAACGCGTAGGCACAATCAACCCTCTAACATAAATCATATGAATATTAAATAAGTGCACTATCTAGGTGAAGTAGGCGAAGGCAAAACCCTAGGTTTCATCATCATTATCTTAAACCGAAACTTTAATATTAGGCTTTCTTTAATTTAGCTAATTTATTCATAATTCGCTACAAGATTGGATCCAAATATTGTCTAGGTCACTAAATCAGTACTTAGCACGCTTCTCTTCGTGGGAACGACACTTGACTCGCCACTACACTGTGTAAACTCGACGCGTATACTTGTGCGCACGGGTCTGCATTTTCACCAACTTTTACACGCTCACTTATAGCTTGTCATCTTGTCTCCTGTAAAGTGTCCTCCATATGGTGATGCATGACATTTTTCCATAATGCCACCTTGTTTTGTTTCTGGGACACATCTCCTTATGATCATGTATACTCCTATTCTATACAACAGTGGGCCATCCCATATATATAATATGCAATAAGTTCTCAATTTTCTCTTTTGTTGGTAGCTGAATTCACATGGCATAATTCCACAAGCTAAGTAATTGACAAAATCAGCATACCAGGGTGTTTTACATCGCGATAACATCATGCGCTCATTAGGAAAAATTTACTGCTATTTAAATATAACTTATTTGATGGATTCTCTGAAAATCTAGACAAATTTGCTATCACATTGTCTACCACTCTTTGTCGCCCGATTTCAAGATCAAACTCTTGCGGCGGTAGCACCCATCGATCAATCTTGGCTTTGCATCGCTTTTTGCCATTAAATATTTAATTGCGGCATGATCGGTGTGTATCCTGACACTGGGACGATATATAAAGGCTTGAATTTTCCTGAAACCAAAAACCATTGGCAGCATCTCCTTCTTTGTGGTGGAGTAGTTTTCTTGTGCCTCATTGAATGTTTTTCTAGCATAGTATATGGACTTGAATATCTTTTCAGTTCTCTATCCCAATACAGCTCCATTTGTAAATCTTAGCATCACACGTAATTTCAAATTCATTGCTCCCGATCGATTATCGACATGATGGGAGATGATACCCAATCTAGAATTCCATTCCTTAAATGCGAGATCTACATGATTCGTAAAATCAAAATTTGCATCTTTCCGGCCGGTTTGCACAATGGTCTAGAGATTTTAGAAAAATTCTTAATGAATCTTCTATAAAATCCGGCATGTTCGAGGAGCTTCTTGTGCCAGCCTTCAGCACATTTGCTTGGGTGGCATGAGAGTTTTTATAACAACAATCTTTGCTTGATCTACTTCCAATCTAGCAGCAGAAATCTTGTGCCTCAAGACAATACCTTCAGTTACCATGAAATGGCATTTTTCCTAGTTTAAAGCTATATTTTTGTTTTGGCACCTCTGAAGTACTGTTTCTAAGTTACTCATACAATCTTCAAAACTGGATCCATAGACTGAGAAGTCATCCATGAATATTTCCATAACCTCTTCCACCAAGTCAGAAAATATAGACATCATACATCTTTGAAAGGTGGCAGGAGCATTACATAATCCAAATGACACCCTTCTAAAGGCAAAGGTACCATAAGGACATGTAAATGTTGATTTCTCCTAATCCTCCGGGGCTATTTCAATCTAGTTATAACTAGAATATCGTCGAAAATAGTAATAGGTACCTTGCTAATCGTCGACATTTGATCAATGAAAGGTAGAGAGGATAATGGTCCTTTACATTGGCAGTGTTAAGTTTCTGTAGTCTATGCACACTCTCCATCCTGTCACGGTTCTTGTAGGAATCAATTCATTCTTCTCATTTCGATCCACGATGAATCCTCCTTCTTGGGAACCATGTATATCTTGAGCTCACCCAAGAACAATACGAAAATTGCATATATGAAGCTTACTTTTAGCCATTTCAGTACTTCTTTATAGAATACTTCTTTCATTACTGGATTCAACCTTCTATGATGCTCTATAGAAGTTCTAGCATTCTCCTCCAACAAGATCTTGTGCATACAGATTGAAGAGGTGATTCCTTTGAGTCTTACATGAGCTGACTATTGCTTCCTTATATTTTATGAGAGTCTCTAGCAGTTTTTGCTTTTCCAGCTTAGTTAATCTAGCTGCAATGATTACTAGCTTTCCCTTTTCTGGTTATAAGAAGGCATATTTTAAATGTTCATGCAATTCCTTTAGTATTAAACCTTCTGAACTTTTGTTTTCTTCAGCCACTTCTTCTTGTGCTTCTTTGGTTTTACCCTTGCTGTTCTCTAATATTGAATCTTTTGAGATCTTTCAGTTTGTAATTGGAGTTTAGAAATTCAACTTCAAGATGCTCAAGATACTACAAATTCATCTCATTCTCATTCATTGAATTATGAAAATTACAATCGATTAGTCGATTCAGGCCCGCGACAATTCACACTGTTTAACAAATTCACCGGTCGGCCTTGAGTTACGGATTATTTATTTGTCATTGAGATTGAAATGCACTGCTTCATCTCCAACCCTGAGAGTCAGTTCCCTTTTTTTTACATCAATCAATGTTGCTCCTATTGCTAAGAAAGGTCTTCTTAACAGCAGTGGGACTTGTTTGTATTCTTACATGTTATGACTCACGAAATCCAGCCAGAAAACGGAATTTTCCCACCTTGATCGGCACATCTTCAAGGGGATACCCTCGGGGATGGGCCAATGTCACATCTTCCATTTGCGGGGGTGCTGGTTGTGGGAGTAAGCTCACCAAAAAACTGAATCACTGGCAACATTAAGGAGCACATCTAGTTGATCTTGTCACAGGAACATCTGATCTTTTCCATGTCGACATTCCGTCATGCGAGTATAGTGGCTGCACGGATCCTACCTTTTTTTGGTAAGGACTTTTTGAATCAACGCTGCGGAATTTGATTTAGGCTCACTATCCCTTCCTTAATCGCTTCTCTTTGCTCAACGAGATCCTTCATGAACCATAATGAGGCATTTGAGTTAATGCCTCTAGAAGGAGTGTTGATCTACATCTTCTTAAACATGTTTAAGAATTTAGAGAACTCGTCTCCGCTTTACTGTTTCTGAGGAATGGAACCGGAGGATTATGTTTCTGCCCTTCCTTCCCCGCTTCTCGATGCGCTTTGCCGACTCTCCTTCTCCGTAGCTTCAATCGTCGCCCATGTTCTTTCTAATCTCAGCCTTGCTTCTCTTCCCGCATTCTCCTTTCTACTCTCCTTTCATCTAATTCCCTGCCACTTCTCAGAGTCACTGCCATACATTCCTTTGGATTTTTTCTGGTGTCACTTGGAAATGATTCTAGGGCTATTTCGCATAGCTGAGCTAGCGTCTAATATGCATCTCCGCATTCTTCAAAGAAGCATTGCTCTGAACAAATACCGTTGTGTTTGTTTGGAAATTTTCAAGGTCAATTTTTTTCTCATGCATTCAAAATCCTTTGCTATCCGACATGAAATTAAGCATCCGATCTTCAAAGGATGGAGTCCTTTTCGACCATAATCCGCTCCGCTTCCTCCGTTGTTGCTACTATTGAAACCCAGCCGAAAAGTATAAGCCCGATGGTGGTTCCGCTCATATATGGTCTTTGTCAGGCTTTTCCACCATATGAAAACTATGATTTCTGAAGGTCGGACCGTAGTGTGTAGGTAGGTCAAGCCAGCTCGCGGCAACTTCTCTTCGCCATTCATATACTTTGTTTCCTCAACTTGGTAGGGCTCTTCTTTTTCATACCCCTTAGTACTATTTCTCCTTCCTTCTCTCACTACTCCAACTTCATGTGCAGTGTGCATCCTCCTCTCATTGCTACTCAACTTGTTCATAACTATTATCAAGCTCTGGGTTTCTATGGTCAGATTTCATCCAATCCAATCAATTCCATTTCCTCATCCTACCGTTGCTCCCCTCGAAGATTAAGATGGAGTCTTATAGTCGCATTCGCAAGGTCTTCAATAACTTGCCTCGCTCCTCTACACTTCTCTTTTAAACCTCCACAAAGAGATGCATCAATTATGTCCTCGAGGTATAATTCATGGCATGGTAGAAAATGTCCATCTGGGTTGTCGATCTATCCCATGCATAGGCACTCCTTCTTTCAAGAATCTTTGAACCTCTCCCATGCAGTGTAGAGACTCTCATCCTCCCCTTGCTTGAACACAACGATTTCTCCTCTTCTCTCAATAGTAAGAGCTGGAGGGAAAAATCTGCTCATGAATGCCTCCACCAATTCTTCCCAAGTATTCACTGATCCCATTGGCAGTGAGTCAAACCATGTGGATGCCACATCTCTCAATGAGAATGGGAAGAGTTGAAGCTTGATTACATCCGTCTTACCTATCGCTAAAGGTTTCGACATCCTCATAAACCTCCCTGTGCTCGCTCGATCTTCGTATGGTGGCCTGTGAACTGGTGTTGCTGCACCATTGTAATCAAAGCTGGCTTCAGTTCAAAGTTGTTTCCTTCAATAGGAGGTTGTCTCACTGCAGAGTACTCTTCTTGAATGATAGGTCTCCAAAATTCCTCCATTGTGTTAGGCCTCTATGGTCTCTCTGCTTCTTCTTCTTCTCGAAATAGTCCGTGAATCTTTCTATTTGATTATCCATACTTCTATCTCCAAATATTGGTAGCTTTCTCATATTTTTCAGGTTCTTTCACTTCAGATCTAAGAGGCGTTAGCTCGCTCGATTTTCTATACATTTAATATTTTCCTGAAAATGGAAACACACTGAGATAAAATAGAGTCAATGATAACAAAAAATTGTATGTTCATTAGGCTTCCAAAAAGATCAGTAACTTATTCAGCCACTATTGTTAAAACTGTTTTTTGTTGATTTTATGAAATTTTTGTAAAACAAAGAAAAATGTCCAAATTAACATTTCTCTATTTTGTCAAAATATTGATTTTTAAATTATTTCGACTCCCCAGCCAACGACGTCAAAAACTTTTTAAGACCAAATAATATATACAAATTTATGACACTACTACCAAAGGACTGTTTCCTTATCCCCGGCAACGGCGCCAAAAATATGTTAAGACCATATGTTGTGCATATTCAAATTTATGAAACCATTACTAGAAGACTATAAATTAGTCCCCGGCAACGTCGCAAAAAACTTGTTACAAATATAACTTGTATGCTTATAAGAAAAATAATTTTGTCACTAAACTCAATTAAAGATTTAATTTGATCTTAAAAACTTCAAGTGCACAGGTCATACAAGTAATAAAGTGAACCTATAAGTCCGGATATCGTTCCCACAGAGAATGAAAAGAATTTAAACTTCAACTACCCTAACTACTCAAGTTCTACACTATTTGAACGTCTAGTTTAGAGAAAATTTAGTAACCTAATAAGAATTTTAATAACTGGAATCCTACATTTAAAATAGAGGGAAAAATGTAAATCTGAAATATAAACCGGACTGAACCAAATTATTGTTGGAAGTAGACACTGAGATTTCACTGCTGTGAAATTATCAATTCCTGCATCATAATCTAATTTTATTTTCTCCTGAGTTGGAATCTAAATTTGTCAAGATTACAGTATAGTTTGAATTTCCTCTAACCATACTTTTCTCCTCGAGTAGAGATTCATATTCACTGAAAGTCATGATTCTAATCAATTACTTGTAATTAGAATTTCGTAAGATTCGTGTATTTTTCTTTCCAATACTTCATACCCATTTCTTGAAGACTGTGAGATTTCTCAAGCTTCCCAAGACAGGACAATTGCTAGATTTCTACAAAATGAATGATGTCTCATCCTTAAGATCTGAAAGAGTTTTCTCTTTCCTTGATTAGATATCATGCTAACACGAGATCAAGATTATTCTTCCAGGCAAAGGAGAAATCTCTAATTGATTAAATTGATATATCACTCAACCCATTCTCAAACCATGCTAACACGAGATCAAGATTATTCTTCCAGGCAAAGGAGAAATCTCTAATTGATTAAATTGATATATCACTCAACCCATTCTCAAACCATGAGCAAATTGAGGACTTATCGAAGTAAATTTTCAGAGCTCATTAGTTCTTCAATATTAGTTTAGCATACCCCCAAGTAACTGGTCTATGCTCTCAGGAATCTCCATCTCTATGTCACTCAGAGGGCCTCCTAGAAATCAGAGCCAAACAATAGTCCTTTCATGGGTATAAGCTACTAAAATTGGGAACAACATCACCATCCAAATAAATTCAAACCCCTAAACTCAGGAAATTTTCTTCTCATTGTGTAGAAAAGACCATAACTAACATCATATCTTTCTCAGCAGAAGTTATGTTCTCAAAAACTGGATTACAGTATACACTGAAATACTGATAAGGAAAATTTCACTGTACATGCAATCAACTGAAGAAATGAGTTCCAGCTTTTGTCTGGAGTTCATTGAATTCAAACAGTAATCGTAAATGAATTTCAGGATTTAAATTCAACTTCAAAACTTTTGAACAATTTACTATTTCATATCCAGTAAACTAATCAAAAATCCTACGCTAAGTCTAATATACGAAGAAATAAATAAGAATAATAAAGAAAAATATAATACAAAAGGATCCTCAGCTCCCTTGGTACTCTAGTTCGTCTGATGTTGACCGACTACCTCGCTTTCCGCAGTCATTTCTATTTTCAGAGCCCTAAAAGTTTGGGCCCTAAAATTGAGGCTAAGTGTGAATCCCTTAAAATTCTGGCCCAGCTTTGCCTTCTCTGTCGCGACCTAGAAATTGAGTCACGACAGAGTTTTGTGTCTTTGTTGTAGGTCGTTGTTGCAGTATGCAAAATAGTCACGCGATCAAGATTTTGTGCTTCTTCGCTTTCGCCGCTTACATCGTATTTTTGTTGCGATAGTCTTCTTCTTTCTTTCACACGATAACTCGTCAGCGACAGTTTCCTTTCTTTGCCTCGACAATATCTTGTGCATTCCTAAACAGCTTATGTCTCAATATCAATCATGTCAACATAATTTCAAAGGCGCTTCTAGTTGGTGTCACGACTCGTTTTCATGTCGCGACAAAGATCTCGTTCGTGCTATGTTGCAACATTGTTCAGACATTTGCATTTATGTCAGCGACCAAAAGCTCATCGCGGATGTAGGCTTGTTGCTACGAGCTTGACTTCTTATTGCAAACTTTGTTTCGATGTCATGGCTACGACTTCTCGCTGTGTTGTCAATATTTCATTGCTATGCACTACTTTCCTGTCGCGATAAGACTCTTCTGTGTTTAGCTTACTCGTTATGTCGCGACAACACTTCTTTGCATTGTGTTGAAATCTTTTTCGCAACATATAAAAGTCTATCGCGACCTTGCTTCTCTCTGTTTAGCTTATTTCTATGTTGCGACATTAAGACCCATGTCGCGACATAGACTTTTTTCCTCAGCTTGAAGTATGTTGTAACATCGGGTTCCTGTTGCAAATCCGTGCCGCCTCAACAAGTAGCATCATTCTCGTCACGATAAATTTTCTTGTCATGAATCGAACTTCTTTTTTCAAGGCTCTCTCGCTCAACCAGCCTCCTCCATGTTGCAAGAGTTAATGTCGCGACAGAGTGGATTCTGTCATGACATAGATTCATTCTTTTACGATCTTCATTACGTCAGCAAGAACATAATTTGATTTTTCATTCTCAAATTAGCTTTTCCTATTTCATGTCGCAACCTGTTGTCTTTTGTTGCGACATAGCTCATCTACCAATTTTTAGTTATCAGTCACACACATAAAATATTGTTGCGACACATTTTCAAATGATTCATAGACGCTTCATTACGCACTCGTGAGTTCCGTCACACAGACCGTCAGAATTGTCGTTTCTTATTTCATCGAAATCTCTCATTTTTGAATTAACTCTTGCAAAACACAAAGTTTGTAAATATTCCATAATTTGGCATTAAAACATCTCTGAAACTACTAAAAACAAGACAGAAAAATGGATTAAATATAGATGAGTTTAAGACTCATCAGTGTGTTAATGCAAGATAGGAAAGCAGTGACTTATGCATCTAGGCAGTTGAAGCCACATGAACAAAATTATCCCACTCATGATCTAGAGTTGGCTGCGGTAGTGTTTGTTTTGAAAATATGGCGACACTACTTATATGGGGAAAAGAGTAGAATTTACACAAATCACAAGAGTCTCAAGTACCGCTGACTCGTAGAAGAATTAAATTTATAAGGC